>SJXQ01012712.1:259892-656520 GCA_006408695.1 Aepyceros melampus | reverse complement strand
CTAGAATTTCACATAAATAGAATCAAACCATTTGAAGCTTACCATGTCTGGCTTCTTTCATTTAGCATGATGCTTTTGAAATTCACTTATGTTGCTGCATGTATATGATGGCTATTTTTTTCTTTTCTCTTCAACTACGAAACCAATCTTTCACCTTAAGTGACTATACAGTGAAACAAAATAAATAGATGAATAAACCTGCTTTGACTTCACAGCCTCCCCCATCTCCCTCCTCTTTGTAACCAAATTTTTTGAAACAGTCATTCCCTTATGTGTTCTACTTCACCCCTTCCTCAACCCACACTGGAGTTTCAGCCCCGCCAAACCTATAAAACTGCCTTTAAAGAAGGCCACAGCTCACTTTCTGCTGCTCTTCACCTGCATCCTTCTTACCTTTTTAGCCACACTTGATACTGTTACGCACTCCTCCTTCAAAATCTCCCAATTCTCTTCTTCCCTCTCTGACTCAGCCTTCTTAGTTTACTTCCTCCAACATGAGCTCCTAAAGTGTAGTCCTGGGACCTCTGTTATTCTTCACTTGCATCCCCTCCCCAGACAATCTCAACTGTCCCCATAGTTTACTCTAGCTCTAATCTCTTTCCTAAATTTCAGACAAATATATGCTACTGTCTAATAAACATCTGAATCTGAATGTCCCATAGACACCTTCGAATCATTTATTCAAAATTAAATCCATCATTTCAATGCCTCCTCCTTCTCCTGCCCGTCCCCCCAAAAAACTGTTCCTCCATCTGTGTTCCCAATTTAAGTGGATGGTTTCAGTATCAACCATTTATCCAAACCAGAAACCCAGCTTCCTCCCTCTCCCATACGCCCAGCCCCGCTCATCCAATAGAACACCAAGACAGGTCAATGCCAGCTCTCAGCCTGTATGCTTCTCTCCATGCCCGCTCCCACCACATTTCCGTTCCAGCCACCATTACATCTCCCCACCATCACTCTGATGCCTTGCAATGTTTTGATCACTGTGTGATTTTTCTAAAACACAGTCTGATCTTCTGTTTCCTGTTTAAAACTATTCGATGTTTCTTCATCCCAAGAAAAAAAGAAAGCTTTCCATACCCCCGGTCCCAACTCACCACCTAGACTTTACAAATAATCAATATAATTTGTGTCATCACTTGGGGGAGATCATCTGACCTTTTGTCCCTTGTTTCTAAACAGTAGAAACTAGGAACGTAATGAAGTGACAGGTTCTTGGCCCCTGGCTCAGTCTTGGCAGAGGGCTGAGTTGCAGTTTGTTCTCTGCTTAGGAAGGCAGGGTGGGGCCCCCAGCCGGGAGGCAGAGGAGGCGGGGCAGGCAGTAACACACCTTCCAAGGGAAGAAAAACAAGGGGAAGAGGAGAGGAACTCAGAGGCTACGTCTGGAAGTGTGGGTCTCCAGTGAACAGACAGCCTTCCTTGCTCTGTTCTGTTCCCCCCCAAGAATCCTGCATCCTAATAGATCAGAATGCTCCTGGTGAGGACAGAAGCATCCCTGAAACTCAGAATTCTTCTCACCACCGTTCAGAACATCTTGTTTTCAGACCATCAGCCAGTTTGGGTTTGGGCGAGGACTAAGAGAGCCCGTGAGTTAGATGCCTGTCCCTTCCCAGTGGCCTGCATCCAAACAAGCACAGGATATCCGAACTTGAGCTGGGGCCATGGGGTTCAGTTTACCACTGGGTGTCTGTGGTTACTGTTTTTTTTCCTCAGAATTCCTTTTTACACCACACCTCACATCCCAATTCCTTTCCCCTGAGCAGAGTTATCTCTGTGGAAGAGGATCTATTACCAGCAGGATCTTTGCAGAAATAGCAATCCCATCTTTCTACTGTTGAGTTAACCAGGAGGCAGAATCAACACATTCTGGCCTCCTGCAAGTCAAGAGCATAAAAAAAATGTTTTTAAAGAATTTGGTTACTCTTCCCAAAAAAATGTCAACAGTCATTGTAGGAAAAATGAGACCTTTATTGCACTTCTTAAATTGCTATATAGTTTCATAGTGTTTTCATTTTAAATTATCTGTGAAGGCACATCAGAGGGTTAGTCCAGCCAGTCCTGCTGCGTGATGTCTTCTCAGAGGCTAACCCACCTCTGACAGGCCCTTGAAGGAGGTCAGAGCAAGAAATGGTGCTTCTGAGCAAAGGTGGATTCCCTCTCATTAACTCAGAGACAGGGCTGGAACCATCAAGAGGCCCCTAGAGGTCATCTGACATCCCTCCCCTCATTTAGCATTAAGGAAAGTGAGGGGCAGTAAGATTGGGTGCTTTGCCCAAGGCAGGTGATTGTCCAAGGTCAGATGGCCTCCCTGAGATCAGGTGACTTGCTTAGCATCACACAGTTAAGCTGATATCAAAGCCAAGACTGAAAACTTGGTCTGGTGGCTCAACATCAGTCCATGGCCTCGTCTTTGCCTCCACTCTCAAAGAGTAGACACATCCCACTTTGGAACCTGCAAACTGCTTTCAAGTAACCAGAATCTGAGATTCTATCATCCTTGGCTGACAGAGTTGGGTTTTGTGGGTTCCTTCTGTTTATTGGAGTTGGGAGGCGGTGGGGATGCTGATGACTTCACCACAGACCATGCAGCGAGTCAGGGACAGGGCCAACTTCCCAGCTCCCCGATCCCTGCTCTTTCTTTCTATTTCTGAGTCAGCTGAGCTAGTCAGCTTCCCACGCTGTAAACACAACACAGAGCAGGGAAACAATGAAGCTGCCTATTTAGACAAGACCTGCTTCCCTGCTGAGTGTCACTACGTGTCTTTTCTTATGCTTTTGAACAGTCCGTTCCAGCAGCTGGCTGCTAGGACAACAGGCAAGAGGGATGACTGTGAACTAGTACCTTAAAGGGGTGTGATCCATGTCTTCATGGACAAAAATAAGCCCACTAGAGCCTCAGGAGAGCAGAGTTGAGCTGAAGTGGAGGCTATAGCAAAGGTCCCAGTCATTAGAAACGTTTAGACAGATATGTCTTCATTAGATCATGCCACGAAAGATAACACAATCAGGAAACAGATATTACCTGTGCCTTGGAAAGGAAACTGCCATCTTTTAAATCAGATCAACCCTGAGCTTGCAAGGTAGCCATGAAGGAGGGAAAGCTCTAACTCTGCTTAACCCTTCCTTTTAGGCAGTGTTTCTCAAACTGTAGTGAGCTCATCTTCAAAATGCATAGATTCAGGCCTCACTCCTCGTTCCTCTGGGACTGAGGGGGAGTCTGGGGGAGGGCAAGATGCCTGAACATCTGCCTTCTAACAAGTACCCGCAGGACCACACTTCAGATGCCCTTCCTCATTGTTGCTGTTGCCACTGGGTAGACTCTTAGGGGTGCTAGTTCCCACTGATTGCTTTTACTCACATCTCCCCTTCCAAACAAGGCTGGAACATTTCAACAAGGCTATGCTAAAGGCTTTGGGAAGGAAAAAAGCAAACAAGCAGAGAGTAGCTTGCAACATTTGGTTGAATTTGCTGAATTTGCTGAAATTTGGTAAAGAATTTGCTGAAATGCAGGCGACCCGGCTTTGATCCCTGGGTCAGGAAGATCCCTTGGAGGAGGGCATGGCAACTCACTCCAATAATCTTGCCTGGAGAATATCATGGACAGAGGAGCCTGGCAGGCTGCAGTCCAAAGGGTCTCACAGAGTCGGACATGACTGAACTGACTAAGCAGCAGTAGTTTGCAACTAAATAATCTGGTTTATAAAAGGCAGTTTCCTCATCTTCAGTGTGGAATCCCCTACAGGGCTATCTTCCAGCTAGACTCCAACCTGTCCATGTAAGAAAACTTTTTTTTTTTTTTTTACCACCCAGGTGTGCATGCCTTCATGAATATGGAGATGCCTTGACATGGAGACCCAGGAGAGGAAAGTTAAGGAGGAGCCAAAGGATCCCTGTTCTGCCCACAGTTCATCTCCTGAGCTTCAGTCTTCTATGAAATTATCCACCTCTTTCCTTGGCAAGTTGATTCTGGGAAAATCTAAATTGGTCAGAAGTGAAGATACAATTCCTTAAACCCTTACAATTGTACCTAAGTCAGTGCCATGCAGTGAGTCAGGGATAAATGTCACTTCCAGAAAATAAAAACAAGGGGAATTTGGGAGGGAGTAGCAGTAGTAGAAGGGGTCAGTTCCTCTCAACTTCTTCCAGACAGATCCTTGGTGCTGGGATTGTGGTGACTGGAGAGGCAGCAGCTTGCAAAAGAAGCCAGATCTGACATTTCAATTTAGCCATTTGTTCATTCAACCAGCAGTTTTTGAGCACCTATTATATGCTAGATTCCAGGCTAGGCATTGTAAACACTGTAGAGCAATTAACAAGACAGGCTCATTTGCAGCAAGATAGATGGATCTAGGAGTTTTCATACAAAGTGAAGTCAGAAAGAGAAAGACAAATATGACATCACTAGTATGTAGAACCTAGAATATGACACAGAGGAATTTATCTATGAAACAGAAACAAATTCACAGACATAGAGAACATACGTGTGGTCTCAAAGCAGGGGAAGAGATCAATTGAAAGTTTGGGATTACCAGATGCAGACTACTATATGTAGAATGAATAAATAAGATCCTACTGCATAGCACAGGGAACTGTATTCAATATCCTGTGATAAACCATAATGGAATCACTTTGTTGTACAACAGACATTAACACAACACTGTAAATCAATGATACTTCAATAAAATAAAATTTTAAAACCCAAGATAGGGTCTTGTCTGTGATAGCCCAGCAGAGAAGATGACTGAGATAACTAAACAGGGGCCTCATCTGATGACCCTCAGGTGACATTTTGACCCACACAGCATGTTAAACATCAGGGGATTTCCCATTAAAAACTTGGATTTCTAACTTCTCTTTAAAACTCAGAAAAGATGGCAAAAGTAGGCTTGTGTACCCAATGGCAACACTTTCTAGAACTGAGAAGTGGCCATCCCATACATACATATACACTACAATACACAGAGCTCGTGTAGAGAAGCATGCCCTCCCATTTACAACACTCTCCACCACTCCTAATTGTCTCAGATGTGGCCAGTTTCACCTTGTCCTGTCCTGTCCCCAATGGCTCACCTGTCCTGTACCCAATCACATCTAAATTGAAGAGTCTGAATAGAAGCCCAGGGCAGAGGACCTAACCTGGTCTGAAGAATGAAAAATGAAAGGGTTGCTCAGGTGATGAAGGGCAAGGAAAGAGGAGGGCAAGGCAAAGGAAACAATGTATGCAAAGGCCCGGAAATGAAAGTTGGAGAGTCTGAGAGTAAGGGGTCAGGTGTGTTTGAGAAAGGTGGACTGTTGCTTACAGGTAGAGCTCCAAGAGAGAGGAGAGAGATGGAGCTGGAGAGGAAGTCATGGTTGAGTCATATTAAAAATGCTGGACTGGGGACCTCCCTGGTGGTCCAGTGGCTAAGACTCTGTGCTCCCAATGCAGACAGCCTGGGTTCAATCCCTGGTCAAGGAACTAGATCCCACATGTCACAACTAAAAATGATCCTGCAGCTGCAAGAAGATCAAAGATCCTGCATGCTGCAACTAACAGCCGGCACAGACAAATAATTATTCTTTAAAAAATGTCTGACTGTATCCTATGTTACATGGTACCAAACACTGGAGGGTTTCAGGCAGGATGATGGCCCCTATCCAACTGTTTTTAGGTGGTTGTTTGTACCTGGGGCAGAAACAGTGAGGGAAATGTTTCAGTCCTGTGGTCCTTGGGCTTTGCACAAAGAGGATGCTCTGGATTTGCACAGAAAGATCAGCTTTTTTCCTTGACATTGGCTTCCCAGGTGGTACTACTGGTAAGGAATCTGCCTGCCAAGGCAAGACACACAAGAGATGAGGATTTGATCCCTAGATTGGGAAGATCCCCTTGAGTAGGAAATGGCACCCCTCTCCAGTGTTCTTGCTGGAAAATCTCATGGACTACAGTCCATGGGCCTGCAAAGAGTCAGACGCAATAGTAGTTTAGCACACACTTGACTCTACGCGAAGGGTAAATTTTTTAAAATAAAATGCGAAGCTATTCTAAAGTCACTGACTGTCTCTGCCAGCTATTGAGCTCATCTTTGATTTGGGTGACCCTTCTGGCTTAGACAAGACTTTCTTGAGAGGGAGAGCATCAGAGTCACCCAACTCCCTCAAGTGTCCATCAAGTTTAAGGAAAAAACATGAAAATCTTGCAGGTTATTGACAGGGGGTAAGGTGCATATCCAATTGTGCAAATAGAGTAGAAAAAGGATACAACCAGCTAGAAAAAGGTCCAAATTCCTGTATCAGGTGGTCGGGGGGTGGGGGGAGACTATTTGAAAGGAAAATTTTTATTTCTCAGCCTAACACAACTGGGTTGGAGGTGTATATCCATTAAAAATCAATTTAGAAAGACAGAATACTGCTTGTTTCAAAAATACAGTTCCACCTCCTCAACTCTCTTCTTCCATCACAAAATGTCAGATCCCGGCATGGGAGAAACCCATTAGAACTCAGCTTTGTAGTGCTCATGTGGTCTGCTTGGATTTAATCTATTGGAATATTTACTTTGGATAAAATGCAAGTTCTCTGCAGTAGTTGCGGGGTGGGGAGGGTGATGGGTGGAGAATTACAGCGGATGGAACAAGCAAGGTGTTTTGCAGTTGAAACCAAACCCCAAGTGGGATTTTACACTTGAATTAATTGACTCTCCCACATCTGTACTCCCCTTTGTCTGATCTTGGGTTATCTGTTCTCTATTCTGTCTGCTTTGGGGTCATCTGTTCTCTATTTTGGGATCTCAAAGCTCTTTTTGAGCAGATACTTTTCTGTTCATGTTACTGCAGAAACTTAAAAGTGCTTTGCTACCAAACTGAGACCTTCACTATCTGGAAATGAATATTAAGGGGTGGGGCCCAGAGAACAGGGCTCCCAGTTGCTTTGCCTTAAGTGCATCTAACTAGTGTTTTCTAAGAACTCCTTCCCATCCAAAGGCTTGCGGTGTCTGAAAGAACAGCCTTTGGTCATTCACACTCCAAGCAATAGGTGTTCTTCATCGATTATGATAATAGGAAGGAAATGGATCTGCCAGGAAGCCTCTGGTGGTCTACAAATCACGAAGTGCATGGCTTACTTAGCTGTGATGTTTTTTATTTTAGCTGAAGACCACACACCAGAGCCCTAATACCCAGTCCCCAACTTAAGTGCTTTAACCAACAGAGTGAATCCTAGAGGCATCGGTAAAACTCCACAGAAATCTACATCTCTACTTTTCATTCAACAAATATTTATGGAGCTTCTGTGATGTTGCCAGGAACTGCTCTGGGGATACCACTGAATAAAACGGGCAAGTCTGTGCTTATCCAATGAGTTTGCATTTTAGTGTCAGCAGGCGCAGGGCTGGGGCATGGAAATAGACAATAAACAGATAACTATAGAATGTGGCAGGCAGTGATGAGTCTGTAGATGAATAAAGCAGCCACAGAGGGCCAAGGTCATCAGGAAATGTCTCTTTGAGCAAGATGATCTTTGTTTTTGTCTCTAAAATAATAGACATTTCTTTTAGTGGTTTTGGAATTATAGAAAAATGAGCAAGAAATACACAGGATTCCCAAATCTTATCCCAACCCAACTCAATATCCAGTTTCCTCTATTAGCACCATCTTGCATTAGAGTGGTGCATCTGCTACAATGGATGAGTCAATGCTGATATCTTATTATCAGCTACAGTGTATATTCTACATTAGGTTTTACTCTTGGACTTGCATTCTATAAACAGAGGCTAAAGGGAGCAAGGGAGCCTGTCACATGAATCTGGTGGAAAAGCTTTCCAAGTTTAAGGAACAGCAATGGCAAAAGTCCTGAGAGGTCTTTCTATAACTCCTGCCCTGCTGTTTTACAGCCTGTGATGTAGAGTCATTCCACCAGCCCAGCAGAAAACAGTGCTGTCTTGCCCTCTCTTTTGTTTCCCTTGCTCCTTGTCTTTCCTTTTCTTCCTCCCTGCCCCAAACCTTTGCTTCCTGAATCAGTGGCTCCAACTCCCTTCTCTGATGCACTAAGGGGCAAGTGCACTAAGCATAGAGAGAAGTCGCTCAGTCATGTCTGACTCTTTGCGACCCCGTGGACTGTAGCCCACCAGGCTCTTCTGTCCATGGAATTCTCCAGGCAAGAATACTGGAGTGGGTTGCCATTTCCTTCTCCAGGGGAATCTCCCAACCCAGGGATTGAACCCAGGTCTCCCGCATTGCAGGCAGACGCTTTAACCTCTAAGCCATCACGGAAGCCCGCACTAAGCATGGTAAAGCTCAAATGCTTTCATGGCAGGACACTTTCCCTCTTCTGGAAGTTGGTGGCTCCTGAGGCTGAGCAATAGAATGAAGGCTTTGTTATTGTATCTCAAGTCTGGGAGAGAAGTGCTCTGTTAGCAAGACAGGGTTACACTTATCCCAGAGGATGTCCTAGGAGGCACTGTATTTGTAGGGACATCCCAGGTCAGGATCTGAAGATGCATGTCCCCACTATGCAGCCTCACTTGGAACAAAGGATGGCTGGCTTATTATACTGGGGATCAGATAAAAGGCAGGACCTGGGGAATGAGGAGCAGGTATTGAAAAGACTTAAAAGGGGCAAGTGTATGTGTATGTGTGGTGTGAGGGAGATGGTCAGGAGGGCTGGGCTCTGCTGATTGAGTGCTTAACCAGCAGGCAGCCCCCAAGAGCCCAAGGTGAAGTCCATGTGTCTTAGGATGAACCTAAGGACAGGTGGATGGCATGAAAAACTACTTTTGAACCTCCACCAAGTTCCCCTACTACATATCAACCCTCACATTCACCCCTTGTTGAATCAATGTGTATGGGTAGGCTTATTCCTTGAGCCCAAAAACTAAACTCAGAAATTTATAATTCTGTGCATTTGCTTGACTCACTGATTATCACCTTTTTTGGTACTCATAACACCATCTCTTCTTTCAGCAATAAGGGGCATAGTACATGAATTGCACTCTTAAGACAATTGGAAAGCTGGCATCCTGTTTTACTGGAACAGAGAGCGCTGGGGAGTCTTTTCTTTCTCTCACAGCTTCTATCTACATTTTTCCACCTGCAAAAACCCCACATCTTCTTTTAAATGCACTTATAATTCCCTCAGCATTTGTTAATTTAAAATGCAACACCATTGTCACTCTTTAGTACCAGTCAAAAAAATAATTTTATTCATTTGACTGAGTGGTATATTATTGCTGTCAACTGAGCTTCCTTTCACATGTTTACAACCTGACTGTAGTTAGGTTGCTGCTAAATTTGCATCCTTATTTCATGTATCAACCTTGTAGCCATCAGCTCACACACACACACACACACACATACACACACATCACCATACAGCTTTCTTGTATTCATTCAAGGAGTGAGTGTGACCATGGATATTAGTTTGAGGGACACATGTGTGGCACATTCACGAGGCTCTTCCACGTAGTGTATAAGCTGATGATGCAGAGAACTTGGGCCAACCTTGAGTAATCCTTTGTTAATCTTGGACAAGGTGCATCTCCATATTGCCAGCTGACATGCAATAGCATCATGTTGGATGTCAGGATGTCTCACCTAATTTGCTGTATTTGGATTGCACACCATTTCTCCTGTTTGTTTTCTTTCAGTGAAAGAGATGACCCTTACCTGAGAGAATCCTTATCTACATGAGCACTGATTATGACCCTTCAGTCTTGTTTTCATTAGGTTAGATCACCCCTGTGCTGGCTGTTTTATTTCTCTTCCATTTATTCACTGTGGATACTTCTTTCAAGGGCCTCCATGCTGCACTTAATCTGCAGCGATCCATAAGCAAATGGCTACCTCAAAGTCCGTGATCTAAACAATGGGACACAGATCAGTTGATCACATAGCCAACTACACTATATGCCAGGACTCTCCGGAACAGGTAGATAAATGGTTAACTTACTGTGCATGTCGTCAGAGGCCAAGGTGGTTTTGTAGAATTCTTCATATATGTGTGAAAGAATGTAACTGCCCCATAGAAGGAATAGTTGCCCTTCCCTGGGAACTATACAAGAACATCCCAGTGGCTTTCTCTTCCACATCACACACACTCTACTGTTGCCCCTCCCTCATGCCGAACCCCCACTACATCCATGCCACTTGAAATCACTTTGTATAATGACAGGTTTCAAAGAGTTGGACACGACTGAGAGACTTTCACTTTCACTGATGGAAACTTGTTACATATATAAACCATCTGGGGTCTAAAAGAAGTTGAAATACTAGAATATGAGCCAAGAAAATATTTAAAAAACTGAAATGGAGGAGAAAGAGGTTACTCTCCCTTTACTGCCAAGGAATTTCAATGGATTCTACCAAACTCCCCTCTCTTGGGAGTCTACTAAGCTGATTAACACCCCATCAAGTCCAAACCAGCCAACTTCCCAGGGGAACACCCAGATATGAAGTTCATCTGTGTCCAGAAAACATCTTCCAAGACCACTCTAGCCCCAGTGTCCAGCCTAAATGTGATCCAACCATCTCTAGTGAAATAATAAAATCAGAGAGAGTCTGGCCAACTACCAGAGTGTGCCTACGACTACAGGAGTTCCTGGGATGTAAAACTTTCACTACCAAAAGTGGAAAACTCTGGACAAATCAGGATGAGTTGGTCAGAGACCATGAAAGTGTTGTCATTCAGCTGTGTCTGATTTTTTGTGACTCTGTGGACTGTAGCCTGCCAGGGTCCTCTGTCCATGGGATTCTCCAGGCAAAAATACTCGACTGGGTTTCCATTCCCTTCTCCAGGGCATCTTCCTGACCCAGGGACTGAATCTGGGTCTCCTGCGTTACAGGCAGATTCTTTAAAGTCTGAGCCATTATAGTGGTCAGAGACCATAATTATGTAAATAGTTAGCTTAGGTGCCATGCTTCCATTTCCAGGGTTATTCTAACTCCAGGCAGATGCTTTATTTGGCTACAGATATGGAGAGCCATAGTGTTCATGTGTATACTATATACACTCTGAGGCTTATTTAAATTAAAGATATGTAAAGCATCTCCTTCAAATACTTGGAACTCAATCAGTAACACTCCAGAATTAGCTTTAAGTGATAAAATTTTATGTAATTATGACAATCATCTCTAAAATAAGTGATTAAGTGCTTCAATTATAAAAGGAATGGTCTGAAAACAAATCTCTCAGGAATTATAAATATTCTCTAAGATATTTGCCCAATTAGAGGTTCTCTGAGTCTTATTTTTGTATATCTTGCCAACAAAGGTGCTTAGCAACAGTCAGCCATCTCCTTTCTCTCATTAGTTTCCTCTCCCACCTTTGCATTCAAACTAAAGGGAAGGAAAGCTGCTGCTCTGCGATGACCTCCTCTTCTCTGCTCATACACAGAAAAATGAGGGTTGTTGAAATGTAATGTAATTAATGTCTGTAATGCTTGCACCAAGGTTTGTACAATCAGGAGGACTGTTTCTAAAAGAAGTTAAGTTCTAATGATGTCTTAACTCATCAAAACCCATATTGCAGCAAAAGAGGTCCAGGCACCAGTAATTCCTTAAGGTCCATTGCTCAATTAGCCTGCTATCTTTGTGCCCCAGAATCTTGACCCAATTATTAGCTGATGGAGAAGAATGGAAACTGCACTACTGAGGACCAACTTTGTGCCATGCTTTAACTGGGTGCTAGTTTAATTGGGCTTTTAGAATTGGACATGGGCTAACTGCAAGGAAATCCAACCAGTCCATTCTGAAGGAGATCAACTCTGGGATTTCTTTGGAAGGCATGATGCTAAAGCTGAAACTCCAATACTTTGGCCACCTCATGCGAAGAGTTGACTTATTGGAAAAGACTCTGATGCTGGGAGGGATTGGGGGCAGGAGGAGAAGGGGACGACCAAGGATGAGATGGCTGGATGGCATCACCGGCTCAATGGACGTGAGTCTGAGTGAACTCCGGGAGTTGGTGATGGACAGGGAGGCCTGGCATGCTGCGATTCATGGGGTTGCAGAGTCAGACACAACTGAGCGACTGAAAGGAACTGAACTGAACTGAACTGGCTCAGGTATTTTTTTTTTTTTTTTCTTAGCTTTAGGCTTTTGTGGGGTGGGGAGGAAGGCAGGCAGGAAATCAGATGGGGGCAGAGACCAAACAGGACTCCAAGAGTCACAGCAAGACGAGGTCTCATGAAGCCTGGACCCAAATCCTAGCTGTCCTTGGGGATCTCAGCAGAAAGGTCTCATTCATTTTTTCTCTAGACCTCCACCTTCCCAGAGTTCCACTGCTTTCTCTTCCGCTCTTCTCCTTGTCTGACTTATTGAGTCCCCCTGTCCAGCATCTCTCTGCCCTATATTCTTATTCTAACCAGAGAACTCAGCTTATTCTAAAATCAGAGTTCAGTTCAGTTCAGTTCAGTCGAGCAGTCGTGTCCGACTCTTTGCGACCCCATGAATCGCAGCACGCCAGGCCTCCCTGTCCATCACCAACTCCCGGAGTTCACTCAGACTCACGTCCATTGAGTCTGTGATGCCATCCAGCCATCTCATCCTCAGTCGTCCCTTTCTCCTCCTGCCCCCAATCCCTCCCAGCATCAGGGTCTTTTCCAATGAGTCAACTCTTCGCATAAGGTGCCCAAAGTACTGGAGCTTCAGTTTTAGCATCATTCCTTCCAAAGAAATCCCAGGGTTGATTTCCTTCAGAATGAACTGGTTGGATCTCCTTGCAGTCCAAGGGACTCTCAAGAGTCTTCTCCAACACCACAGTTCAAAAGCATCAATTCTTCTGCACTCAGCCTTCTTCACAGTCCAACTCTCACATCCATACATGACCACAGGAAAAACCATAGCCTTGACTAGATGGACCTTAGTCGGCAAAGTAATGTCTCTGCTTTTGAATATACTATCTAGGTTGGTCATAACTTTTCTTCCAAGGAGTAAGCGCCTTTTTAATTTCATGGCTGCAGTCACCATCTGCAGTGATTTTGGAGCCCAAAAAAACAAAGTCTGTAACTGGCTTGCTCAGGGGCCCCTGCTATCTCAGGGATTCTGTGTTTCTTTTATGTTCAGCTCTTCCTACAAACTGTCTGATTATCTCTAGATAGATTATCTCTCAAGCTAAATACCCAAGAGTGGAATTTCCATATAAGCAACATTCTAGACCAATTTGGCCAACTGTAAATTGTAATCCTGGCCCAATCAGCTGGTACCAGAATGAAATAGAGATTTTAGGTCAAATTGCATGCCCTCACAATTCATATATTAAAGTCCTATGACCCTCAGAATGTGATCTTATTTGGAGGTAGGTCATTGCAGTGATTTTTAAGATAAGATGAGGTCATGCTAGTGTAGGGTGAGAACCTAATCCTGCAGGACTAGTGTCCATATCAGAAGGGAAATCTAGACACAAACATGCAGACAAGGAGAGAGCTACATGAAGAGACACAGGACATAGACAGTCTTCTACAAGTGAAAGAACAAAACCTGGAAGAGATCACTTTATCATAGTCCCCAGGAGTAACCAACCTTGCCAGCACCTTGATTTCAAATTTCTAGCCTCTAGAACTGTGAAATAATAAATTTCTGTTGTTTAAGCCACCCAGTTTGTTGTGGCAGCTTTAAAAAACTAATATACATTTTGTTGTCTATAACTTAAGTGCCACTGTACAAACACCTGAAAATATGAAAGTAGCTTTGGAATTGGGTAATGGGTGGAGACTGGAAGAATCTTAGGGTACATGATAGAAAGAAACCTAGATTGGCCTGAAAAGACCATTGGTAGAAATATGGGTATTAAAGGAGACTCTGTAGAGAAAACTTACTGCTAAATTCAGACTGAAATTGAAGAAAGTGGAGAAAACCACTAGACCATTCAGGTATGACCTAAATCAAATTGCTTATGATTATACAGTGGAAGTGAGAAATAGATTTAAGGGAATAGATCTGATAGAGTGCCTGATGAACTATGGATGGAGGTTCATGACATTGTACAGAAGACAGGAATCAAGACCATCCCCAAGAAAAAGAAATGCAAAAAAGCAAAATGGTTGTCTGAGGAGGCCTTACAAATAGCTGTGAAAAGAAGAGAAGCGAAAAGTAAAGACATACCCATTTGAATGCAGAGTTTCAAAAAACAGCAAGGAGAGATAAGAAAGCCTTCTTCGGTGATCAGTGCAAAGAAATAGAGGAAAATAATAGAATGGAAAAGACTAGAGATCTCTTCAAGAAAATTAGAGATATCAAGGGAACATTTCATGCAAAGATAGGCACAATAAAGGAAAGAAATGGTATGGACCTAACAGAAGCAGAAGATATTAAGACAAGGTGGTAAGAATACACAGAAGACTGTACAAAAAAGAGCTTCATGACCCAGATAATCACCATGGTGTGATCACTCACCTAGAGCCAGACATTCTGGAATGTGAAGTCAAGTGGGCCTTAGAAAGCATCACTATGAACAAAGCTAGTGGAGGTGATGGAATTCCAATTGAGCTATTTCAAATCCTGAAAGATGATGCTGTGAAAGTGCTGCACTCGATATGCCAGCAAATTTGGAAAACTCAGCAGTGGCCACAGGACTGGAAAAGGTCAGTTTTCACTCCAATCCCAAAGAAAGGCAATGCCAAAGAATGCTCAAACTACTGCACAATTGTACTCATCTCACACACTAGTAAAGTAATGCTCAAAATTCTCCAAGCCAGACTTCAGCAGTATATGAACCATGAACTTCCAGATGTTCAAGCTGGTTTTAGAAAAAGCAGAGGAACCAGAGATTAAATTGCCAACAACCACTGGATCATGGAAAAAGCAAGAGAGTTCCAGAAAAACATCTACTTCTGCTTTATTGACTAGAAAGGCAATGCCAAAAAATGCTCAAACTACTGCACAATTACACTCATCTCACATGCTAGTAAAGTAATGCTCAAAATTCCCCAAGCCAGGCTTCAGCAATACGTGAACTGTGAACTTCAAGATGTTCAAGCTGGTTTTAGAAAAGGCAGAGGAACCAGAGATCAAATTGCCAACATCTGCTGGATCATGGAAAAAGCAAGAAGAGTTCCAGAAAAACATCTATTTCTGCTTTATTGACCATGCCAAAACCTTTGACTGTGTGGATCACAATAAACTGGAAAATTCTGAAAAAGATGGTCATATCAGACCACCTGACCTGCCTCTTGAGAAATCTGTATGCAGGCCAGGAAGCAACAGTTAGACCTGGACATGGAACAGACTTTTTCCAAATAGTAAAAGGAGTACATCAAGGCTGTATATTGTCACCCTGCTTATTTAACTTATATGCAGAGTACTCATGAGAAATGCTGGGCTGGAAGAAGCACAAGCTGGAATCAAGATTGCCGGAAGAAATATCAATAACCTCAGATATTCTGATGACCCCATCCTTATGACAGAAGGTGAAGAAGAACCAAAGAGCCTCTTGATGAAAGTGAAAGTGGAGAGTGAAAAAGTTGGCTTAAAGCTCAACATTCAGAAAATGAAGATCATGTCATCTGACCCCATCAGTTCATGCAAATAGTTGGGAAACAGTGGACACAGTGTCTGACTTTATTTTTCTGGGCTCCAAAATCACTGGAGATGGTGATTGCAGCTATGAAATTAAAAGATGCGTACTCCTTGGAAGGAAAGTTATGACCAACTTAGATAGCAGATTCAAAAGCAGAGACATTAGTTTGCCAACAAAGGTCCATCTAGTCAAGGCTATGGTTTTTCCAGTGGTCATGTTGGAATGTGAGAGTTGGACGATAAAGAAAGCTGAGCACCAAAGAATTGATGCTTTTGAATTGTGGTGTTGGAAAAGACTTGAGCATCCCTTGGACTGCAAGGAGATCCAACCAGTCCATCCTGGAGGAGATCAGTCCTGGGTGTTCATTTGAAGGACTGATGTTGAAGCTGAAACTCCAGTACTTTGGCCACCTGATGTGAAGAGCTGAATCACTTGAAAAGACTCTGATGCTGGGAAAGATTGAGGGAAGGGGAGAAGAGGACGACAGAGAATGAGATGGTTGGATGGCATCACTGACTCATGGACATGGGTTTGGGTGGACTCTGGGAGTTGGTGATGGACAGGAAGGCCTGGTGTGCTGCAGTTCATGGGGTTGCAAAGAGTCGGACACGACTGAGTGACTGAACTGAACTGAACTGATGGAATTAGAGCTTGAATTATTTGGGAGTACCTAGCTTGTTCAGATTGCAAATGATGGAAAATTAGGCTCTTTACTAATGGGAAAGTATGTGATAGAGGTCCAAGTGTGTGGCTAGACAAATTTTGCTACTCAATTAGATAAGTCACACATGAATCCAATCAACTGTCCAGCAGGAGCCAGGAATAGATAAGGGTTAACCAGGAAGGGTCTGTGTGGAGAATACTCTTGTCTAATGTTGTGGATGCTTATGATACACCTGGGAGACATGAGGTTTTTGAGACTGCTATACCAGCAGAAGCAATGTCTACTTGGACAAAAGAATACAGACAGGGTGAAATGAAGGATGTGTTGGGCTTCTGGTGTTCTCCATAAGGGAAATGAGCTGATAAAGATTATTGACTTAAAAATGTGCAACCCTTCAAGAAAAAGGAGAGTGACTCCAAGAGCAGAGTTGTAAATGCAGAAGCTGAAGACAGAGAAATGGGTGCAGAGTAAGATGGAGGCACTGATGTTGCCAGAGCCTCTATGAAGGAACACATTTCTGTTGTTTTAAGCTTCCAAGTTTGTAGTAATTTGTATGGCAGCCTAGGAAACAAATTCACTCACATTTTCTGAAATTTGCTGGTATAATTTGCATTCTATTTTAGGTAGTGAACTGTCTTCCCCAACAGAACATGTCTGGAATTTTTAACTCTCTTTTTTAAAAAGTTTTCTTATGTATGTGTAAAAACTAGACAAAAGCAAAGTTGATTAGAAGGCAGAATGGCATAATGGAAATCATGTTAAACTTTGAATCAAGCTAGATTTAAAGTCGACTTCTCCACTATGTGACATCAAGCAAATGAGTAAACCTCTCTGAATCTACTTTCTTTATCTATAAGACAGAAATGATAACAATAAAGTTGACAAGAGAATTAAAGTACAAAATATATCTAATTTGGCAGGCACAGTGTATGCTAATTTTCTTCCCTCCCTTTATCCCAGTAGGAATATTATGAATAAGCAATAGAGGGAGGTTACCCTGTAATCATGAATTTAATGCTTGGAAATTTTGAACATCTAGAGTGGTTTCAATCCATGTGCCAGTTTAGAGAGACTGATAAGAAGGTTAGATCTTTTGCAGTCCTTGTAAAACCTGCTTTTACACAGATGTATATCTTTTTGGCCCCAGGGAATTCATTTAAGAACTTTTTTTGAAAGATTGCTTATTAAACTTACGTGTACCAAAAAAAAATGTTACACAATCAGAGGAAAAGAAATATCTCAATCGATGGTAAGTGAAAGGCTGCAGTCTTTGAGTTTTCTGTTACTTTATTCTATCTGCTATATCAGATCCTAATTATTAAAACACACAGACAAGTCCATAGAGTCTCAAAATGATCTTAATGATGAATAAATGTCTATATTTATACTTTCTGCTCACATTTGAGGTTTAATTTTTGAAGACACTTACAGAAGACACATGCAGAGTTTTTCATCTCTCCTGAGTTAAGCCCTCATTAGCCTCACATAAAGTATAATAAGAATGCTTTGAAAAGTTGTATCTATTTGTTCCAATGGTGCTTTTCCAACTTTTATGTTCCTATCTTGAGCGTGCACCAAAATTCTGAAATTGAAGTATCGATTCCTCAAAGTTGCATTTATAATAAAACCTCAAATAAATTTGAAGTGATTGTGCAGTAAAATCTCCTGAAGGGGAAGGAAGAGGTCCCTCATACTTTATACAATGTCTTTTAAATATTTCTGTTCTCCCTTATAATGCTTCCTAAAAAGTTTATACTCTATTTTCTTTCCTCTTCCTCAAGGATCTCAACTCTATTTGTATATTAGAATGTCTGGAGTTGTAACATGGTTATTAAAAAAAGTGGGCATGTGGAAATTTTCTAGCATGTTTAAGAGTTAAGGGAATAGTATAATGTGTTCCTACCTATGACTAGCTTCAACAATAAGCTTGTTATCTGTCTTGTTTCATCTATTTCTTGTTTTATCTATATTCCCACCCAATTTTGGATTATGCTGAACCAAATCTAAGCCATCATTACAGATAATCTAATCTATAATTATTTTCATAAGTATTTTTGATGAAAACTATTTTTAAACATAGCTATAACATCCTTATCATAAACTTCTCCAGAGGAATCTTCCTGGCCAAGGAATTTAACCCAGGTCTCCTGCATTACAGGCAGATTCTTTACAGTTTGACCCACCAGGAAGCCCTATCATACACTAAATAACACTTACTCCTTAAAATCATCAAATATAAATGCTCACATTTCACCTAATGTTTTATAATATAATTGTGTACAATTTCTTTTAATTAAAATGCAAATAACAATTATAATTGGAGGATATATTTTTGAGTCTTTCTTTATAAGATCTTTTTTCTCCTGTTTTCTTTGATATTTATGAAGAAATGTCTTAGAGAGTTGTATGATGGACTTGATATGGTAGCCCCTATCTACATCTAGTTATTTAAATTTTAATTAATTAAAGTTAAATAAAAATTAGCATAGATTAATAAAATTTAAATGTTACATTAAACATATTTCAAATATCCATTAGCCCCATGTAGCTACTATACTGAATAATGCTTTTACAGAACAATTCCATTGTTGTTCAAAGTTCTAAAGAATGTTAAATTTCCCATGGTAAGGTTTTTTTCCCCCGATTATACCCTTATGTCATTTTAAGTGGTCTGACTCCTGTATTTCCTGTAAATTGATAATTATATCTAGAGTATTGATGGATTTGTATTTAATGTTTTGTGAAAACTGCTATATAAATTTATTGTGCACTTACATTAGGAGATATATAAAAGCTGATGGTCTCTTTTTATGATGCTAGTAGCCACCGATTATCACTGTACTTGTACAGAGGCGGTGATCAAAACCTTACCCAAGAAAAATAAATTCAAAAAGGCAAAACAGTTGTATAAGAAGGTCTTACAAATAGCCGAGAAAAGAAGAGAAGCAAAAGGCAAAGGAGAAAATGAAAGATATATCCATCTGAATGCAGAGTTCCAAAGAATAGCAAGGAGAGATAAGAAAGCCTTCCTAAATGATCAATGCAAAGAAATAGAGGAAAACAGTGGAATGGGAAAGACTAGAGATCTCTTCAAGAAAATTAGAGATACCAAGGGAACATTTCATGCAAAGATGGACTCAATAAAGGACAGAAACTGTTTGAATCTACAGCAGCAGAAGCTATTAAGAAGAGGTGGCAAGAATACATGGAGAACTGTGCAAAAATGATCTTCATGACCAAGATAACCATGATGGTGTGATCACTCACCTAGAGCCAGACATCCTGGAATGTGAAGTCAAGTGGGCCTTAGGAACTAGCACTATGAACAAGACTACTGGAGGTGATGGAATTCCAGCTGAGCTTTTTTAAATCCCAAAAGATGATGCCGTGAAAGTGCTGCACTCAATATGCCAGCAAATTTGGAAAACTCAGCAGTGGCAACAGGACTGGAAAAGGTCAGTTTCATTCCAATCCCAAAGAAAGGGAAAGTCAAAGAATGTTCAGAATACCACAACTGCACTCATCTCATATGCTAGTGAAGTAATGCTCAAAATTCTCCAAGCCAGGCTTCAACATTACATGCATTGAGAACTTCCAGATGTTCAAGCTGGTTTTAGAAAAGGCAGAGAAGCCAGAGATGAAATTGTTAATACCTGTTGAATCATAGAAAAAAAAACAAGAGAACTCCTGAAAAGCATTTACTTCTTCATTGACTATACTAAAGCCTTTGTGTGGATCACAACAAACTGTGAAGAATACTTAAAGAGATTGAAATACCAAGTAAGAAATACCTTACTTGCCTCCTGAGAAATCTGTATGCAGGTCAAGAAGCAACAGTTAGAAACAGACATGGAACAACAGACTAGTTCCAAATTGGGAAAGGAGTACATCAAGGCTGTATATTGTCCCCTGTTTAATTAACTTACATGCAGAGTATATCATGCGAAATACTGGACAGGATGAAGCACAAGCTGGAATCAAGATTGTCAGGAGAAATATCAATAACCTCAGAAATGCAGATGACACCACCCTTATGGCAGAAAGTGAAGATGAACTAAAGAGCCTCTTGATGAGCGTGAAAGACAAGAGTGAAAAAGTTGGCTTAAAACTCAACATTGAAAAAACTAATACCATGGCATCTTGTCCCAACACTTCATTTTCAAATGGATGGGGAAACAATGGAAAGAGTGACAGACTTTATTTATTTGTGTTCCAAAATCATGGCAGATGGGACTGCAGCCATGAATTAAAGACACTTGCTCATAGAAAAAAAGCTATGACCAACCTAGGCAGCATATTAAAAAGCAGAGGCATTACTTTGCCAACAAATGTCCATCTAGTCAAAGTTATGGTTTTTCCAGTAGTCATGTGTGGATATGAGAGTTGGACCATAAGGAAAGCTGAGCACCATAGAACTGATGTATTTGAACTGTGGTGTTACTCTTGAGAGTCCCTTGGATAGCAAGGAGAGCAAACCAGTTGATTTAAAGGAAATCAGTCTTTAATATTCATTGGAAGGACTGATGCTGAAGCTGAAGGTCCAAAATTGGCCATAACTGACTCATTTGAAAAAACCCTGATGCTGGGGAAGATTGAAGGCAGGACTAGAATGCAACGACAGAGGACAAGATGGTTGGCTGATATCATCAACTCAATGGACATGAGTTTGAGTAAGCTCTGGGAGACAGTGATGGACAGGGAAGCCTGACGTGCTGCAGTCCATGGGGTTGCAAACAGTTGGACATGACTGAGCATCTGAACTGAACTGAACTGAGTTTTTATAAAATGGCATTTGGATTACTCCATTTTTTTTATGATTTCTTGTTTGCCCTGTGTCATTCTTGATTGTATAATTATAGCATTCTTATTACAAGTGATGTTAATTATCACTAGATGTTTGTCTTCATTTCTGCTACCCCAGTCTTCCATCATCCTTCAGGGAAAAAATAATCAGCCAGCAATCTACCATTTGTCATAGACCTTAGTCCACATTTTGTATTATTTTGATCGCGATGAGAGACAGCCTATATTTTTAGGTTAAAAACTTTGTTAAATTTTATTCTTTTATAAAATAAAATTTCTCCTGGAGGTTTTATGCTTTAAGAAGACAGATTAAATACATGTGTCTAGAATTGATCCTTTCAAACTTATCTAAAGCTATAATAAATGGATAGTATTTTTAAGACTTGGCCCCCTTAAGACAGGAAAGAAAAACAATTGGAATAGCATTTTGGAAGTCAGGAAGCAGATGGCAAGGACTACCCACTTAGCAAATGCTAACCTGGAAATAGAAAAAACTGAGAAAGAACCAAATTAACTGTAAAATTTTCAAAAAACTCAGAAACTGGCAGAACTTAAGGAATTTACAGTGAAACAGTTTGCTGTTAACGATGATCTGGTGATACAGAAAGCAAATTCCTAGATAATCTCTCCCATTTCATTTGCCTCCCCCTCCACTACTTGAGTACCTCTGAACATTTGCTTGCTAAGGAAGGTTAAACTGTTCCTGGCCTAGATTTTTGACAGTAGATGTATAGTATCATAAAGAAAAGAATGAATGGACTATGTGTGTTTGTGTGTATATATACACATGCCAGGATTTTTGTCTCATGCTTCAGTTGCCTCTCAGGGCATGTAAAACCAGACTTCTGTCCCCTAATAGACTAAAAGATTTACCTTTAGGAAACTGGCCTTCCCACAAAAGAAGAAAGCAAATATATTGACATCCAAGTTTTCCTAATACCTGTCCAGATTTCCCTCTAATGAAGTTCAAATTGATGCGTCCTTACTAGGATGCTTAGCATGTTCAGTCTGGTTTTGAGCCCACTTCCTGCTATTCTTGATCATGAGCAGGCAAACAGATGATGAGATATTTGGAGGAAGATTTTAACAAAGAAGTAGGAAAAAAGGAGCAAATAGAAAAAACAAGCAACTTAGAGAAGACAAGTATTAGGCAGAAAGAAAACAAATAACATTAATATCCTAGCAGTGATATTAGAGATGATTGTATTCTTAAAAGAAAGACTAGATAGTATGAAGAGAAACATTCAGAGAACACCATAAAATTAGAAAAATGATTACAGGAAAAAATATTTATGAAAGTGTTGTGATATAATCTTGTGGGAATCTCTCAGAAGAAAAGGACCAAAATTAAAAAACAAAAACAAAAAATAACCAGAAAGATAAATCTAGAGGACCAGTGTTTTTTTTTTTTTTTTAAACAACAGAAACACTAGAAGCAAGCAACAATGTGCAGTATCTTAGAATAACTTAAGAAAATGGTTTCCAACTAACAGCCCTATACCTGGCCTGCTTCAAGTTATATTTTAGACATGGGAAAGGAAATTTAAAGGGAAATTTAATTTCCCATTTCCCGTTCTTCAGAAGATACTAAAAAATGTGCTCCATAAAATGGGAAAGTTAATAAGTAAAGATGAATGCAAAGATAGGATGGAGGTAAGAAACAGAAGATCAAACACAAGAAAAAGACAAAAAACTTCTAGCATGATGGTGAAAAGTAAATCCCAAGCTGATTGACTTCCTCCAGGTTTAGATGATGATCTGTGAACATGGCTGTCATTTGGAAATTTGGTGGCCAAGTATGATGGAGAGCTTCATAGCAATCCATCCCACAGGGTGAACTGATGGGCACAGTGGATGTCAACAAGCCTGTCTCTTTTACTGATATGATTTGCGATGTTGCTCATACATGACTGAGACTGGAGGAGAAGGTAACCAAGAAGTCATAAGTGATTAGTTTGAAGCCTGGTGTCTTTTTCTACTGACAGTACATAAGACTCTCAGCTCCTCATGCATTCAAATGCAGAAAAAAAAAACACAAAAATCTAGCCCAACTTGAATTCTCCTTAAAAAAAAAAAAAACTAATGCATAATATTTTCCTAAAACTAATATACATAATATTTATACATAATAAACTAGTACATAATATTCTCCTCAAACTCATTTCCACCTGGAATCTCAAATATGACCTTATTTGGAAACGGTGTCTTTGCAGATGTAATTAATTTAGATGAGGCTATACTGGGTTAGGATGGATCCTAAATTCATTTATGAAGATGAGAGTAGAGGACAAAAAGTAATACAGAGAAGAAGGTAATGTGAAGACAGAGCCAGATCGGAGTGATGCAGATGTAAGCTAAGAAATGCCAAGGATTGCTATCAGCCACAGAGACTAGGAAGAGGCAGAGAAGATTCTTCCCTAGAGCTTTCAGAGGGAGCAAGGCCATGCCGACACCTGGATTTCAGAATTTCAGCCTCCAGAACTGTGAAAGAATAATTTCTGTTGTTTTAACAGTTTGTGGTAATTTACTTGGGATTAATAGGCTTATTTTCTAGAGGTTCAGAATTTCAAGTTCATAAAATATGATCATGTCTACAAAAGTTGGTTACTGGGATTTTGGTTCATAAGTGTGTTTTTTTTTTTTTCCCCATTTTTAAAGGGAAATAAAATCAAGTGACCTCATTTCAACTCATAGTTCTAGTCCCAAAATGTGTTCTTTGCTAAGTATGAGGACTGCTTGTAGAAGGTGTGATCTGTCTTTTTGATCAGAATGGCAACTCTGATGGTGAAGGGATGTGGTCTCAGTGAAGACTGAGAAAATTTATTCTGACTCATTCCTACCATTACTTTCAAGGCCTCTCATATCTGCCAACTACATCCATATTACCTCCTTCATTTTCTTTCTGGCTGTTGTTATGATGCAACAGAGAAGGTTGTATTACCTCTACCGCTTCCCTGAGAATTCACATTCCTTCTTTCTATTGTTCTGAAGAAGATTTTACATTAAACACAGACAGTCTCTATTCTATGCTTTTACAATACTTTTATCTTTTAAAAAATATAAAAAATAATCTATAACATAAGTGGGTCAGAATGTTCACAGTGGATGAAAGAAACATATTATTTTAGAATAAGAAGATGCTTATGGATACAAAGGTTATGATATGAAAATATTTTTGCTTTCCAAGAATATTTATTAAGAAGTAAAAATTTTTGGCACATCAAATGTGATGCAAAAGGCAGCTTCCTAGGTTTAAGCCAATTTGCTGAATAGCACCCTTGTGGGGAATTGAAGAATTCATTCTGAGTCTCTTGTTAGCACTTTTCATATCTTTAATTTTAAATTTTCCTTGGTGTGCATTTCAGGAATAAGAATATAATCACTTTTTTCCCCTGCCTTGAGGAGTATTAGGAAGTTTTGGAAAGATGATGCTCTATAAATTCAACATGGAATGATGGGTTCCTGGCAAGCAGAAATATGTGTTGTGCCAGTTTGGAATTCCACCCAAATGCTATATTGGCATCCAAAAATGTGTGAGAATGGATTTTTGTTTGTTTGTTTGCAGCAGGATTTGGATGTGAATCACTTCAGTAGTGGAACCAATTTGATATGTATAATTCAGGTATAGGTGACAATAAAAGAGCAAAAGTAAATATTCTGTGGAATTGGGAAATCTTACAGATTGGCAGTCCCTTGATTGTCTCCCTGTGGTTGTGGCAGGCATCTTTACCACTCAGATAGAGTTGTTTCCTTTCCAGACAAATGGATTTCCTGATAGCACTTTGCCAGGAAGTCAATTTTCTTCATCAACCATAGTTTTTCTTTTTTTCCTGAGAAAGATAAGGATACTTGTTGTGTAGAAAAGAGATAAAAGAAGATGTCGTCAGTTTAATCAGTGGATCAATTGGCCGTGTGGTCAACTGGTGTAACCTGGCAAATCTCTTTGGGAGTATATGGTTCCAACAGATGCTATCTTACTGTGCAGAATGGAATGAGGAATGTAAATGAATAGGGGCACATAAGGGCCCCAGAGAGAAATTGCAGCACACGAAAGGAATTGAAAAGGAATGTCCAGAGACATAGGAAGTTAATCAAAGGAGAAAAGTATCATAGAAATAGAAGTAAGAAATTTGAGAGAGGGTGATTAGCAGTTATTTGTTCCAGAGATCTTAAATAAGGTAGCCTGAAATCTGTCTCTCTCTATGGAAATTAGTAATGAGGGTGATTGTTGGCATAATGTAGGATAATAATAGTGTTGTTAATGAGAGGACTTTTGGTGTAATGAAACAGCATAGGTAGATTGCATTGAGCTAAAGAATGAGTGGGCCATGGGAAGGTACAATGCAAATGTCAACTTCTCTTTCAACAAAATTTTGTGAAGGGAAGAACAGAGCCATGATAGTAAATAGGTAAATATAAGTTGTGGCCATTGGGCCATATTTAGGTGCTATGAACACAGTGTAGTAAATGCTGGGAAAAGTGTAGCCAAAGACTCTCTGAGACTACAGAAGAGCACTTAATCATCCTGAAGGGGAAGATTAATGGACAAGAAAAGCCTTCTGATAGGTAAAGGCTTCAGAAAGGGTCACCTGGTGGATGCCACTTCAGGTTCTCCTGCATAATACCATTCTAGGAAATCTACTTAACTTTGTTGTGGCTATGTAGTTTAACAGATTAATTTGAACATTTCACACCAAACTTTCTTTCTCATGTACTTTTCCTTTCCCAGCCTCACCCACCATAACCCACATTGAAATAGAAGCCAAGATTAAAAGAAATTGCCCCATTAAGTATGAGATGACAGCTGGTGTTTGGATACACAGGAGTGGCCTGCAGTAAGGGGAGGGTTAATGTTGAGTAAGCAACAAAATTTAAGTTAGAGAGGGAATATACTAGATGAAGAGAGGATTTTTGCTAATTAAAATTAATATTTTTTTTCATTGCAGAAGACCAGTTTGGAAAGTTAGAAGGGATTCAGGATGAACTGGTCCTAAGTATGAGTGTCCCTTATGGCAACTCATGTGCAACCTACTTTTTGGCATTTCTGGACACTTATAAGTCCCCCCTGTATGTTGTGGGAGCAGGAGGAACATGGATGGATTGTGACTTCAAAAAGAGGGAACTAAACTTAACCAGGATGAATATTTCTATAAGTAGGAACACCAGTTTCTCAAGCATCAATGCTTTTACCTATAAACTGGGAGTAATAATATTACCTACCTACCACATGATGTCATTGGGAACATTAAATTTTCACAAGCATCATTTAAACTACATATTGAATGACTGTATTTATATGAAACTCAAAAATACCCAAATCTTATCTATGCTCTCTTAAGCCCAAATAGTGATTACTCATGGTGAGAAGAAGCAGTGTGGACTAGGCAGGTATGCAAAGGGAGGTTTCTGGGGGAGCTGGTGAAATTTTGTTTCATGATAAGTTTTGGTTAAAATGATATGCTTACTTTGTGAATTTATAGGGCTTTATATTTATTAATTATATGCTTTCTCCTTGATATTAAACTTTATAATAATTACTAAATTGTTTAATTATATACTAATAACTTCATAGTCTAAATGTCAATATTGCCATCATGGTTAATGCTTATGATTATATGTTCTATAATTAATGGAATTGCCAAAAAGTTTTTTTTTCCTCCTTGTTTTAGTAGCAACTTTATTTTTTCCAATTTCTTGCACTGATACCAAACAAAAAACAAAAGCAAAATAACTTAAGCATTAAAATGATGGTACACCAGTTTTACACTTAATTTCAACATTAACACTGAACACTAATAACTCAATATGAAAGGTTGATATATCAAAAGAAGTGTTTCAAACAAAAGGAAGCACAATCTCTTGAAAAAGAGAATTATAAGCATAGATGCTAAACAACAAAAATAACAGGTAATGTACCTGGAAAATTCCATGGACTGAGGAGCCTGGTGGGCTACAGTCCACGGGGTGCAAAGAGTCGGACACGACTGAGTGACTTCACCTAATGTACCTGTTACCAAGATGACTGTGCAGTTTTATAAGAAAAGCAATTCTGTTCATCATTTAATATCCTTTATTTTCAGCTGATGGAGTTGTATTATAATCTCAGTCAAAGCATGCCATTTCACTTTATCATGAGCATTGTGTACATGTTTCTGTCCCTTAATTAGAATATATGCCTACAGAAACTCTCCCACTTCAACCTACCAGGAACATTGGATACACTTTTACATTAAGTGCAGGCTAAGTTTAAATATTCGAAGAAGGCAATGGCACCCCACTCCAGTACTCCTGCCTGGAAAATCCCGTGGATGGAAGAGCCTGGTGGGCTGCAGTCCATGGGGTCGCTAAGAGTCGGACATGACTGAGTGACTTCACTTTCACTTTTCACTTTCATGCATTAGAGAAGAAAATGGCAACGCACTCCAGTATTCTTGCCTCGAGAATCCCAGGGACAGGAGGAGCCTGGCGGGCTGTCGTCTATGGGGTCACACAGAGTCGGACACAACTGAAGCAACTTAGCAGCAGCAGCAATTTTAAATATTATAAAGAAAAATCTCTTGACTCTAAATGCAGAGAATGATCGTAGCAGATAAGCTGATCTGAAAGCATGACTACCTCAATATGTGTGCTATCTTTTTGACCTAAAGACTGAGCTTTTAACAGCCCCTAAGTAGGGGTGGATGTGGAATAGATGTTAGAGGGGCAGTTAATACTCTTTGTACTTTCCCAACATGGAGACATGTTTCTTCAAAGCTCTGTTCTACACCTTTAAGTAAGAATGGGAGTAGAGGAAATCTACCAGTCTATCAAAGGAAGAGAATCTGGAAAGTGATTTAATTCAGCCTGGGCTTGGGAATTCACTTGAAAAAAGATTTTCCCTCAGAATATATAATCACAGGCGATTGCCACTGCAAGTCTGTGTCTGGTACAGAAACTGGTGACCACCTATTCTCCCATCCTTCTGACTCCTGCTGGAAGTTAAAGTTCAAATTTATATTAGCCACAGGGTCTGAAAAATTGTAGCCTGAGATATTAACCTAAGCATTCCAAAATAATACTCCAACCTGTTAGCAAAATAGGCAGATCTTTCTTCAAAATACATCTAGTGATACTGCCAAGTCAATTCTCATGGTTTCTCCTTTCTATACTATTCTTAGCCACCACTATAATCTTCCCTGTGCATTATTGTGGTAACTGCATAATAAGCTTCTTTGCTTCTACACTTGATATCTTTATTTATCCTCTACAAAGTCGTATCTTGCCACTCATCAGATCAAAACTCCTAGTGATTTCCTATATCACACAGAATGAACTCCAGATCCTTACCGTGGTGCTCAACAATGCACCTGGATCTAGGCTCCTCTTGATCTGGTTCCAGCAGATTTTCTGATCCCATTTCCTTCCCTCTCAAAAGGAGTTAAACTGCTGACACCTTGGTTTCAGACTTTTAGCCTCTAGAATTATAAGACATACATTGATGTTGTTTAAGCCATCCAGTTTGTGGTATTTTGTTACAGTAGCCATAGGAAACTAGTGGAACATTTATTCAAAGAGGACATCTCTCTGTACTTGATATGTGCTCAGTTGCTTCAGTTCAGTTCAGTCGCTCAGTTGTGTCCGACTCTTTGCAACCCCATGAATCTCGGCATGCCAGGCCTCCCTGTCCATCACCAACTCCCGGAGTTCACTCAGACTCACACCCATCGAGTCAGTGATGCCATCCAGCCATCTCATCCTCTGTCATCCCCTTCTCCTCCTGCCCCCAATCCCTCCCAGCATCAGAATCTTTTCCAATGAGTCAACTCTTTGCATGAGGTGGCCAAAGTACTGGAGTTTCAGCTTCAGCATCACTCCTTCCAAAGAAATCCCAAGATTGATCTCCTTCAGAAAGGACTGGTTGGATCTCCTTGCAGTCCAAGGGACTCTCAAGAGTCTTCTCCAACACCACAGTTCAAAAGCATCAGTATCTTCAGCACTCAGCCTTCTTCACAGTCCAACTCTCACATCCATACATGACCACAGGAGAAACAATAGCCTTGACTAGACGGACCTTAGTCGGCAAAGTAATGTCTCTGCTTTTGAATGTACTATCTAGGTTGGTCATAACTTTTCTTCCAAGGATTAAGTGTCTTTTAATTTTATGGCTGCAGTCACCATCTGCAGTGATTTTGGAGCCCCCCAAAATAAAGTCTGACACTGTTTCCACTGTTTCCCTGTCTATTTCCATGAAATGATGGGACTGGATGCCATGATCTTTGTTTTCTGAATGTTGAGCTTTAAGCCAACTTTTTCACTCTCCTCTCTCACTTTCATCAAAAGGCTTTTTAGTTCCTCTTCACTTTCTGCCATAAGGGTGGTGTGCATATCTGAGGTTATTGATATTTCTCCCAGCAATCGTGATTCCAGCTTGTGTTTCTTCCAGTCCAGCGTTTCTCATGATGTACTCTGCATAGAAGTTAAATTAGCAGGGTGACAATATACAGCCTTGACGTACTCCTTTTCCTATTTGGAACCAGTCTGTTGTTCCATGTCCAGTTCTAACTGTTGCTTCCTGACCTGCATACAGATTTCATAAGAGGCAGGTTAGGTGGTCTGGTATTCCCATCTCCTTCAGAATCCAACTCTTTGTGACCTATGAACTATAGCCCGCCAGACTATTCTGTCCATGGGATTCTCCAGGCAAGAGTACTGGAGTGGGTTGCCATGCCCTCCTCCAGGGGATCTTCCTGACCCAGGAATTGAACCTGTATCTCTGGTGTCTCCTGCATTGCAGGCAGGTTCTTTACTTACTGAGTCACCTGGGCAATAACACTGTGAATTTATTTCCCTTTACTCTATACCTTGTATTATTTGTTCTTAGGATCTGAATTCTTTGTCTCCTTGTCACAAAAATACCAAGTTGTGAGAATTTGCCTGTATCTTTTTGCACTATCAAAAACAATCAAGAAAAAAATCTAGAAAGTTTGAAAGAACTTCAGAAAATAATGATTTGAAACAGTAATCATGTACTACTACTGAGTCGCTTCAGTCGTGTCTGACTCTGTGTGACCCCATAGACGGCAGCCCACCAGGCTCCCCTGTCCCTGGGATTCTCCAGGCAAGAACACTGGAGTGGGCTGCCATTTCCTTCTTTAATGCATGAAAATGAAAAGTGAAAGTGAAGTCACTCAGTCGTGTTTGACTCAGCGACCCCATGGACTGCAGCGCACCAGGCTCCTCCATCCATGGGATTTTCCAGGCAAGAGATGGAGTGGGGTGCCATAATCATGTACTATGCCCCTCCAAATGAACAAATGAAAGAAAGATCAGATCCACTGTCAAATGTTCAAGTAATAGATAATTGAATCTCATAAAAATTTATTCAGTAATAGAAAAACATTAATCTTGTCTATCTCATTTAAGGAATTTGATGCATATCTGATAATTAAAGCAGAAATAGTACCCCATGGTATTTTTATTAATCTCATGTCATACTTATGTGTTGAGCATTATTCTAAGCACTTTATGAATGTTAACTCACTTATTCCTTTTACCCACCAACTGAAGTAGAAGTAGGTACAATTACTGTTTTCATTTTGCATTTGAGCAAAGGAAGGAAAAAAGTTTGGTAATTTTTCTGAGATAACAGAGGTAGTAATTGGTAAAGCATGGACTGAAAGCTAAACAGATTGGCTCTAGAAATTGTGTTGTTAAGTGTTATGCCATGGTGCACTCAACAAGATGCTACAGGGCAATTTCACTTACAAGTAAATGCACAAATAGCTTTAAATTATATTAGCTTACTAAATCTAGTAATGTATTGAAAGAAAACATTCATGATTAAGTTGGGCATAGTCCAGTTATTCCTGGAAATATTTAATGGTGAAAACTAGTGTATTACACAAATTATATTAAATAAGAATGAAAACATATGTTCATTTTGTAAGTAGAAAACATTTTTATAAAATTCAGTGTTTATTTATCATTAAGAAAAAAATGAAGCTATAAGTAAATTTGGTGGAAAACTGTCTCCTAAAAATCTCAGCAAAAATCACACTTATTTTGTGATAGAAGAAGTGTTTTCTTTTAACTCAGGAAGATGACAAGAATGCCTGCTGTGGCCATTTCTATTCAACATCGTGGGTGAGGCCCTAAGCAGGGCTGGAACACAAAAAATAATAAAAATTGTAATATTTTGAAAGTAAGAAATAAAATTTTCAATATTGTCATCTAATATGTTTATATTTGTGCCTAGAAAACTTAATAAAGAAATATTTGAAATTAATATAGTTCAGAAAGGTAGCCATACATAAGATCATAAATCCCTGATGTTCTTACACACAGCAACAATAAATAGGATAAGATTATAGATACAATAAAAGCTGTCAAGCAGTATGTAATACATATAAAGAAAGTGTATAAATTGTTTAGAGGGAAATTATAACTTTTTATTGAAAAGCACTGAAGAATTGACTATAGATGTGTTCATATCTATGCCTAAAACATCTTAACAATATATGTTGGGTATTTCAGCCCTTATTGATATATGAATTTAATACATCAGCAATCCTGATCCCTTCATGGTTTTTATGGAATGAACAAGTTGATGATATCACTTACAAGATGATTAAGAAGGCCAAAAATGATTAAGATTTGAAAAAGTATAAGCTGAGAGTATTCACCACATACATCTCAAAAATAATGTAGTAGTATTTGTGTTAGGAGATAGATAAATGGACTAATAGAACAAAATAGAGAAATAAAAACATATTAAACCCTGTTTGAGGAGAGATGTGGCACCATAGATCAGTGATGGAAAGAATTAACTTCTACATTTATAATGATGATGGGATTAGTTATTCATATGAAACAAGTGAAGTATATGCCTACCTCCTACCATGCCCAGAAATCAATTTTAGGAGAAATGAAAATCTAATCAGGAAAATCAAAATGTTATAATTAAAACATCTGTTTTCTAAACATAACATTAAAACAAGTGACATAGTAATCCTATGGTTGGGCTTCCCTGATGGTTCAGGGGTAAAGAATCTGCCTGCAATGTGAGACATGGGTTCAGTCCCTAGGTTGGGAAGGTCTGTAGAAGGAAATGGCAACCCGCTCCAGTATTCTTGCCTGGGAAGTCCCATGGACAGAGATGCCTGGAAGCCTATAGTTCATGGGGTTGCAAAGAGCCAGACACAACTGAACAACAATAACCCCATGGTCTGTGGTCCAGGAGACAGTAATTGCAAGATATGTAAATGTTTAACATTAATAACTAAAATACATAAATTAAAAAAAATTCAGCAAGATTTGAGCATAAAAATGGGCAAAAAGATATAGAGCAACAATTAGCAACAGAAAAAATATTAAAAATAGCAATAGACATAGATATAGACACGGATCTGTGTAGATATATAACCACATACCTTTGATTCACCATAGTGGCTACTTGGGAGGAGATGAAGAGGAATGAATCAAAAGGAAGAGTACAGAGTATTATAGAAATAAATAATATTTTATTTTTAAGTGATGGATAAGAATATGGATTCATTATATTATTTGCATATATACTTTATTAAACTGAAATATTTTATTATAAGCATTTTTCAATATGGACAAAGGATATTGAATGTTATAAATGTTGAATGATTCCTTTGACCACAGGGAGAGTAAACTTTATATCTCTAAACTCTGGTATGAAAAGTCGTTCAGATACTTTGCCCATCTAAGATTGTGAAAGATTGATATTTATTCAGAATACTATTAAAAAAATGACAAATTGATTTTAAAGAGCAAAAAAAGTGAAGATGAAAGAGAAGCCTGATTCTAAAGGCAATATGAACATTTTAGTTCAGTTCAGTTCAGTCACTCAGTCGAGTCCAGCTCTTTGTGACCCCATGGACTGCAGCACGCCTGGCCTCCCTGTCCATCACCAATGCCTAGAGTTTACTCAAACTCATGTCCATTGAGCCAATGATGCCATCCAACCATCTCATCCTCTGTCACCCCCTTCTCCTCCCACCTTCAATCTTTTCCAGCATCAGGGTCTTTTCAAATGGGTCAGTTCTTCACATCAGGTGGCTAAAGTATTGGAGTTTCAGCTTCAGCATCAGACCTTCCAATGAATATTCAGGACTGATTTCCTTTACAGTTGACTGGTTTGATCTCTTCACAGTCCAAGGGACTCTCGAGTCTTCTCCAACACCACAATTCAGAAGCATCAATTCTTCAGCATTCAGCTTTCTTTATAGTCCAACTCTCACATCCATACATGACTACTGGAAAAACCATAGCTTTGACTAGATGGACCTTTGTTGGCAAAGCAATGTTCCTCTGCTTTTTAATATACTGTCTAGATTGATCATAGCTTTTCTTCCAAGGAGCAAGTCTTTTAATTTCATGGCTACATCACCATCTGCAGTGATTTTGTAGCCCAAGAAAATGAAATCTCTCACTGTTTCCATTGTTTCCCCATCTATTTGCCATGAGGTGATGGGACCAGATGCCATGAGCTTAGTTTTCTGAACATTTACAAAGAAAAATTGGGGTTTAGGAGACCTGATTCCAAACCCAAACTACTCCACTAACTCCCAGAATGACCTTGAGCATGTTGCTTGTGATGGATTGAAAATTATTACACATGTTAGGACATTCCTCACCCTTAGAAGTGGAATCCTTTTCCCCACCCTTGCTTCTGGGCTGGCTTGTGACTGATTTGGAAGATGGCAGAATTGACACTCAGCCAGAGTAACTACTACCGTAGCCTTTAAGTATGCTATTGGCTTCACCTTGGTCTCTGGGATCCCTGAAGTATAGGAAGTCAAGCTGCCTAGCCAGCAAGAACACACAGAGTGTCCATGAGAGGGTGAAGAACCTACATGAGCCCAGATAACTGTCCCTGTAAAGGTGTAGGTACGTGATTGCAGCTGCGTGGAACCCTGCAGTTCAGCTCAGCCACTCCTTCAATACCACAGAGTAATCTCTGTGAATGGAGTATGAAGCAGAATTGCCTAGCCAGTGAGGCAGCTTGTACTATTGCTTACATATAGCTTTTTTCTTAGAGAATGTGTTTTGGTTTTGTTTGTTTGTTTGTTTATACTGTCTGAACATTATTGTTTAAACAGACTGGAATTGCTAGTCATACTAGCGATTTATTCAGTAGACATCCTTTTCAAGATTCCATTTCTGCTCAGACTGGCTTTTGCTGACCCACAAAATCATGAGATATAAAATATATATATATATATATATATATATATATATATTTCTTTTTGTTTAAAGCCACTAAGCACTGGATAGTTTATGATGTAGCAGTCTATGATGTAGATAACTGGAACTGAATTTGTTACCTGAAGTGGGATGCTGCCATAAAAAAACGCTGAAACCTGGGACATTGTCTTTGGGCCAGTAGTGGGTAAACCCTGGACGTCAAGGAGACTGATAGTGAAACTTGAAAGTAGATGTAGGCTTGGAGGACAGTAGGAAAGGTGTATTTGAAATAAAAGTAGTCCTTTGTTATTTACTGGTGGAAAGTTCAGCAACACTGTCACTGACAGTAGTGGGGAAGATTGGAAATACACCTACTGGCTTAAACTAAGGAGCTTTCCAGGTGTAATTTTCACAGGGCCAGCTGGGTTCTGGTGGCCTCTCATAGATTTACAAAAGAAGAAACTTTTCATTCGGTTATGGATATGTATGGAGGGAAGCATATAACATTTCTTTAATTCACAGATCTTTGGATTAAGAGGAATTTTACACAGGGCATGTTATTCACACCTGGACCTAACTTAGATAAGAAGATATTGAGCACAAAGTTGGTGTTGAAACAGGATAAGACTTTGGGACATCTTGGAAAGAGCTGAGTGTATTTTGCATGTGGAAGAAGCAGAAATTATTAGTGGCTGGAGAGAGAACTATGGCATATTTAAAATGGCAAAAGTCCTTAATGAGTGATGAGGTCTATTTCCCCATCACTTGAATCCAGGCTGGCATATGATTATTTGGCTAACAGAGTAAAGCATGTCATTTTAAGTCTGAGTCTAGTCTTTAAAAGTACCAGCAGTTCCCATCTTTATCTCTGGAATCATACATATTATGGTGGTGGTTTAGCTGCTCAGTTGTGTCCAACTCTTATGAGCCCATGGACTGTAAGCCTGCCTCTGTCCCTGGTATTTTCAGTGCAAGGCTGCTGGAGTGGGTTGACACGTCCTTCTCCAGGGGATCTTCCCGACCCAGGAATCGAACCCAAGTCTCCTCTATTGCAGGCAGATTCTTTACTGACTGAGCTACAAGGGAAGCCCATACATATTAGGAGCCTCCATATATTAAATCTAACTACCCTACTGGACAAAATCCAAGAAGAGTCCTTGAGATACATAAACAAAGGACCTACAGCAGTCTCTTGCTTTTCAGTCTTCCCACCATGTAATCAGGGATATTCTTCAGAACAGCTCAGGGACCAGCCTGACACCACCAGGTGATCCAGTCAGTTCCAAGTGTAATAGCGGAAATGCCCGAATGAGCCTTGCTGCTTTTTCTGACCCACACATCAATGTGATACAAAATGCTTGTTAAACTACTAACTTTTAGAGTAGGTTTTTACACAGCAGTTGATAATTAGATAGGCAGATAGTGAACAGGTAGATGAGATAGATATATTAGATAGCTGGATAGACAGATAACATAGAAAGTTAGAATTCTATTTATCTGCGGGGAAAAAAGGGAGTTTGTCTTTATGCTAACTGCTGAGTTCTTAAGGCTAAAGACTTATTCCAGTTTATTCTAGTCACTTTTGAAGCATCTTTCATTTCCTTAAATTTGCTAAATCTCCAAGGCAAAGTAATATAGAACAGAATAGATAACTAAATCTTGCTAGGCATTAACTAGGGTAAATACATTTGGAGAACTGCCTGTCAGTTTAAACCAGTTGAACTGTGAATATACCATGCTTTTAGAGAGACTGTATCATCATGTCATGGTCTGTCTTATTAGAGTATGGTTTCAGTCCCTTGACAACTTAAAAATAATCGCAGTCAAACAGAAGCTGAGCTGCTGGGATATGTGTTAATTGCTCCATTGTAGTACAGAGAGATAACAGGAACTGAGGTTCCCTTGAGATCAAGAATTGTGAAGTGTCAATTTCAAAATGAGTTTTATTTGGTTGGTTAAAAATAGCTGTTTTCTTGAGCAATATAAATATATTTAGCATTGTTTGAACATCATTAAGTATGCTAAAGGTGCTAATCATTAGTAAGAAATGCTTTGAGTATATGATTTCTACTCATTCTTTCCCTGGGAACTTTTATTGTATAAAGTCCCTTTTATACATAGATTTCTCCATGAAATAGAGGGTGCACATTCAGCATACTGATCCTGTGATGACCTATATGAGGTGACTGATAATTATCAATGGCTTACTTGATGTTTTTTGCAATGTCTATCTATGGCTATGATCTTCCATAAAATTCCAGAACAGTATTTTAAGATAACAAATTTAACTCAACTTTTTAATCTTTATTAATTATAATTTTTTACTGTTTTCATAAATAAGGATCAATGCACATTTCACATGAAAACTCTAGTCTACACATAAATAGTACCAAAATAGATACAAAAAAAATGAGAGATGTCAAAGCTGAATTTCTGATCTGTGAGATCAAACATATTCATTGGATTAACATTATAAATGCAAGATTATAAATGACTCACTTCATTTTCTGATAACTAAAGTGACAGATTACCAACTTGAACAAATGAATGTTGTTAGTTTGAACTGAGGTATTTATTTTTTGAGTAAAGTTTTTCCTTTCATTCAAAATGGGCTAAAATAAAACTGTCGGACACTTTCTAAGAAAGGCATTTTTCAGTAACATTAACTATTTGTCCTTCTTATTTAAGGGAAACCTAAAAATGTATGTTTGTAAAACATTAAAATCTGAGGGATGTGTGAATAGAATATGTTCTTTATAAGTCACAAAGATACATTGTTTATTATTTATTTCTGGGTGACATTCTTTGTAAATTTTCAACTATAATTTATACTTGGAAATGTTATTATATTTTCAAAACTACTAATTTGATTATATAGTAATAGAACTTCTTAACATATTTTCAACTCTAATTTTTTTCAATTAGTATAAAAATTATATTATCTGAATATACAAGTTGAATTATCACTGATTAATAGTTACCACTTCAAACAGCAAATAGGAATAGTGAAAAATAGTGATGTGAAAGAAAAGATTCAATCACTGCAAATCTTTAAATAGTTGTTTTTAAAATTTATATGTATATTGTTGTAGTGCTTATGAATTTTGTAAATATTATGTCCCCAGTATATAATCTTCTTTCTTTAGGAAAAAAAGAAGCTGGAGAGAAGAGGAAAAGATGAAAGAAAAAAAAATTACTGAAATGCATTATTATATTTTTTTCATATTAAATGGATACCTTGTAATAACATAGTAACATAATCTGGGAAGTATATTGTATAATTTATAAAAGGGACACATATATACTTTTCTCTTTTCTAATCTATAATAGAATTTGAATTTAATAGAAACAGAAATAGCTATTCAATATAAAAATTAAAATACATTTTAATATAAAAGTGTATTTACTATAAACAGAAATAAATGTTCAAAATGGCATTAAGTTCTTAGACTTTAATAAGATATATTAGTTTGTAAGAAAAAATGGCTATATCTAATAGCTTGGACCCTGGAAAGAAATTCATGAAGACAATTGGACTAATCACACACAAAAACACTGACATATGCTTTACCAGATCTGTGCCACTGGACCAAAGCATTGTAAGACCACAAAAACTATTTATCCAACATAAGTTTCATAACAAGGAACAGTCCAGTAGAGTAGATAAATGTAAATAAAATGTAGTAGTACACATCAAATTTGAAAAATTTTAAATTAGAGGCATATGAAGTTTCATAGAAGCACGAGGAAAGAAAATATGGAAGATTCTACAAACTTAAAAAAAAAAAAAAAACTATGAAATTTGCTTTTTGTTTGTTTGTTTTGGTGATTGGGTGTGAGTGGGAAGCAAAGACTGCCAGAGATGTGAAACTCTTTGGGTGAAGGCCACCTAAATACAGAGTCCAATGGCAAAGACAGTGCAGAGTTGTTGCCCTTCTCTCTGTTGTCAGTGCTCTTGCTCTCCTGGTCTTTCAGAAGATAGCTGTCTAGACTACAGTTCCTTAACACAGGAGTACAGTTCCAAGTTCAAGTAAAGACAGTTTGTGTAATGTGAATTTGCATTTTTCAAACTTTTTCACTGTATGAGATATAATTTAGACACAATATAATTAAAAAATTGATGAAAGCCTGAGAATATTAGAATCACCCATTTCCATGTACCCATTTGCCATTCATCCTCTCTTCCTCCCATGGAACAGTCAACCACTGACCTTACTGTCCTTAAAATTTGCCTTGTCTAGAATTTTCTATCAGGTGGAATCATACAGTATCATACAGTACCTATTTTTGGTGATCCTGACTTTTCACTTAGCATGTGTGCTGGCTCTTCAGCCGTGCTTGACTCTTTGTGACCCTGTAGACTGTAGTCTGCCAGGCTCCTCTGTCCATGGGATTCTCGAGGCAAGAACATTGGAATGGTTGGCATATCCTCCTTCAGGGGATCTTCCTGACCCAGGGATCAAACTGTTGCAGGAAGGGAGACCCCTTTTGGGGCCTGAAACTGGGCTGTTATCTAACACTCAGAAATGAATTGTCCAAGGAGATACATGTGCTGACAAAGCAAGAGATTTCATTGGGAAAGGGCACCTGGGCAGAGAGCAGTTCAGTAAGGGAACCCAGGAGAACTGCTCTGCCACATGGCTGGCAGTCTTGGGCTTTACGGTGATGGGATTAGTTTCTGATAGTCTTTAGTCAGTCATTCTGACTTGGAGTCCTTCCTGGTGGTGCATACCTTGTTCAGCCAAGATGGATGCCAGTGAGAAGGATTCTTGGAGGTGGTCAGACATGTGGTGTCTCCTTTTGACCTTTCCTGAACTCTTCTGGTTGGTGGTGGCTTATTAGTTTTGTGTTCCTTACCAGGACCTCCTGTCGTAAAACAACTCATGCAAATGGTTACTATGGTGCCTGGCCAGGGTGGGCGGTTTCAGTCAGTGTGCTTCCCCTAACAAAACCTGAGTCTTTTGCATTGCGGGTGGGTTTTTACCGCTGAGCCACCAGGGAAACCCTTTCACTTAGGATAATGCTTTTAAAATTCATCTATGCAAGGGACTTCCCTGGAGATCCAGTGGTTAAGCCGTCATCTTCAATGTAAAGGTGCAGATTTGATCCCTGGTCTGGGTGGGAGCTACCATCCCACATGCTTCATGGCCCAAAACCCAGAACATAAACAGCAGAAGCAGTATTGTAGCAAATTCAATAAAGACTGAAAATGGTCCACATTAAAAAAAAATCTTTTTTAAAAAGATTCATCTTGTATTTATGTGAATCATGTATTTATGTGAATATAAAGTTTGTTGCTTTTGATTGCTTATTCTATTCTATGGATCTATCACCTGTTGTTTACCCATTCACCAGTTCATAGGCCTTGGGATTTTTTTCAGCTTTATCCTATTACGAATAAAGCTTCTAAGACCATTCAAATATAACGTTTTTGTGTAGACAGATGTTTTTATTTCTTCTGGGAGTGAAATAGCTGAGTCGTATGTTGAATGCATGTTTCTCTTTATAAGATACTGCCAAACTGCTTCCCAATATGGCCATTCCAGTTTGCATTCCTGCCAGCAGTGCATAAGAGTTCCACTCGCTACACAAAACTTGGTCTTTCCGAAACTTGGTCTTTTTGTTCTTTTCTATTTTAACCATTCTAAATTGTTTATATTAGTATTTCATTGTGGTTTTAGTTTTCATTTCTTTAGTGATATTTAAATGATGTGGAGCATAATTTCATGTGCTTATTTGCCATGTATAAATATATGCCTTTTCTCTGTTGAAGTTTCTTTTTACATATTTTACCCAGTTTTTGTAATAGACTTAATTCTTATATTTGTCTATGATCCAATTTGAGTTAATCTTTATGTATGTTGTGAGTTAAGAGTCTAGCTATATCTTTTCATATGTGGTTATATAGTGGTGTGAGTACCATTTGTTGAAAAGATTATCTCTTATTCACGGGGTTTTGGCGGCATCTTTGTTAAAACTGAATTTACCATGAATGTAAAAATTATTTTCTAGATTCTCAGTTCTGTTCCTTTGATCTGTGTGTTTCTTTCCTTGATAGAACCACAATTCTTGATTGTAATAGCTTTATAATAATTTTGAATTTGGACAGGATAGTGCTGCCATTTATTTCAATGTTATTTTGACTACTCTGGGTTATTCATCTTTCCATATATATTGAATCAGCTTTCAAATTTCTACACAGAAGCCTGCAGTAATTTTGAAAGGGTTTCTGATAATTCTGTATATCAATCTAGGGAGAATTCCTATTATAATTTCAGGATAGTGCTGCCATTTATTTCAATGTTATTTTGACTACTCTGGGTTATTCATCTTTCCATATATATTGAATCAGCTTTCAAATTTCTACACAAAAGCCTGCAGTAATTTTGAAAGGGTTTCTGATAATTCTGTATATCAATCTGGGGAGAATTCCTATTATAATTTATTCTTCTTATCTCATGATATACTATATCTACTTTCAGCTTTTAAAATTTCTTTCAATAATATTCTATAGTTTTTTGCGAATGTTACCTTTCAGTAGTATATACTTTTGATATAATTAATAAAATAATATTTTTATTTTCAGTCCCCAATTTGAATGTTGGCATTTAGAAGTAAAGTAATTTTGCATACTCACCTTGAATATTTGATGTCCATAAATTTACTTATTACATTGTATCTTTTTTTTTGCACATCCCTTTAACTTACTTCATGTAAGATCGTATTATCTCTGAACTAAGATGTTTTTATTTTTTCCTTTCCAATATTTATGATTTTTCTTCCCCATCCTCTTTTCCCCTTAGTGCAGGACCGAAGACCTCTATTATTAAAGTGAATACAAGTGGTGAAAGCAGATGTCCTTGCCTTATTCCTGAAATTTTAGGTAAGCATTCAGTGTTTCAACATTAAATACAACGTTAGCATTGGGTTTCTGTAGATATTCGTGGTTAGTATGGGAATGTTCCCTTCTATTATTAGACTGGTGAGAGATTTTAAAATCAGGAATGGTTGTTGGGTTTTGGTAAATGCTTTTTTTACAGTTATTGAAATCAATGTTTTCTTTTTTCCCATTCTGAGAATATAGAGAATTATATTCATTGCTCTTTGAATGCTATATTAACTTGTTTCCTGAGATACATCTGATTTGCTCATGTTGCATAATATTTTTAATATACTATTACATTTAATTTTCCAACATTTTGTTGTGAAATTTTCTACCTATGTTCATGAGGGATATCCATCTGGAGCTTACTTTTTATGTAATTTCTTTTGCTGGCTTTGATATAGAGGTAATAATGCTGACTTTAGAAAGTGAGAAGAGTATCTTCCCGCCTTTGTTATTTTCTGAAAGAGTTTTGGTACTGTCTACTTGTTTTGTTTTCCTTAGTAACATTCTTTTCGGTCTTTTCTTCAGCTCCCTTTCAGTAGAAGCTGGCCACACTAGGTATTCAATTTAGTCTTCTTCTCTTAGGTAACTGAGTGCCTTTAAATGAGGTGAGCTTTACATTTGTCATAATTTTGTGATTCCTTAGAAGTCACTAAGATCAGACTGCTGGCAGATCTCCTATAGCAGCAAACCAATATATGGTGGAAAGCAAAGCAGCTTCTCCTTTTTTGGAGTTTCAGCCAGTGAGAAGGAAATCCAATTCCTCTTCTGTCTTTTCAGCTCACTAGAGCAGCTTCTCTTGAAATCCACAGCAGGTAGGTAGGTGCAGACTTCTCTTCCTCAAAGACTCCAAAGAGGGTTGATTTGTTTGTTTGCTTATCCAAAAGGAACAAGGAGTGGCAAGCCCTTTTCTCTGTAGCTGCTCATTTATACAGTCATTCATAATATTTAGTGAGTGTGAACTATGCCTCAGACAGTATTCCTAAAACAAAGGATACAGGAAGAAACAGAAAGAGATCACTACATTCAAAGAGTTTATTAGGGTTTAAGGGTGATGAAGGCTTCCTTGGTGACTCAGATGTAAAGAATCCGCCTGCAATGCAGGAGACCTGGTTTCATCCCCTGGGTCAGGAAAGTCACCTGGAAAAGGGATGGCAACCCACTCCAGTATTCTTGCCTGGAGAATCCCATGGACAGAGAAGTCCAGAGGTCTGCAGTCCATGAGATCCCAAAGTATCGGACATGACTGACTGACTAAACACACACACACAAGGGTGATGAAAATAGAAATAATAGATTATAAAACCCTATAATATTTTAAAATGTGGCAAATGATACTTTAAGAAGAAAAATTAGAGCATATAAGGGAGAGCTAAAATATCAGGGGAGAGGGACAGTTTGCTATATTGAATTTGTAGTTAGGTTTCTTCTTATGAAGAAGAGATTTGAGAAAAGACTTGAAGGAGATGAGAGATTGAACAAAGAGATTTTCTAAGGAAGAGCATTCTAAGAGAGGGGACATCAGGAGCTAAGGCTCCAAGGGCAAGACAAGAGCCCTTCTCTGTTCCATGGACTGTAGTCTGCCAGGCTCTTCTGTCCATGGGATTCTCCAGGCAAGAATACTGGAGTGGGTTGCCATTTCCTTCTCCAAAACAGAAGAGCTTCATTAAAAAAACAAACAAACAACAAAAAACAAAACAAAAAAAACCTTAAAATAAGCAAACAATATCTTATCTAAATGCAAAAATGCATTATTTATGATTGTCTTTCATCTATGTTAACCTTTTAAAATTTAGTTTTCTATAGTATCCTTAGAATCCATCAAGAACATTAGGAAGTAAGATAATCCTGAGGGCACATCATTTATAGAAGAAATATAACATTGAGACTTTGAATATTAACAATTTATATACCTGGCATTTTCTTTATTAAAAATTTCTTCTTCAGAGCTGACTAATATAATCCAGTACTAGTGGGTTGAATTAAAATTTATATATATTCATGATAAACTAAGTGAGGACACTTCATACCTAAGCTTACATTGGTTCTCAAATAAACATGTCCAAATATGAATCTCCAGGACAATAGTTTTCACTTTTGGAAGAGGAATTGTGTTAGGCTTTTCATATAATAGAAAAGTTAGTTATTTTGTATGGACTTGGGTATATTTATTATTCACCAAAGATTTAGAGTTATGTGTGTATGTTACTAAGTTCTTATTGAACTAATTAAAAAGGACTTGAGATTCTGACTCAGTAGGCCAGTTGGATTTAGTAAAAATTTAATTATGCAAAGATTTAAGAACCATCACATGTCCATATTTAGAAGCCAAATTCAAATAAAATTGCTTTGAAAAAACAACAGAATGAATCAAATGAAGTGGGCATTGAAACACGGCAAGATGGATAACAAAAGTGTGAAAGATAAAATACAAAAAAACAAAAACAAAAACAAAAAAAACTACAGTTGAGTAAGAAGATAGTAACCCCCAAATTAAAAAAAGAAAAAATCCAATCTTTTAGTCCTACCACCCTTGTATAGGTTGTTCAGTTCAATCAGTTCAGTCACTCAGTCATGTCCGACTCTTTGTGACCTCCAAAATTGCAGCACACCAACTCCTAGAGTTCACTCACACTCACGTGCATCGAGTTGGTGATGCCATCCAGCCATTTCATCCTCTGTCGTCCCCTTCTCCTGCTGCCCCTAGTCCTTCCCAGCATCAGAGTCTTTTCCAATGAGTCAACTCTTCTCATGAGGAGGCCAAAGTACTGGAGACTTTTGTTGGCAAAGTAATGTCTCTGCTTTTCAACATGATATCTAGGTTGGTCATAACTTTACAAGGAGTAAGCATCTTTTAATTTCATGGTCGCAATCACCATCGCAGTGATTTTGGAGCCCCCAAAAATAAAGTCTGACACTGTTTCTCCACTGTTTCCCCATCTATTTCCCATGAAATGATGGGACCAGATGCCATGATCTTAGTTTTCTGAATGTTGAGCTTTAAGCCAACTTTTTCACTCTCCTCTTTCACTTTCATCAAAAGGCTTTTTAGTTCCTCTTCACTTTGTGCCATAAGGATGTTGTCATTTGCATATCTGAGATTATTGATATTTCTCCCAGCAATCTTGATTCCAGCTTGGGCTTCTTCCAGTCCAGCGTTTCTCATGATGTACTCTGCATGTAAGTTTAATAAGCAGGATGACAATATACAGCCTTGACGTACTCCTTTTCCAATTTGGAACCAGTCTGTTGTTCCATGTCCAGTTCTAACTGTTGCTTCCTGACCTGCATATAGGTTTCTCAAGAGACAGGTCAGGTTGTCTGCTATTCCCATCTCTTTCAGAATTTTCCACAGTTTATTGTGATCCACACACTCAAAGGCTTTGGCATAGTCAATAAAGCAGAAATAGATGTTTTTCTGGAACTCTCTTGCTTTTTCCATGATCCAGCGGATGTTGGCAATTTGATCTCTGGTTCCTCTGCCTTTTCTAAAACTACCTTGAACATCTCGAAGTTCACGGTTCACATATTGCTGAAGCCTGGCTTGGAGAATTTTGAGCATTATTTTACAAGCATGTGAGATGAGTGCAGTTGTGCAGTAGTTTGAGCATTCTTTGGCATTGCCTTTCTTGGGGTTCGAATGAAAACTGACCGTTTCCAGTCCTGTGGCCACTGCTGAGTTTTCCAAATTTGCTGGCATATTGAGTGTAGCACTTTCACAGCATCATCTTTCAGAATTTGAAATAGCTCAAGTGGAATTCCATCACCTCCACTAGCTGTGTTCGTAGTGATGCTTCCTAAGGCCCACTTGACTTCACATTCCAAGATGTCTGGCTCTAGGTGAGTTATCACATGATCGTGATTATCTTGATAATGAAGATATTTTTTGTACAGTTCTTCTGGTATTCTTGCCACCTCTTCTTAATATTTTCTGCTTCTGTTAGGTCCATACAATTTCTGTCCTTTATCAAGCCCATCTTTCCATGAATGTTCCCTTGGTATCTATAATTTTTTTGAAGAGATCACTAGTCTTTCCTATTCTGTTGTTTTCCTCTATTTCTTTGCATTGATCACTAAGGAAGGCTTTCTTATCTCTTCTTGCTATTCTTTGGAACTCTACTTTCAGGTGCTTATATCTTTCATTTTCTCCTTTGCTTTTTTCTTCTCTTCTTTTTACAGCTATTTGTAAGCCCTCCCCAGACAGCCATTTTGCTTTTTTTCATTTCTTTCCCATGGGGATGGTCTTGATCCCTGTCTCCTGTACAATGTCACAAACTTCCGTCCATAGTTGATCAGACACTCTATCTATCATATCTAAACTCCAGAAATGACTCCAGAAATAACTCCAGAAAGAATGAAGGGATGGAGCCAAAGCAAAAACAATACTCAGCTGTGGATGTGACTGGTGATAGAAGCAAGGTCCAATGCTGTAAAGAGCAATATTGCATAGGAACCTGGAATGTTAGGTCCATGAATCAAGGCATATTGGAAGTGGTCAAACAGGAGATGGCAAGAGTGAACATCAACATTCTAGGAATCAGCGAACTATAATGGACTGGAATGGGTGAATTTAACTCAGATGACCATTATATCTACTACTGTGGGCAGGAATCCTTTAGAAGAAATGGAGTAACAATCATGGTCAACAAAAGTGTCCAAAATGCAGTACTTGGATGCAATCTCAAAAACGACAGCATGATCTCTGTTCGTTTCCAAGGCAAACCATTCAATATCACAGTTTTCCAAGTCTATGCCCCAACCAGTAATACTGAAGAAGCTGAAGTTGAATGGTTCTATGAAGACCTACAAGACATATTAGAACTAACAAGCCAAAAAGATGTCGTTTTCATTATAGGGGACTGGAATGCAAAAGTAGGAAGTCAAGAAACACCTGGAGTAACAGGCAAATTTGGCCTTGGAATGCAGAATGAAGCAGTGCAAAGGCTAATAGAGTTTTGCCAAGAAAATGCACTGGTCATAGCAAACACCCTCTTCCAACAACACAAGAGAAGACTCTACACATGGACATCACCAGATGGTCAACACTGAAATCAGATTGATTATATTCTTTGCAGCCAAAGATGGAGAAGCTCTATACAGTCAGCAAAAACAAGACCGGGAGTTGACTGTGGCTCAGATCATGAACTCCTTATTACCAAATTCATACTTAAATTGAAGAAAGTAGGGAAATCTATTAGACCATTCAGGTAGGACCTAAATCAAATCCCTTATGATTAGTTTTTAGTGCTGACATTAAAAAAGCACTGTACACTGAATCGCTGAAATGATAGACAATTATTTTTTGAAAATTCTGAAGCCTCTGAGATCAAGTTATTAGCAGGGCTGGTTCCTCCTACAAGTGGTTTATTCTGAGGAAACTGTCTATTCTAGACCACTCTCCTTGTCTTGCAGATGGCTGTCTTCCCTCTATGCCTGTTTCTATCTGTGTTCAAATTTCCCTCACCAACCACATTGGGTTAGGACTCATCATAATGACCTCATTTTAACTTGATTACCTCTGTAAAGGGCTTCCCTGATGGCTCAGTGGGTAAAGAATCTGCCTGCAATGCAGGAGACACAGGAGACACAGGTTCAGTTGCTGGGTCGGGAAGATCCCCTGGATGCGGGCACACAACCCACACCAGTATTCATGCCTGGTGAACCCTGTGGACTAGGAGCCTGGTGGGCTCCAGGCTAAAGTGTTAGAAAGATCTGCATGAAGATTCTTATCTCCAAAGAAGATCATGTTTTGAGGTACTGGGGTTTAGGACTGCATCATATATATATATTTTTTTTTGGAGGGGGCACAATTCAAACCATAACAACTATCTTGGAAAATGAATATACAACTCTAAAGTATTACTATTGTCTGCCATACACAATCCTGAAGTCAGCGATTAGCTTGAAGTAGCACTTCCACTAATTTTGATAGCAGTAGAGAATTCCCTCTCATAAGGCTAACTACCTTTGTCTAGTTGGTTTATTTGCTTCTTTGTGACAGTCTCACTATCCAAATTATTTATGCTCATTTAGAGCTAAGACAGAATGCATATGATTAGCTTGAGAAAATCCACTCCAATAATTAGAAAAGATTATGTCAAATAACTACTTCTGCCTCAGGGACACAGAGAAAAATTGTCTCCTTATTTGAACAGAGTGCCAGGCTTTGCATATTTCTGAAGCTTGCTTCAGTTTGAAGTCTTTCAAGGTGAATTAGTAGCTGCACAATTCATAAATTGAAAATCAGGGGATCATTTTTTTTCCCCATTGGCATTCATCTTTCTCATTACTATGCTATAAAAGGAGTGTGTTTTTTATTTACCTTATGCTGTTTTACTAATACAGCTAAATACGAAACTGACAGTTAACATATTTATATTCATAAGGTCTTTTTCCAGGCATCTTATTTGCTTTTAGCCTCTATTGTTTGAGTGTTTTGACAAAGATGGCCTACCCGCTCTAGAACTCTTGGGCTTCCCTTGCGGCTTAGCTGGTAAAGAATCCGCCTGCAATGAGGGAGACCTGGGTTTGATCCCAGGGTAGGGAAAGTCTCCTGGAGAAGGGAAAGACTACCCACTCCAGTATTCTGGCCTGGAGAATTCCATGAACTATAGTCAATGGGGTCGCAAAGAGTCGGACAGGAATGAGCGACTTTCACTTTCACTTTTCTTTTATTGTTCCTCTCATGACCTCTACTATAAGCTCCCTTTTCTTAGAACCTTTACTGTAGAAAAGTTGCAGTTGTAAATTCTTTTTCTGCTCTTTGGAGGTGTAAGCGTCCTGCAACCTAGGAATATATTTCTTTGGGACTTGGGATCCATCTTTTTGTAATGCAGTCATCAAGAAAGACAGGCTTCTGTCTCCTAGTCTCTGAGCAAGGGTAGGAGCCTACCTTTCATAAATCACAAGCAGCAGACACAAATGAACCAATCATTCGGGCACACTCCTCCTCCTTCCTCAGAGTCCTCCAGTACACTTTCATTCCCTCACCCGACAGATTCTCCTGGCTTTTGTTTCAGGAAGGTTGAGTTCAGTCTCTCTCCCCTATTGCAATAGTCTTGAATTGTCTTCCTTGTCATTTGGTCCCGTGCAGTTTTTCCCCTTAACAGTTTTGTCAGGTCCTTCATTTGGGGATGCTTCTGTGAATAATGGAAGCTACACAACTATGGATTTGAATTGTACATACTCTGTACTTGGATTAGAAACAATCTTTCTTTTCATTTTAATGTTAAAAGTTTTGAGTAAACCTGAAATTATTTAGTGTCACAAATATAGTACTTATGACCTACTCAAAATCTCTGCTTTCAGTTATTCCATACAATATTTTGATTGTCTTTGTTTCATTAGAAAGGCAAGGAGATGTTTGATGTTAACTGCAAGTGTAAAGATTTTGCTTGTAGAAATCTGAGGTTTTATCCATTTACTATCTAAATATTTCTTGCATTCTGTCTAATTTTTCTAATTACTCATGTACTCAAGACCTGTATCTTCCTCATTTGGGCCAAGTATATTTTACTTGAATCTATACTTTCTGTCTAATCTTACTCAAATGTGTTTTCTACATTGGAAAAAAGTGATCTTCCTAAAATGGAAATCAGCATATGATTGTCCAGACAGATGCTGCCCAAAATACACTTATGTGAATTAGATAAGTCCTCTTCATGTAAAATAGAATTCAGGTTAGTAGACCACAACCTACCACAATTGTACTTGAGCTAGCTGGGGAGAGTAGAAACTTAGGTGGTTCTCCTTTGTAGGGCATGGCCTCCTGGTAAAGGATAGGGAGGGAACAGACTATTTCTGGTTGCCATGGGAAACCTAGAGCATGCTGGCTAGTCCCATCTTAATGCATTGGCCGATTATAGCATCACTACTAGCAGAACAGCTGGCTTTAGATGCTTTCTGACATAATGCATGTGAGGTACACAGTTTCATCCACGAAGTAGTCTTGTTGAAATGATCATACTCAAGACTTATTTTTAGATTTAACTTCCAATTTACAGAAAAGATAGACAGTGGAGAAAAAAGTGTTCACAAAAAAGACACAAAATATAAAACATCAGACATTCCATAGTGCAGCTGGCCTTTTATGTTCAATGATCAATGCCATGAAAAAAAAAGTTAGTTTGTTCTAAGTTAAAATGCATTTAAAAGAGAAAAAAATAAAACACAAGTCATAGCTCATAACTGATTATTGGTTTAAACTAATAAGCTGTACTGGTTGAATCTATTGAGAATATCTGAATATGGGTTTATAATTAGATGATGTTTTGAGATTATTGTTAGTTTTGTTAAGTAGGATAGTTGTGTAGCCAGTATGTAAGAAATATTCTTATTTGAGGTAAAATATTGTAATAGTTGCAATTGATTTAAAAAAACACACAAACATGTGAAAAAAAATAATTGAAGCCCGTATGGTGGTGTGTAAATAGTTACTAAATTTAAGTGCTGTTTGCTGCTGCTGCTGCTGCTGCTGCTGCTAAGTTGCTTCAGTCGTGTCCGACTCTGTGCGACCCCAAAGACAGCAGCCCACCAGGCTCCCCTGTCCCTGGGATTTGCCGGGCAAGAACACTGGAGTGGGTTGCCATTTCCTTACCAGTGCATGAAAGTGAAAAGTGAAAGTGAAGTCGCTCAGTTGTGTCTGACTCTTAGCGATTCCATGGACTGCAGCCCACCAGGCTCCTCTGTCCATGGAATTTTCCAGGCAAGAGAACTGGAGTGGGTTGCCATTGCCTTCTCGTAAGTGCTGTCTACAAGCGTGTAACTATATTATTCTTTTCACTTTTCTGTATGTTTGGATTTTTTTATAGAAAAGAATTAAATACTGCAATATTTAAAATACAGAAACGGACACCTAGTTTTAGCTCTGATATGTAAAGAACTTGGAAGCTGTCACTTCTATCCTTATAAGAAATAGTTGAAAATAGTGAAAATCAGTGACTTTTGTTGGAGCCAAATAAGTTTAAAAGCAAATGACCTCTCAAGTCTAGGCAGACAGATTATATTCAATAAGATTTAGATTAAATTTGGTTATGGATCTAAAGTCACTGGAGGTATAAGCTGGTAGCCATAAGTGGTACTTTGGGTATATTTCTGGAGCTTGACTGCATACTGGCATTAGGGTGAGAGACTAACTAGGGCTGCAGTTGGAGTCAGCATACTTAGTGGACTACCTCCAGGAACCCTACCAGCTCTTCATAAGGAAGACCTGTAAAGATTCCTCTATGGCACTGGCAAGGAGAATGGAGGAGTAATTGTTGAGGAATGATTCTCCTTAACAGAGAACACTTGGGGGAAAGGATTTTGGCAGAGCCTTATCCCAGTGGAAGGGAGTCATCCCACTCCAGGCCCTACAGCTTTCCTGTATATTTTAAGGGAAGGAAGATGGTCAACAAGAGTTAGGGATTCTAGGAAATATTATGAGAATGTGGCAGCTAGGAAAAAGATTAGGAAGAAAAGAGGAAGAACTATATCACTGGAGAAAGATACAGGTCCACTAAATAGTGAGATTTAACCAGAAAATTTTAGAATCTTCCCCATGTCAATTTCTTATCAGCACATCATCATGACTGTAGTATAACAACTGTAGGAGCTGTAAGGCCCAGACTCTATTTAAGAAGGAGTTCTTGGGAAGCCTAAGGCATAAGGACATTACAGGAGTTTGAAGCCTCTGGAACAAACATTAAATATAGCCCAGCTCTCAGCCAGGTTAATATAAAACCTCACACTAAAGTCCTCTTCACCTCAATTCCTGTTACCCATACATCAGGCCTGGATTTCATCAAAACACTACAAGGCAAAACAAAAGGTAGAAAAGCTCTCAGTCTGAAGAGGCAAAACAGTCATCAGATCCAGACTCAGATATAACAGAGATATTACAACTAGCAGACAGGGAATTTAAAATAAGCATGATTAATATCTTATATTAAATATTGAGATGAGTAATTTAAACAGAGATGTGTAGTCAAAAAGGAATCAAAAGAAAATGCTAGAAAGAATAATCAAAAAGAATACTGTAACAGAAATAAAGAACACTTTAATAGATTTTTCAGTAGACAAGTCACACAACACATTTGACTGAAAATCACTCTCATGTACTTGGTTAATAATCATTCATTTCTCACATATAGATCAATCATCATTTCCTCAAAAGCATATCTTCTAACCCATATTTTTAATGTTTTCATGCCATATTGATTACTTATCTACATTGGTATCATAAATTATGTTTTTAGACACTGGATTTCTCTAGTAGCCATGGTGTATTCAATATGGATCTCTTTTTTTGTTATCAATTTCTATGAGTCAAGACTAACTCAGGATAATGCCAAACAAAGGATGAAGAATTGTCAGTGAATTAGATATTCTACTTTCCACAAACCTTGGTAGTTTTATATTATAAAGGCCAAACTTCTGAGATGTGTAACATATTTAACCATTGTGTGGCATCCAGACAGCAATAATTGGAAGATTTCTATAAAACCATGCTAAGTTATAATAAGTTGAGATGTGGTTTAAAATATTTGAAATTTGATTAGGATGATGTAAATATTGAATGTACATCTAATTATTTTTCCCAAAGAAATCTTCTCTTTGAAGGAGTTGTTTTATCTTAAATAACAGTTTAAAATTGCAGACATGATTCCTTGCCCTGGCTTTGACTTCAGTGCACTTCCCGTGACAGTTCTCCAAAAGGTCTCTCATGTTTCTGCCTATCTTATGAGCAGAGCACTGACTATCATTGTCCTGGACTGTATTTTCAAGGATGTTTGTATAGTGAACCCTTTGGAAGATAGAGACAGCATCTTCCTCCAGAGCAAAATGCACGTGTGTTATTAGTTACTTTCCTCGATAAAAGACTCAGGTTCCTTAAGCTCAAAGTTTCTCCTTGTAATGTAATCCACTGCGTGTGCAAATGCCACTTGGCCCTCTTTGCATTGTCATGTGGGAATCAGGGTTCAGGAACTCAGAGCAGTGCTGATAGTCTGGATGCAGCTACTGTTCCAAGTAGTAAACTGTCCTTTCTCTCTCATTTGTCTTCTGATAGCATTTACACTTATGATCATATAGCCGGCTGACTTGTTAAGAGTATAAGGAGAATAAAAACTCAGATCCTTTACAGTTCTTCACATAGTGCCTTCAGGTAGAGAGTGTAGGCTGCTTTGTAAGCAAGAGATAGTTAATGAAGGCAAGAATGTGTTCTTCTAGAACTATAAGTCATGGCTCATGTCAAGAAGGAAATAGCAACCCACTGCAGTATTCCTGCTTGGAGAAACCCATGGACAGAGGAACCTGGTGGGCTACAGTCTACAGGGTTGCAAAGAGTTGGATAAGACTAAGCAACTAAAACACACACACACACACGCGTGTGCGCACGTCAAGAAAGAAGTGATCTCACGATAACTTAGAACAGTCCTGGTTGAGAATATGAAGCACAGTCTATATGACTTCAGTCAGATAGATAAGAACATACTCTCCCTTCCTGTAACTTAGGCAACACGGGGATGTATTTCCAGGATACTGAAAGCTGCTCAGTCGTGTCTGACTCTTTGCAACCCCATGGACTATACAGTCCATGGAATTCTCCCAACCTGAATACTGGAGTGGGTAGCCTTTCCCTTCTCCAGGGGATCTTTCTGACCCAGAGATCTAACCCAGGTCTCCCATAATGCAGGCAGATTCTTTACCAGCTGAACCACAAGGATAGCCCAAGATTACTAATCGGAGTCTCCTGCATTTCAGGCAGATTCTTTACCAACTGAGCTATCAGGGAAGACATTTCCAGGATATCTTATTACTATTTAGCATTAAGCTAAACATAGATTAATATATTAAATAATTTTAAGTCATGTCTTCAGATTGTAGTTGGTGAAATACATGGACAGAATATGTGAGCATAGAGGCTTGGTAAGACTCGTATAGGGGTAGACAAGAAGTTGCTTTGGGCCAACCCAATATTTCTGCAGAGGCTGCAAATGAACCTGAAAGTGAAGGAGAGAGAGAAAAATTGAGCGAGTTAATAGTTGATAGCAGGCACATGAAAGAAAAGAACCAAAATTTGACAAATATCCCCTATGGGGCTGACTGTTTGGATGTGCAAATTGATATTGTGAACTTGTTAAGAAAATGATGTTTCCACTTGTAATTCATTTTTCTCCCTAGCTCTATTGATTTGATTTGAGAAGTTACCATACTGGTAAATTCAACTGTGAAATTACATTCAAGGTACCTAAGACTCAAACCTCTGCTTTAAATGTGAACTCTTCTTGTAGCAGATCAGCAAATATTCCTATTCCACAATTGATGTATTACAGGGCTAAATTTAGAATTAAATTTTGATACTCATTTTCACATACCCTGTGGTAAGGTCAATCCTGAACAATAATTGCATCTTTGGTGCACAAATCATGTGAGTGTGTTGACTGACTGATTTGTGGTGTGGAAAGATCAAAAGGATTCATGTGGAGGAAACAAAAATAAAAATTTTATATAGTTTTATTAAATAAGACTTCAAAAATATAATCAACATATTGAATCTTTGAGAGTGTCTCATCATGGAAATTTTGACTGCTATTACCCTACAATATTCCATTCTGAAGGAGATCAGCCCTGGGATTTCTTTGGAAGGAATGATGCTAAAGCTGAAACTCCAGTACTTTGGCCACCTCATGAGAAGAGTTGGCTCATTGGAAAAGACTCTGATGCTGGGAGGGATTGAGGGCAGGAGGAGAAGGGGATGACTGAGGATGAGATGGCTGGATGGCATCACGGACTCAATGGACATGAGTCTGAGTGAACTCCGGGAGTTGGTGATGGACAGGGAAGCCGGCGTGCTGCGATTCATGGGGTTGCAAAGAGTCGGACACGACTGAGCAACTGAACTGAACTGAACTGAACTGATTTCCCTATATAATTATAATAAATATGATTTCATTTATTATATAAATGTAATAAATAAACATGATTTAATCATAAAATAAATATCACAACTGACAGTCATGCTGTTGGCCATGTAAATTTCTAAGCGAAAAGCATTAAAAAATATTTCAAAGCAGAGTTCCTAATGAGCTTTTTAGCTATAAAGAAACTAATGACAGATAAAAAGATATCAGTGTCCTCACTGGAAGTCTTGATATATTTAAAACCTAAATTAAATTGGTTATGAGTGTCAGTGATACACTAGTGAAGAATAACAGAGCTCAGAAGATACTGAGTAACTGAAGTAGAAACATGGAGTGACTGATGTAATGATGGTATGAAAAGAGCCACCAACAGAAGGCATCTTTCAGTGTCATAACACAGGGTATGAAATTCTTGGAGCAAATGTGGAGTATCAGAGCTTCTGTTTGAGTTGAAACAGTGAAATTGAAGAGATATTAAGAGAAGATAGAAAATGCATTATTCTAGGAGATAGTAATATTGTTAATAATTATTGATATTGCTTGTCTTCTGTGTTTAGGACTGTGTGAAGTGTTGACTTTTTATCCTACCATTACCACAGTACAGCGTTACTAGATATTATTATCCATATTTTGCTAAACAGAAACCAAGACAAGGTAATGTTGAGCTAGTTAGAGGTGTGGCAGAGGTTCAGATCATATTCAGGCGCTCTTTCTACTGTAATAAGAGAAAAATTATCCCTAGTCTTCCTGGAAAATCTCATGGATGGAGAAGCCTGGTGGGCTGCAGTCCATGAGGTTGCTAAGAGTTGGACACGACTGAGCGACTTCACTTTCACTTTTCACTTTCATGCATTGGAAAAGGAAATGGCAACTCACTCCAGTGTTCTTGCCTGGAGAATCCCAGGATGGGGGAGGCTGTTGGGCTGCTGTCTATGGGGTCGCACAGATTGGACACGACTGAAGCGACTTAGCAGCAGCAGCAGCAGCAACGGCAGTTTTCAAAATTATCCCCATGTTTTGTGGAGTTTTTGTTACTATATTCCCAGAAGGGCCTGAACAAGCATTGGTAGTCATCTGGTTCTCTATTTGAATAAATTTTCTTTTAAGCACCTGTGAAACTGCATTTTCTAAATTTTGATATACTGTGTTATATTGTCATTTAGTTAAAAAACTAAAATTTTTTCTTTTGTGTTTTTTCTTTGATCTGTGAGTTAGTTGGAAGTCATTTTGTTTTTTCTAATTATTTGAGGTTTTCTTAGAAATGTCACTGTTTTTAATTACTGTACATATTCTGTTTTGGTCAGAGAATATAATCTATATTATTTAATGCTTTTAAATTTATCGAGACTTATTTTATGGCTTAGAATGTGGTTTGTCTTGGACAATGTTCTATGTACATTTAAAAAAGAATGTACATTCTATGTTGGATGTGGTGTTCCATAAATATCTATTAGGCAGTGTTGGATGATAATATTATTTTCTTATATGTTATCAATTTCTGATAAAGTTAACAGTAAGAAAGAAGTATTAATTTCCTTAACTTCTTCAACTATTATGATGGGTTTGTCTATTTCTTCCATTAGTTGAATCCATTTTCCTTCACATTCTATGAAATTTTGTTACGAAGTACCTACATATTTAAAATTGTTAGAACTTTTTGTGGCTTCACCTTTTGTTATTATGAAATACCAATCATTACTGATAATTCTCCCAGAATTGGAGTCTGTATTCTCTATTTTCATCTGCATTTTAAACATACCAGTTTTATCATGATAAATATTTACTTTGTATACTTTTATTTCCATTGTTTAATTTGCAAACCATCTGTGTCTTTACTTACGTTAGTGTGTACTCTGCTAACTACCTATAATTCTCTCTCATTTCTTTTTAATTCATTGTGATAATGTCTGACTTTTAATTAGATTTTTTCTGAATCCATTTATATTTACTGTAGTTATTGGTATGGTTTGCTATCACTAAGAGTTCTGTATCTTATTTAATTTCTTTCTTGTGTTCTTTTTTCCTTGGTATGCCTTACTTTTCTCAGTCAAATATGTTTTCATATTCAGTTCTAACTTTTCCCTTCTATCTGAATCTAATCACCTTTGTGAGTGTGTGTGCATGTGTGTGTTTAGAGGAGTTTCTAGAGGTTATAATATGTATCTTTAAATAATGTATTATATATTTATCATATGCCATTTGTTATATTGTAACTTACCAATGCTATGCTTTCATTTAAACCCTTCCCATCCTATGAGATATATTTTTTATTTTACAAATACTTATATATACTTCATATCCCTCTTCGCAATCTGACTTTGCAGACTTCTTACAATCTAAAATCCTAGATCTTTCAATGAACTGGTGAAAATAATAAAAGTTCTTTTTGCTTAATAAACTATCATTTTAGATGCTCTTAAGTTCTTGTACATACATGCTTATAAGTGGTTTCATTCTCTTCAAACTGAAGAGTGGTAGCCAATTCTCTCAGCTTTTGCTTATCTGAAATTTTCTTTCTTTAATTTTCACTTTTGGAGAATATTTTTGCAGGATAGAATATGTTAAATTGACTGTTTTCCGTCTCTTTTAGAGATGTTTCATTGCCTTTTGGTTTCTGTTGCTTCTGGCGCAAAGTTAGTGTTTCTTCTTGTGTTTCTCCTCCTGGATTTGTTGTCTTTTTCCTCTGACTGTACCTTTGGTATTTGTTTTTTTTATGTGCCAAGTATGATGGTCTGTCTTTTTATCGTGCTTAAGATCTCCTAGAGTTCTGCATTTATATTGTTTATCAAGCATAGAAAATGGTTCAAGCAAAATGAGAAAAATGATTGATATTCATAGTCTATTTAGGAGGAAAAAAATCTACTATCTGCTACAAAGTATGTTTATAATGCTCTGTTTGTGGTGATACTTGAGAAAAGAGATGAGGCAATTTAAGCTTTGCTTATGGAGAAGGAAATGGCAACCCACTCCAGTGTTCTTGCCTAGAGAATTCAGGGATGAAGGAGCCTGGTGGGCTGCCATCTATGGGGTCTCACAGAGTCGGACGCGACTGAAGCAACTTAGCAGCAAGAAGTGAAAGTGAAAGTCGTTCAGTTGTGTCCAACTCTTTGCAACCCCATGGACTATAAAGTCCGTGGAATTCTCCAGGCCAGAATACTGGACTTGGTAACCTTTCCCTTCTCCAGGGGATCTTCCCAACCGAGGGATCGAACCCAGGTGTCCTGCATTGTAGGCAGATTCTTTGCTAGCTCAGCTACAAGGGAAGCATTTCAAATTTATCATGGTAAAAAGTCACAATATGTGCCATTGCAATAAAATATTAAGTAAAAACTTGAATAGTTCAGAATATATGAAAAGAAAAATGGATATGAAAGATAATTATAAAATCTTACATACATAATCATATCAATATAGAAACTCAAGTAATAAACTATAAAAAAGTTCCTAAAAACTGAAAGGCTTCATTTTTAAGTATATGATGTTATAAAATTTATTTAATTAACAGATGATATTAATGACTCAGAGAGACCATAATCAATCATCTTCACAGATTTCCAAAATATGAAAGCAATGCACAGGCAAAAGACAGACTGGATTTTTAATCTTGGGGGTTCTAAGCACACCACTGTAAATGCTATTTTAATTTTATTTATTTATTTATTTTTTTAAATTAATTTTTATTTTTTTTAGTTTGTTTTGCTTTACAATACTGTATTCGTTTTGCTACACATCGACATGGATCAGCCATGAGTGTACATAGTTTAGGCCTTGAGTCAGAGTTCATATAAAAGACACTTTCTGAAAGAATCAGATTATCAGTCTATATTCAGATTTTGCTATTGATAAAAGGATAGATTTCTCTGATTTTTATAATAATTGGAATCATGATGAAAAATAGGAACTACTTGCTATACTTAAATCTAGTTTAAAATTTTTAAAGCAAAGTGCTTGTTGAAATACATTCTTTAGAAAGATGTGATAGCCTGGTTTAAAAATTCTTTATTTAGGTATTGCTTAAAATTAGTTTGAGCTTATTATATGAAGTAAATCTCCAACTTCTTCATGAGGTATCTAATGAAAGAAGAGAAATTAAAGCACCAGATATCCCAAAGTGGAATGCTGTTACTACTGATACTTTAAAACATATATGCTTCAGGCAAATAAACTTAATTAAAGAAACAGTGCCTTCATAGCTATACTTAGATATTCAAACATTTCCAGTCATTCTTTGAATCTAAGGATATAAATAAAAAAAGACAGTCTAACAACCAAGGGAGGAAAGAAGAAAGATTTAGTATTATGATGCCAAAATAATTTATCTAAACAAATGAACAAAGTGAAATGGCCAGTAAATTCAATAAATAAACCAGTTGTTTTGTTTTACTGGCATTTTTAATTATTAAAAATTATGAATTTGGTAATTTCAGGGAAGGGGGAAAGTTACTCATTACTGTTTGAAATAAAAGGACTTATTTTTTGTAACATAGCTAAAGATTCTACTAGTCCTTCAATCAGATGTTTCCAAAAGTAGTTTCTTTGTCCCTTTACCTTAAGAATACTTTTTAAAAACTCAATTTATTCCCATGAAATGAAATAAAAACAAGTGATAGAGTCTAAAATCTTTCTTGACTTAGTTTCACATCCTCTCTATTATTTTTAGAATTCTAGCCCTTGCAGAGAACAACTGCTAATAATTTGCCCTCAATAAAATGAAAATTCAATATTCAAGTGCCTATAAAATACATGCTGAACTGAACTGAACTGAACTGAAAAGCTTTAGCCAAGGTGGGTGCTACATGAAAATAAACATATTTTAAAACTAGCAAAAAGTTAGATTCTGTAATCCAAAGATAACTTTACATGAGAAGAACAAGGAAGTGAGCTTCCTGACTTCTGAACAGTGGCTCACCCTATCACATTAGAATGTATTAATATTTGGCTATGTCTTATGGAACATACAAAATTTATGATGAAATAATAATATTCTTTATTAACTAGCATTCTTTCCACAAGGCTCCATTTATTTCTTCCAGTTAGAGCATCCATGGCTAAGAGTGAGCTATTTTTATATCTATCTAGTTGGCCAACTTTTCCTGCAAAGGGCTAGATAATAAATATTTTAGGATTTGGGGACCAGATGGCCCATCACAACTATTCAACTCTGGAAATGCAGCCATAGACAATACATAAATGAATGCTCATGGCTGTGTTCCAATAAAATTTTATTTATAAAAACAGGCGATATGAGATAGATCTGGCTCACAGTCTGGGTCTGATGACCCAGGTTTAGAACAATGACAACTTATGTATTTCGTACAATCTGTATTCTGTATATTTTTATCCTATCATTTGCTAAGCTGTATGGTAAATGTTTGCCCTCTCCCCCATCCACACAGAGGATAAAGTTCTTAAGGGTAGGAGTCCTGCTTCATTTATTTTTATGTGGTCAAGAATATTGGCAGAATGAATTTTTTTTTCTGTCAAAATGACAGTTCTCACAACCAAATAGAAGCAACAGAGTGAATAAGAGCACTTCCAAAAGCATGTTCAGTCAGTTCATTTGGCTTCAAGAAGTGCTTACAAAAAATGAGTTTAATTATCAAGTAAGTTTGTAGAATGTGGCATGATATAAACCTCATGGATAGTTATAAAATGTATTTGCATAGTAAAAGCGGTGATAAATACCTGCTGTGAAGAAGTCAGTTGTTTCCAAAACTTACTTGAAAAAAATGAATTCATTGTTATCCTCTTGAATAGCACGTTTCTTCTTTTTCCATTTTATATATCCATTCACCATTATTTATAACTGCAAGTGCTAGGGACTATGCTATGCACAAGGTATACCAGCTTAAAACTTATTAAAGATATCCTTTATTCAATAAACATTTTGAAAAGAATATGAAATGTCTCTTTTAAATAGAATTTATTTTTAGAGTGTTTCTTTTTGGGGGGTTTCACAGCAGGAAATGGAAGGTACTGGGAGTTCCCATACATCTCTTGTGCTTGCATGCACAACCCCCTACTAACACACCTCATCAGAGTGGTATTTGTTATAATAGTGAACTTACATTGACATATCATTGTCAATCAAAGTCCATAGTTTACTGTAGGATTCACTGTTGTTGTTTGCATTCTGTTTTGACAGATGTGTAATGAAAGGTATTCACCATTATAGTATCATAAAGTAGTTTCACTGCCCTAAGACTTCTTTGTATTCTGTTTATTCATCCCATACTTTTCACTTAAGCCCTGAAAGCCACTGGTCTTTTTTACTGTCTTCATAATTTTGCCTAGAATGTCATATAATATGCAGCCTTTTAAGATTGGCTTCTTTTACTTAGTAATATGCATTTAAGTTTTTACTCCATGTATTTCCATGGCTTAATAGCTCATTGCAGTTTAGCACTGAGTAATATTCCTTACCCGTGTGTACCACAGTTTGTTTATCCATTTACCTGCTGGAGGGAAGCTTCGTTGCTTCTGAGTTTTGCTAGTTATGAACAAAGTGTCTGTGAACATCCCTGTGCAGGTTTTTGTGCCAACATAACTTTTCAGCTATTTTGGGTAAATATCAAGGAGTACATTTGCTGAACTGGATAATAAGAATCGGTTTAGTTTTATAAGAAACTGCTACACGGTCTTTTGAAATGGCTGTACCATTTTCACTTCCACCAGCAATGAATGAGAGTTCCTGTTGCTCCACATGCAAGTCAGTTTTTGGTGTTGTCTTATAATGGGAAGATCCCCTGGAGAATGAAATGGCAACCCACTCTAATACTCTTGCCTGGAAAATTCCATGGACTGAGAGGCTCCTCAGAGCCTGGTAACCGGCTACAGTCCATGGGGTCGCAAATAGTTGGACACAGCTGAGCGACTTCACTTATAATGTCTTTTAGAGTCTTATTTCTTAAAAGAGCTAAAGTCAGAAAATCTATTTTTTTCATTTGTAGTGTATTTAAGTATCATTAACATAATCATAGATGATTGCAAAATATTGTTTCTAGGTACTAAAGCAAAATCTTTGAATGGATTTGTATTTTATGATCCACCACTTCCTTTATTTTATTTTATTTTTTTTACTCACATTTTTATTTTTTATTTTTTTTGTTCTTTTTTTTTAAATTAATTTTTATTTTTTAGTTTGTTTTGCTTTACAATACTGTATTCGTTTTGTTACACATTGACATGAATTAGCCATGAGTGTACATGAACTCCCAATCCCGACCCCCACCTCCACCCTCCCGCCCCACACCCTCTCTCTGGATTATCCCCGTGCATCAGTCCCTAGCATCCTGCATCCTGCATCAAACCTGGACTGGCAATTCGTTTCGCTTATGATATCACACATGTTACATTGCCACTCTGCCAACCCATCCCACCCTCTCCCTCTCCCACAGAGTCCAAAAGGCCATTCTATACAACTGTGTCTCTTTTGCTGTCTTGCGTACAGGTTTATCATTACCATCATTCTAAATTCCATATATATGTGTAAGTATACTGTATTGATGTTTTTCTTTCTGGCTTACTTCACTCTGTATAATCGGCTCCAGCGTCATCCACCTCATTAAAACTGATTCAAATGTATTCTTTTTAATAGCTGAGTAATACTCCATTGTGTATATGTACCACAACTTTCTTATCCATTCATCTGTTGATGGACATCTAGGTTGTTTCCATGTCCATGTCCACAGTCTAAGATGCTAGAATTTGGGGCTGATACCTTGCTAATTACATATCTTTTTTTCCCATTAGATGACAAGTATTTTGTGATATGCATGTATTTATTTTCCAAACCATCTTACCAGGTGACTCAGTGGTAAAGAATCTGCCTGCCAAGCAGGAGACGTGGATTTGATCCCGGGTTGGGAAGATCCCCTGGAGAAGGAAATGGCAACTTACTCCAGTATTCTAGCCTGGGAAATCCCATGGACAGAGAAGTCTGATGGGCTATAGTCCATGGGGTGGCGAAAGTGTCAAACATGACTTAGAGACTAAACAACAGATTTCCTGAACATACTTTGGCCTGCTGTTATAGAAATAGAAAAATGAGCAAAAATTCTGGTGATAAAAAGATCAACAAGGGGGCAAGACTCTCACAGTATCAAAGTAAAAGGAAAAGTCAATTAGTTCTTTTAAATATTCACCTTGGCTGCATATAAATACTTGGAGGGTTGAAGATGAAGCAGATCTGACTGAGTCAAGATATTGTGACTACAGTATCAATGCTTCGACTAGGAACCAAATTCTCTATCCAGAACATTTTATCTACATGTTCAGTTCAGTTCAGTTCATTTACTCAGTCGTATCTGACTCTTTGCAACCCCATGAACTGCAGCACATCAGGCCTCCCTGTCCATCACCAGCTCCTGGAGTCCACCCAAACCCATGTCCATCGAATTGATGATGCTATCTAACCATCTCATCCTCTGTTAAAAGATCAACAAGGGGGCAAGACTCTCACAGTATCAAAGTAAAAGGAAAAGTCATTAGTTCTTTTAAATATTCACCTTGGCTGCATATAAATACTTGGAGGGTTGAAGATGAAGCAGATCTGACTGAGTCAAGATATTGTGACTACAGTATCAATGCTTCGACTAGGAACCAAATTCTCTATCCAGAACATTTTATCTACATGTTCAGTTCAGTTCAGTTCATTTACTCAGTCGTATCTGACTCTTTGCAACCCCATGAACTGCAGCACATCAGGCCTCCCTGTCCATCACCAGCTCCTGGAGTCCACCCAAACCCATGTCCATCGAGTTGATGATGCTATCTAACCATCTCATCCTCTGTCATCCCCTTTTCCTCCTGCCTTCAATCTTTCCCAACATCAGGGCCTTTTCCAATGAGTCAGTCCTTCGCATCAGGTGGCCAAAATATTGGAGTTTCAGCTTCAACATCAGTCCTTCCAATGAAGACCCAGGACTGATTTCCTTTAGGATGGACTGGTTGGATCTCCTTGCAGTCCAAGGGATGCTCAACAGTCTTCTCCAACACCACAGTTCAAAGTCATCAATTCTTCAGTGCTCAGCTCTCTTTATAGTCCAACTCTCACATCCATACATGGCCACTGGAAAAACCATAACCTTGACTAGATGGACCTTTGTTGGCAAAGTAATGTCTCTGCTTTTGAATATGCTGTCTAGGTTGGTCATAACATTCCTTCCAAGGAGTAAGTGTCTTTTAATTTCATGGCTGCAGTCACCATCTGCAGTGATTTTGGAGCCCAGAAAAATAAAGTCAGCCACTGTTTCCACTGTTTCCCCATTTATCTGCCATGAAGTGATGGGGCCGGATGACATGATCTTAGTTTTCTGAATGTTGAGCTTTAAGCCAACTTTTTCCCCTCTCCTCTTTCACTTTCATCAAGAGGCTCTTTAGTTCTTCACTTTCTGCCATAAGAGTGGTGTCATCTGCATATCCGAGGTTATTGATATTTCTCCCAGCAATCTTGATTCCAGCTTGTGCTTCCTCCAGCCCAGCATTTCTCATGATGTACTCTGCACAGAGTTAAATAAGCGGGGTGACAACATACAGCCTTGACGTACTCCTTTTCCTATTTGGAACCAGTCTGTTGTTCCATGTCCAGTTCTAACTGTTGCTTCCTGACCTGCATACAGGTTTCTCAAGAGGAAAGTCAGGTGGCCTGGTATGCCCACGTTTTTCAGAATTTTCCACAGTTTATTGTGATCCACACAGTCAAAGGCTTTGGCATAGTCAATAAAGCAGAAATAGATGTTTTTCTGGAACTCTCTTGCCTTTTTGATGATCCAGAGGGTGTTGGCAATTTGATCTCTGGTTTCTCTGCCTTTTCTAAAACCAGCTGAAGCCTGGCTTGGAGAATTTTAAGCATTACTTTACTAGCATTACTTTATCTGCATGTTACAGTTCCTTAATTTCATCTTCAGTCTTGTGATGATAGGTATCAGGAAATAATTACTATGTACAAAGATCACCCCTGGAGAAAGGAATGGCAACTTAATCCAGTATTCTTGCCTAGAAAATTCCATGGACAGAGGAGCCTGTTGGGCTACTGTCCATGGGGTCACAGAGTCGGACACGACTGAACAACTAACATGCATAGAACCCACTCTCAGCATTATATTAAAAACGTAGCAATATGTGAAATGAATATAGCCATCACTTAATATTCCTGGATTTAAGTATATCAGACATTGTCTTTCTGCCCTTTGCTTTAACATGACCCAAAGCAGGCATTAAAAATACTTTCCAACTTGCTACACTGGTCCTAAAAGTGGAAAATTCTGGGTACTGTTTTCTGAACTGTGTTCAGGAGACTTTATCATTTACTAATGATTTTTGTTTATTTTCCTAGATGTTTCATCTTGGTAAACTAGGCTTGGAGGAAGAGAGTAGAGCATCATTAAGAGCCCGCATTAAGAAGTGCTGTCACCTCTTAATAAACAAGGCAGTCTGCAAGAGCATGGGGTACTTTTTAGGTTCTCGCTCTTGGTTTCTCCAGAAATTTCCATGTTGCTTTGGTTGTCAGAGACTAACTTCTAATAATGGTTCTGGAAACTGAAGGAGGTTTAGAGTTGGGGAGTGTGGGAGGTGTAGGACATGTAATTCTTGATCTAAAAGGTAAAAAGAACACATCTTCATGTTGCACTAACCATTTTTCACTGAACTACTTAGGAATTATGGTTGCTGCTGAGTTGTAGACCAGGACCTGTTAAGCCTAAGTAGTGGTTTCTAGAAATTGCTCCAAAGAGAAAAGATGGAATGAAAGAATTACGGTGTAGGACTAAGAGGTCATAATAATGAGACATAGGGTTTTAATCAAATCAATCCATGTAGAGAAGCTTTTACAGATGGGGAATGTTGGGAAATGATGGTAGAAATAAAGTATGAACTATGAAAGATATTGAGAGTTGTATAAAGTTTGAATTTGATAAGATAAACATCATGATTATAAGAATAAAGTAACATAGAAAATATTAGGTAAATGTCAGAAAAGAGATGTAGCTTTTCATGGTGATTATTGTTAATATTTCAAATCACAAATTGGTTCTTGAAATTCATTTTGACAGACATGTAATTATTTAATTTTTAATGTTTCTTTTCATTTAATGGTTAATTTTCTCATTTGAATGTGACTTGTGTTTCTTATTAAGTGGTATGGGAAAATGGTAACATAATGAAAACTTCTCAGAAATAAGAATGACTAGATAGAAAATACCTTTAAAATTAGATGTTGAAAATTTTTAACTAAGAGGAATACATTTCACAGTTCGAAGTGGAATAAAAACCATTTGAGAGAGGAAACTTACAGATGAGAATTTGAAAGTACCACTGCATTTTTACATCTCTCATACTAAGAAGTTGTTAAATGTCTTAGAAATAAATAAACAAACACTAATGTCACACTTTTAGGGTGTGATGAGGCAAGTAAGAATTAGGTATCAGCAGTACTGGTGCTGAAGGTGGTGATCAGTATGTGAGGAGAGAAATAATACATTATTCATTATTGGCCTAGTTAGAAGCTGTGTCGCCTGACTGTGTTCAAGGGAGTATCCAACTTATAGTTGCTGGAAAAAGGAAGATGGAAAAGTTTGCTAGCTCACTTGTGAAAGCGGTTTATTCCATATTTTCTACAACCTCACCAAGGTTCTTCTGACAATCTTACTGATCAACTTTTGATTAAATCTGGAGTCCACTGATAGATTGGCAAAGGAAAAAAAATGTTGTAATATATATTTACCCTGATAAATCATTCACTAGAAGGATTAAAATTCAGCATCACCAGCTGACTTAAAGTCACATAGTGATTCTGAGTTTCCAGCAGCATTGAGTTCCCCAGTATGTATTTCTTACTTCTGAGGGGCCTATGCAAAAAATTTAAAAATCTATTTTACATGTATGAGGTTACTGGGGGAATTGTTTCTTTACCTAAAGAGTTATGACTTCTTTGGTGGCTCAGACAGTTAAAAATCTGCCTGCCATATGGAAGACCTGTGTTTGATCCCTGGATTGGGAAGATTCCCTGGAGAAGGCAATGGCAACCCACTACAGTATTCTTGCCTGGAAAATCTTATGGACAGGGGAGACTGGTGGGCTACAGTCCATGGGGTCACAAAGAGTCAGACATGATTGAGCAACTAACACTATAAAGAGTTACAGACACATGTATGGATTGCACAAAACACGGGGTTTCTTGAAGTTTCTCTTGCAAAGTCTACAGACTCTCATTTGGATCATGAGATTTTTAAAAAATAATCTGAAGAAAATTATTCTCTCTCTAGGATGCTGATACTCTTACAATCCCATGAACTGTAACCTGCCAGGCTCCTCCATCCAAGGGATTCTCAAGGCAAGAATACTGGAGTGGGTTGCCATTTCCTCCAGGGGATATTCCTGCACCAGGAATTGAACCCAGGTCTCCTGCATTGCAGGCTGATGCTTTACCGACTGAGCTACGAGAAAGCTCCCTTTCTAGGAATATGTGTTCATATACTGATTTGAAAATTCATACAATTTCCCGAGGTATGACAGACTCACTGAATCATTCATGGAACTTAATTTAATAAACAGCCTATACAGAGTGGGTCAGAGTAGTCTTGTGAGCCCTCAGGAGGCTGCCCATACAGGATGACTGTAGTAATTGCTCCTGGTTCTTTGTTCCAGATTCCTTATCTATAATTTATCTCTCTGTGCCCTTGCATATCCAAGCTGCCACTTATGATTGCTCTTTCTTGGGGGAATGTCCTCTGCCACTGGAGCTACCTCACCTACTCCTACAGAGAGCTGGAAGTACCTGGGGACACCCTTTGCCAATGACTAGGGAACAAGGTAATGAAAACTCAGCATCCACCCCTCAGGATGGAATTAACTCTAAGATGTATTTATACTCCACACATCCCTTGAGGGACCAAGCTAAAGCCTTGTTCAGTAGGACTGTGCATGAATGCAGATTCTCCTTGGTGTCTTCCTCTTTCCTGTTCTGCCTTTCTCATTCCCTTAACACTGTCCCATGGGAGCTTTTTGTTATTGAATCACTTAGCATACAAAGTATTCTCTCAGGAACTGCTTTTCTCCCATAGCTAACCATATTTAATTATCCAGAGCAGGAAACACAATGAAGAACAAATGAGAATGCTGTTATTAGTTATGCTGAGAAAGGGGTATAAACAGCAATGGTCCAGGACAAATTGGGACACATGTTCATCCTAGGGCTACGTGGCACTTTCAGAGATAGCTCTAGAGAAATTCTTTCATTGAAAGCCTGGTTAGGGTACGGCACATCGCTGTTTTGCACTGATTGAACCCTGCTTGCCATTTTTCTGTTTCTAATGTAACACCAGTTTAAGTCTCTATGAGCTCATGGTTAATATTCTTTTCAAGGCTGCTCTAGGCCCACCCCCAAATCCAAGATATCTTTTTTCTCCTTTTGGAGAAGGAAATGGCAACCCTCTCCAGTATTTTTGCCTGGAGAATTTCATGGACAGAGAAGCCTGGTAGGCTACAATCTGTGGGGTTGCAAGAGTTGGGTACGACTGAGTGACTAAGCATGCACACACATTCTACCTTTATCTCTCACACTGAATTATAGCTTCAAGTCTTTCTTTCCTTTGAAAAATCCTCACTTCGGTCTGTCCTGGAACCTAGCAACAATCCCAAATCCCTCCTCACATAATCTTGTAGAGAACTCAAAGCACAGATGTAGATTGAGTTCTAACAGAAGTCCAGAATGTCCCATATTTCCCAAAGGAATGTAGGGAAGTTAACCTTTGTAAATGGTCATTGTTACACGTGATTTTGTTGTTCTGCCTTAGTTTTGGGTAAACTTTTAATTTGAAGACTAAATTTAAGGGATGTATAATTATGAGGTTCAATCTATATTCTGATGTTTGGAAATTTAAAAAAAGTTACTTGCATAATTTATTTTGAGCTATTAAAGCCCTATCCTAGTAGCTAATGTGCACTTTCTTTATTTTCTGTTAAATTACAGAATTGTAATTTATGAGTTTTCTATATGATTAATGAAACAAAATCCTTCCATTGCAAATAATGCTATATTAGAATCAATCCTACTTTTTAGATTAAAAAAATGTCTCAAAATGTTTACCTTTTACAAATTCTGTTATGGTATGCTTGACACATATTACAAAAACAACAGTCTTTTAGCTATAGGTCTGCTTCTGTGTGCATTCTGAGTTGCTTTCAGTTATTTCCAACTCTTTGAGACCCCATGGGCTATAGCCCACCATTCTCCTCTGTCCATGGGATTCTCCAGGCAAGAATATTAGAGTGGGTTGCCATGCCCTCTTCCAGAGGTTCTTCCCAGCCCAGTGGTCTCTTAAGTCTTCTGCATTGGCAGGCAGGTTCTTTACCACTAGTGCTACCTTGCTATGGGTCTAAATGAATCTAATCAGTTTTAGAATCATCCAAGTGATGCCAATATGGCAGAATATAACGGAATTGGTTGTAAGTATGATGATATCTCAGAGAAAGTGATGGCACCCCACTCCAGTACTCTTGCCTGGAAAACCTCATGGATGGAGGAGCCTGGTGGGCTGCAGTCCATGGGGTCTCGAAGAGTCGGACACGACTGAGCGATTTCACTTTCACTTTTCACTTTCGTGCGTTGAAGAAGGAAACGGCAACCCACTCCAGTGTTCTTGCCTGGAGAATCCCAGGGACGGGGGAGCCTGGTGGGCTGCCGTCTATGGGGTCGCACAGAGTCGGACACGACTGAAGTGACTTAGCAGCAGCATGATGATATCTAAGCCCAGTCAGTAAGTCATTTCTAGTAGTAAAAACTGACTGAAATTTAAACCGCTGTCACTACAGAGTAAATACTACCCCCTTAGCAAATAGAAGTTAGCTTTCATTGAGTTAACGTCGTAATGTACTTTTAAGGTAATGCAGTTCTAAGACTTTAAAGTCTTAATTTGTTTTCTTTGCTGCTGCTGCTGCTGCTGCTGCTAAGTCGCTTCAGTCGTGTCTGACTCTGTGTGACCCCATAGACGGCAGCCCACCAGGCTCCCCCGTCCCTGGGATTCTCCAGGCAAGAACACTGGAGTGGGGTGCCATTTCCTTCTCCAATTTGTTTTCTTTAAGAAATATTAAATATTTTTGATGATGTGTTGTTAAAGATGCTGTTAGATTTCCAGGAAGCACAGAAATGAGGTGCTAATCTATAGATTTGACTCTCATAATCAGGCACAGAGATTTATTATGTCCTTTCTCATCCCAAATTAACTAAAATTTTTATTTTTACACATAACAGAAAAATGTTTGTACTTAATCTTGTCAGTGGATTGGGTGTCTTTTTAAAACAAAGACATAAATAAACTCAAGAAAGAGAGAATATAAAATAAAATAAAGTGTGCAAAAATGTTAACTTTTTTGTCTAAGTCAGTTAGTTATGGAATATTGGCAGTTCTTAGAACTTCAATGTAATTTTATAGTTTGGCATAATAAACCAGTTAACTGTAATGTAAAAATAAATGTTATTATAAAAATGTATATTTTGCTACCAGAAGACTTTAAGCATATTAATTGTTAACACTCATGGCTGATTCATGTTAAAGAGATCAACCCTGGGATTTCTTTGGAAGGGATGATGCTAAAGCTGAAGCTCCAGTACTTTGGCCACCTCATGCGAAGAGTTGACTCATTGGAAAAGACCCTGATGCTGGAAGGGATTGGGGGCAGGAGGAGAAGGGGACGACCGAGGATGAGATGGCTGGATGGCATCACTGACTCGATGGACGCGAGTCTGAGTGAACTCCGGGAGTTGCTGATGGACAGGGAGGCCTGGCGTGCTGCAATTCATGGGGTCGCAAAGAGTCGGACACGACTGAGCAACTGAACTGAACTGAAGAGCATGAAAAAATTGCTTGTTCCTGAAACCTTTGAGCTTAGCTTCTCAGTAAAATTCAGTGATCTGAATTAAAACGATCATGGCATCTGGTCCCATTACTTCATGGGAAATAGATGGGGAAACAGTGTCAGACTTTATTTTTTTAGGCTCCAAAATCACTGCAGATGGTGATTGCAGCCATGAAATTAAAAGACGCTTACTCCTTGGAAGGAAGTTATGACCAACCTAGATAGCATATTCAAAAGCAGAGACATTACTTTGCCGACTAAGGTCCATTTAGTCAAGGCTATGGTTTTTCCTGTGGTCATGTATGGATGTGAGAGTTGGACTGTGAAGAAGGCTGAGCGCAGAAGAATTGATGCTTTTGAATTGTGGTGTTGGGGAAGACTCTTGAGAGTCCCTTGGACTGCAAGGAAATCCAACCAGTCCATTCTGAAAGAGATCAACCCTGGGATTTCTTTGGAAGGGATGATGCTAAAGCTGAAGCTCCAGTACTTTGGCCACCTCATGCGAAGAGATGACTCATTGGAAAATACCCTGATGCTGGGAGGGATTGGGGGCAGGAGGAGAAGGGGACGACCGAGGATGAGATGGCTGGATGGCATCACAGACTCAATGGACATGAATCTGAGTGAACTTCAGGAGTTGGTGATGGACAGGGAGGCCTGGTGTGCTGCGATTCATGGGGTCACAAAGAGTTGGACACAACTGAGCGACTGAACTGAACTGAACTGAACTGAATACAGCCTGGCCTGTGGGTGGCATAACCCAGAGGTTGAGAGCATAGTCGTGGAGCCAGCCTGCCTGGGTACAAGTCCTGACTTCATCATCAGCTAGCCATGAGCCATCAGACAAGCTATTGTTCCTTCAACCCACAGTTTCCCTATCTAAAATGGAATCATAATGGAATCTACTTCCTAGGTTTGTTGGAAGTAACAGTCCTAGGATAGTGCCTGCTGGGTAGTGAGTGGCTCAGTTCAGGAAGCTTCTGGGCCATAGGAATCAAAGTATCAGCACTTATGCAGCCTAACACTATACACAAAAATAAACTCAAAATGGATTAAATATCTCAGTGTCAGGCAGGACACAATAAAATTCTCAGAGGAAAACATAGGTAGAACACTACAGCAAGATCTTTTTGGATCCACCTCCTAGAGTGATGAAAATGAAAACAAAAATAAACAAATGGGGCCTAATTAAACTTTAAAACATTTGCATAGGAAAGGAAACCATAACAAAAAGACAACCCATGGAATGGGAAAAAATGTTTGCAAACAAACAGACCAACAAGGGATTAATCTCCACAATATACAAACAGCTCATGCAGCTCCATATAAAAAATAAATCCCCATCAAAAAATGGGTGCAAGATCTAAAGAGACGTTTCTCAAAGAATACATACAGATGGCCAACAGGAACATGACAAGATCCTTAACATCTCTAACTGTTAGAGAAACACAAATCAAAACTGCAAGGTGTCACCTCACACGGGAATGGCCATCATCAAAAAAACCTACAAACGGTAAATGTTGGAGAGCGTATGGAGAAGGAGCCCTCCTACACTGTTGGTGGAAATATAAATAGGTGCAACCATTATGGAAAACAATACAAACTTTCCCTAACTAAAAATAGAGCTGTCATGTGATCCAGCAGTCTCACTCTTGGACATATATCTGGGGAAGATGAAAACTCTAATTCAAAAAGATACACACACTCCAATGTTCACTGAAGCACTATTTACAACAGCCAGGACATGGAAGCAACCTGAATGTCTGCCGACAGAGGAATGGATAAAGAAAATGTGGTACATATATACACCGGAATGTTACTCAGCCACAAAAAAAGAATGCAACAATGCCATTTGCAGCAACATGGGTGGACCAGAGATTGTCCTCCTGAGTGAAGTCAAAGACGAATATCATATGATATCACTTATATATGGAATCTTAAAAAGTGATGCAAATGAACTTATTTCAAAACAGAAATAGAGTCACAGATGTGAAAAGCAATCTGATAGTTACCAGGGGGGTAAGAGGGGAGGGATGAGTTGGGAGATTGGGATTGATATATACACACTACTATATATAAAATAGATAATAAGGACCTACTCTGTAGCACAGGGAACTCTATTCTGTAATGACCTTGTGGAAAAAGAATCAAAAAAGAGTGAATACATGTACACGTATAACTGACTCACTTTTGTTGCACAGCAAAAACTAACAACGTTATAAATCAAAAAGCGAAGCAAAACGAAACAATGCAGTGCTGCATCTGTCTGCTGAGTCTTAATCCCAGTTTTTCCACTTGCATTTGGTGGCTGAGGCTTTGAGCAAAGCCCCACTCTGTGTCTCCCATTTCCTCCTCTGAGAGGAGAGTGCATTGTGGAAACTGAAGGAGACAGGAAGCATTACAGGTGGGACAGAGTGAGTGCTTGCTAGATGTTCATTCTCAGGATTGTTACTGTCTCCAGCCCTTCATAATGGCTGCTGGAGCCAACTCCTACCAGGTTGGCTGAGCTGTTAGATATTCAGCAACGCGAGCTCCTTGTGAAGCCGTTAGTAGCCATTGGTGGGAATATGCACGCCACAGAAACTGACAAGCAGAACAAATCAGGGCTTTTCTTTCAGAGGACTAGTTTACTAGCACACACCATGGCCCCCATGCCATGTTTCCCAAATATCCTCCTCTGTTGCCCACCTCCCTTCTGAGAACCAGAACAATCTTTTCACCCGCTTCCTGTACGTTGCCACATAGGACCCACAGGCCCCTCAAGCCCCATATGGGAACTCAGCGTTGTCACCTCCACTCTGCCCTGTTCCCAGTACATCCGTGCTCAGCCCTCCCACACCTTGCAGTCATCCCCAGCACCTCTCTGTCTCATACTACTTGATTCAGTAGGTCATCAAATCCTGTTAACTCTACCTCCAGAATGTCTCCTGAATCTCCCATTGCTTTCCCTGTGGGTCCTCCTGCCCCTGACACCCCAGGCATCCCCTGGTCAGCTTTCTGTCACCATAGGTTAGTTTACATTTTATCATCTTTTATGTAAGTGGAATCACACAGCAGGCACTCTGCTCTCACCTGGCTGCTTTTACTCAGCATGACAGTTTGGGGATTTATCCATGTTACTGGGTTATCAATAGCTTATTCCTTTTTATGGCTGTGTAGTAGTCCATTGTGTGGAGTTTGCATCGTTTGTTTTTCCACTCCTCTACTGATGGACACCTGGGTCATTCCAGTTTCAAGAGACTAGGAATACCCTGGTCTGGGCCCTGTCCCCATGGTCTGGGTCATCATAGTCTCCTCTGTCTCCCTGATTTTGCCTTCTTGCCCCCGCCATCTTTCCCCTACATATAGCCACGGGGATTCCATTACAACAGAAATTGTGTCTTTGTTCTGCTCCCTCTCAAGCAGAGTAAATATCAAGTTCTCACCTCACTGACATATCCCCCCCACCTTCACAGTTAGTGTTCTGCCCTCATCTCTCACTACCCCTCCCCACCACACTCATTCTCCTTTGGTCGCCCCACTCCTGGCTGTTTGTTACCGCACCATGCCCAGCCATGCTTTGACTCAGAGTAGACTGCTGTCCTCCGCCTGGTCTGCTCCCTCCATCTGGATGCTCCTCCTTTTATAAGAACACAGTCCTAATGGATGAGGGCCCACCCTAATGACCTCAGCTTGATGAGCGCAAAGACCCTATTTCCAAATAAGTTCACACTCACTCCAGGTCCTGGGAATCTGGAACTTCATCTTCTTGGTGGGAACACAGCTCAACCCACAGTAAGCTTCTGGTCTCAACTTGAGCTCCCTGTGGAGCCTCAGAGTGGTCCGAGGCCTCACTTTCTTTCCCACAGTAGATCAGCTTCTCTCTCCACCCAACCTTGCCTTCCTCACCACCTCACAAGGCTGGACCTGAAAACGCTCTCCTGGCAGACCTCTCACATGCAGCTTCCTGTCTCAGAGTCCATTTCCAGGGACATCAGGCCAACAGGGATGCAGTCAAGTCTGGTGAGGAACTTGGAAGGGACCACAGTCTGAAGCCAGGCCCATGCCTCAGCCTGCTTCTGTAGCAGGCGGGGAAGACCTCGTGCTGGATGGCCAGGGTCCAGATTTCAGTCTTGTCACACACTGGCTGTGTGACCTTGGAAAACTACTAATATCTTCTTCCTAGGGTTGATGTTTTGCTGGTGGCTCAGTGGTAAAGAATCTGCCTACCAATGCAGGAGATTCCAGTTCAATCCCTGGGTCAGGAAGATCCCCTGGAGAAGGAAATGGGAGCCCACTCCAGTATTCTTGCCGGAAAATCCCATGGACAGAGGAACCTGGCAGGTTACAGCCCATGGGGTTGCCAAAGAGTCAACTTAGTGACTAAACAGCAACAGAGTTGATGTAAAGATTAAGCGAGTTAATGCAATAAGGCTCTTAAAACTGTGCCCGGCACACAGTAAGCACTCAATAAATGTTTACTTGCATTATCCAGGTTTAGGTTGAGCTGGTCTGCAGACAACACCTCCACTTACCCAAAGGAGGCAGGTTCTAGGTTCTGAACTTCTGCTTCTAAATCTTGGGTGACTTCTCTGAATGAATGGCTTACCTTACATTCAACCCCTCTGGAATGTATTTACAGCTGAGTGTTGTAAAATTTTACATTACATTTAATGGACAATGAAAGCTAAATTTAAATTTTATTTTAGAAAGGAAAGGTGGTTAGGCGAATTGCTTCAAAAGTCCACAGAGTCTTATCAAGTTAGGTAAAATAGAGAGGTGTGTAATATAATGCTGTCGTTTGCAAAAAGCTGCAGATTTGAAAAAAAGTTTATTGTAAATGAAAAATTAAATCCAAGTACCCTTCACATCTTTTGAAAGAAAATTATAACATTTCATTTTGAAATAGTTTGATTCAAAAGAAGTTGCAGAAATAGGAGCAAGCATTCCTGTGTGCACCCTTCATTACTGAGATGTTTTCACTCACAATACTACTGATACCAAATGCATGGTTATCTTTTCTCATACTGTCTCTGAGTTTCTAACACCACCTAGGGTCCTGCAGTTCAGTATGACACCAGCTGCCCAGAGTCAGTCAGACTCCACAGGTTAGGGGCTCAGCCCAAAAGATTGCCCTCACTTCAGATGCCAGTAGCAAGCACTGGGTCCCCAAGTTACCTGAACTTCACTCAGACTTGGCTACAAGGTTGGGGGTTTCCATAGCCCCCTCTCTTTCAGGTTTAGTCATTTGCCAGAACAGCTTATAAAACTCAGGGAGCACTTAACTTGCATTTTGTGGTTTATTAATATTTTATGGCTGAACCTGGCGGCATGTGGACCAGAGATGGAACCCATGCCCCCTGCAGTGGAAACGTGGAGCGTAAACCACTGGACTGCCAGGGATGTCCCGCTGTTTTTGTTTGTTTGTTTTATTTTTTATAAAGGATGCAACTCAGAAACAGCCAAGTAGAAGAGATGCATGAGGCTAGGTATGGGGTATATGTGTGCAAAACTTCCATACCCTCTCTGGGAGCACTACTCTTCTAGAAACTTGATGTCTTCTCCAACCCAGAAGCTTTCTGAATCCTGTCACTTAGGGTTTTTATGGAAGTATCATCACACAGGCATGATTGATTATACCATTGGCCGCTAGTGATTCATTCAACCTCTAACCTCTGTCCCTTCCCCAGAAGTCCAATGTGGGATGAGGGTTAGGGTTAGTTTAGGGTTAGGGTTAGAAAGTTTGACCCCTCTAATCGTGCCTTGGTCTTTCTGGTGACCAGCCCCTATCCTGATGCTTTCTCAGTTCAGTTCAGTTCATTTCAGTCACTCAATCGTGTCTGACTCTTTGTGACTCCATGAATTGCCAGGCCTCCCTGTCCATCACCAACTCCTGGAGTTCACTCAAACTCATGTCTATTGAGTCGGTGATGCCCTCCAGCCATCTCATCCTCTGTCGTCCCCTTCTCCTCCTGCCCCCAATCCCTCCCAGCATCAGAGTCTTTTCCAATGAGTCAACTCTTCACATGAGGTGGCCAAAGTACTAGAGTTTCAGCTTTAGCATCAGTCCTTCCAAAGGACACCCAGGACCGGTCTCCTTTAGAATGGACTGGTTGGATCTCCTTGCAGTCCAAGGGACTCTCACGAGTCTTCTCCAACACCACAGTTCAAAAGCATCAGTTGTTTGGTGCTCAGCTTTCTTCACAGTCCAACTCTCACATCCATACATGACCACAGGAAAAACCATAGCCTTGACTAGACAGACCTTTGTTCGCAAAGTAATGTCTCTGCTTTTGAATATGCTGTCTAGGTTGGTCATAACTTTCCTTCCAAGGAGTAAGCGTCTTTTAATTTCATGCTGCAATCACCATCTGCAGTGATTTTGGAGCCCAAAAAATAAAGTCTGACACTGTTTCCACTGTTTCCCCATCTATTTCCCATGGAGTGATGGGACTGGATGCCATGATCTTTGTTTTCTGAATGTTGAGCTTTAAGCCAACTTTTTCACTCTCCTCTTTCACTTTCATCAAGAGGCTTTTTAGTTCCTCTTCACTTTCTGCCATAAGGGTGGTGTCATCGGCATCTGAGGTTATTGATATTTCTCCCGGCTTTCTAGGGACCCACAATAACCAATCACCTCATTTGCCTACACACTCTCACTTTGAAGATTTCAGGAACTGTGTCCCAGGAACTGAGGTCAAAGACCAAATATTTAGTTTCTGTTGTACACACCCAGCTTTCCCTCGAGGCTCATATTTTACATAACAATAGCACCTTGTTAAAATCAAGAAATTGATATTGGCAGCAGCTGTTAATTCAGTATCACATTGTTTTTTAAAGAGCCTAGAAAAATGAAAGAATGAAAAAAACCCTTTCAAGAGGGTGTGAGTTATAGGTAAACTGCAGAGTGGGTTGGATCTTTAGGGAACCATCTGCCAGGGGCTTGTTTTAGGCAAATTCCCCAGCCAGCAGCTGCAGGCTGCTAGACTGGAGTGTGACGTGCAGGTGGATGCAGAGCCTAATGGTGAAGTGCTAGACCCCTGAGTCCAGCCAGTCCATCTGCTGTTTAGTGATTATGATACGGTTTCAGATCCACTTGTTTATAACAAAAATGAAATTGTTTTTAAGAGTGAAGTTGTTTTCAAGGATGAAGGTACTATTTTGAGGTAAAAATGAAATCGGATGTCAGGATGTCATCTTCCACATCTGTGGTTGCTAATAAGCACTAGTAGCTCAGCTGCTCGGAGACCCCACTGGGGGCTTGTCAATAAGAACAGGCAACTATGGGCATCGGGCGTTTAGAGTATAAATGCACAGAGTTTACGAGGACCGTCTAAGAGGGTCCAGTCTGGACAAAACTACGTTTTGCTGATCTAAATAATCTCTCTGTGGAATCTAAGGGGAAAAAAGGGGGGGTGTGGAGGGTACAAATGAACTTAGGAAACAGAAGTAGAGACATGGATGTAGAAAACAAACTTATGGTTCAGTTCAGTTCAGTCGCTCAGTCGTGTCTGGCTCTTTGCGACCCCATGAATCGCAGCACCCCAGGCCTCCCTGTCCATCACCAACTCCCAGAGTTCACCCAGACCCACGCCTTATGACCAACCTAGATAGCCAATTCAAAAGCAGAGATATTACTTTGCTGACTAAGGTCCGTCTAGTCAAGGCTATGGTTTTTCCTGTGGTCATGTATGGATGTGAGAGTTCGACTGTGAAGAAAGCTGAGCGCCGAAGAATTGATGCTTTTGAACTGTGGTGTTGGAGAAGACTCTTGAGAGTCCCTTGGACTGCAAGGAGATCCAACCAGTCCATTCTGAAGGAGATTAGCCCTGGGATTTCTTGGGAAGGAATGATGCTGAAGCTGAAGCTCCAGTACTTTGGCCACCTCATGCGAAGAGTTGACTCATTGGAAAAGACTCTGATGCTGGGAGGGACTGGGGGTAGGAGGAGAAGGGGACGACCGAGGATGAGATGGCTGGATGGCATCACTGACTCCACGCCAGGGGATAAAGAGCATAGGAATAAATGGGGAGACTGGGATTGACATATACACACTGCTAATATAAAATAAAAAACTGATAAGGACCTGGTGTATAGGACAGGGAACTCTACTCAGTACTCTCTAATGGCCTATATGGTGGTGGTGGTTGTTCAGCTGCTAAGTTATATCCAACTCTGCTGATACCCTGTGGACTGCAGCATCCCAGGCTCCTCTGTCCTTCACCATCTCCCAGTTTACTCAAATTCATGTCCACTGAGTTAATGATGCTATCTAACCATCTCATCCTCTGCCACCCCCTTCTCCTTTTGCCTTCAATCTTTCCCAGCATCGTGGTCTTTTTCAATGAGTTGGTTCTTCGCATCAGGTAGTCAAAGTATTGGAGCTACAACTTCAGCATCATCCTTCCAATGAATATTCACGGTTGATTTCCTTTAGGATTTACTGGTTTGATTTCCTTGCAGTATATGGGAAATGAATCTAAAAAAGAGTGGATATGTGGATATGTATAACCGACTCACTTTTCTGTACCCCTGAAACTGATCAACTGTACTCCACATTTTAAAAAGAGGAAAAGTAAAAATATCTCTCTGAAGACCTAGAGTCTTTAGCTTCTGCCACTGCAAAGGCAACTCTTTTCCCCTCAGGGGCAAAAAGCCGTCAGCAGCCTAGAGAATGATCATCCTGCCAGCCAACACCTACATTTTTCACTAGCAACGTGCTCTAGCAACAAAAGGACTTTTGTTTTCCCTGATTGGTAGCTGGACATCATCTCATGGTTGGTTAAGCAGCCTCTCCCAAGAACCAACTTGTATAAGGGTACAGCTCAACTAAATTTCAGAGAAGGCAATGGCAACCCACTCCAGTACTCTTGCCTGGAAAATCCCATGGACAGAGGAGCCTGGTAGGCTGCAGTCCATGGGGTTGCAGAGTTGGGCATGACTGAAGCGACTTAGCAGCAGCAGCAGCAACTAAATTTGGACTATATTTCTTTCATCTTCCCTTGCCTGGAACAATAGTGTAGTTCATCTGTCACTGATTTGCAGAAAAGTCAAAGTGTTAGTCATTCAGTCATGTATGACTTTTTGTGACCCCACGGACTGTAACCCACCAGGCTCCTCTGTCCATGAGATGTCCCAGGCAAGAATACTGGAGTGGGTTGCCATTCCCTTCTCCAGGAGATCTTCCCCAACCAGGGATTGAATCCAAGTATCCTGCATTGTCTGGGTCTAGATTAGTCATCACATCATCATAAGTATCTGAGTTGTGAAGATCTTTTTTGTACAGTTCTGTGTATTCTTGCCACCTCTTATTAATATCTTCAGCTTCTGTTAGGTCAAGACCGTTTCTGTCCTTTATTGAGCCCATCTTTGCATGAAATCTTCCCTTGGTATCTCTAATTTTCTTGAAGAGATCTCTAGTCTTTCCCCTTCTGTTCTTTTCCTCTATTTCTTTGCATTGATTGCTGAAGAAGTCTTCCTTATCTCTTCTTGCTATTCTTTGGAAGTCTGCATTCAGATGCTTATATCTTTCCTTTTCGCCTCTCTTCTTTTCACAGCTATTTGTAAAGCCTCCCTTGTTCGTAGTGATGCTTTCTAAGGCCCACTTGACTTCACATTCCAAGATGTCTGGCTCTAGATTAGTCATCACATCATCATGATTATCTGGGTCATGAAGATCTTTTTTGTACAGTTCTTCCGTGTATTCTTGCCACCTCTTCTTAATATCTTCTGCTTCTGTTAGGTCCAGACCATTTCTGTCCTTTATCGAGCCCATCTTTGCATGAAATGTTCCCTTGGTATCTCTAATTTTCTTGAAGAGATCTCTAGTCTTTCCCCTTCTGTTCTTTTCCTCTATTTCTTTGCATTGATTGCTGAAGAAGGCTTTCTTATCTCTTCTTGCTATTCTTTGGAACTCTGCATTCAGATGCTTATATCTTTCCTTTTCTCCTTTGCTTTTCGCCTCTCTTCTTTTCACAGCTATTTGTAAGGCCTCCCCAGACAGCCATTTTGCTTTTTTGCATTTCTTGCCATGGGGATGGTCTTGATCCCTGTCTCCTGTACAATGTCACGAACCTCATTCCATAGTTCATCAGGCACTCTATCTATCAGATCTAGACCCTTAAATCTATTTCTCACTTCCACTGTATAATCATAAGGGATTTGATTTAGGTCATACCTGAATGGTCTAGTGGTGTTGCCCACTTTCTGCAATTTAAGTCTGAATTTGGCAATCAGGAGTTCATGATCTGAGCCACAGTCAGCTCCCGGTCTTGTCTTTGTTGACTGTATAGAGCTTCTCCATCTTTGGCTGCAAAGAATATAATCAATCTGATTTTGGTGTTAACCATCTGGTGATGTCCATGTGTAGAGTCTTCTCTTGTGTTGTTGGAAGAGGGTGTTTGTTATGATCAGTGCATTTTCTTGGCAAAACTCTATTAGTCTTTGGCCTGCTTCATTCCGCATTCCAAGGCCAAATTTGCCTGTTACTCCAGGTGTTTCTTGACTTCCTACTTTTGCATTCCAGTCCCCTATAGTGAAAAGGACATCTTTTTTGGGTGTTAGTTCTAAAAGATGAATACTTAACTCTTTTTAAAAAAGTATTGTATGTTGTACCTATGGGTGTATAATTCTGTATGTGTGACTTTAAGTAATGCCATGTAAAAAGGAGCTGTGATTTTTAAATTTTATTTATTTTTAATTGGAAGATAAGTACTTTATAATATTGTGTTGGTTCCTGCCATACATCAGAACTGCTATTTTTAAGTTATGTTTTCAAAGTGAAAACATTGGAAGCAAACGTTTCAAGAGGAGGCATTAAAATATTTCCTTAGTGCTAGGAACTGGGAGGGTCATACTGTAAATTAAACTAACAATAAAATGATGATTTATTCTTCTTAGGTAAAAATAATTCTCTTCAAGCTGTATAAGGAAGTTAACATCTGATACTTAAAAATATATAGAGAACATTGATTCAATATAATTATCAAGTTAGTTTTTATCTGGTACAATAACTATAAAGATGGAACCAGTGTCTTTAGTAGAGAATTGTGTGTGTGTGTGTGTGTGTGTGTGTGTGTGTATAAAGGTTTGATTCTAAGCAAGAAAAGACAGGCAGAAAAGACAAATACAGAATTTCTAAACCTCATATGTGGTCTTATGAAAAATAAAAGTAAATGATGATGAAGTAGAATGCTCCAAAGTAACAAGTTTTTAATACAGTATTCCTATTTTAAGTTATCATAATTTGGGGATGAATAAAATGTTGCAAGCCATTACAAAGTGCTAGCAGTTTATAAACCTGCCCTCAAGAAAGCAGGCATTCCTCAGTTCCCAGGCTTTCTGGCCAGGCTCAGCTTAGCACAGCCAATGCCAGGATCAGGTTTTGCTCAAATTATAAAAAGTAATCTTTCTTTTTCCTCTTTCCTATTTTCCCTCTTTCTTTTCAGGTGAAAGAAATGTTTGGTCCAAGGATCCTAAGTGTATTTGTCTGGCTCCTAAGATAGAGACAGGGCTTTTAAGATATTATTTATTTATTTGGCTGCCCTGGGTCTTAGTTGGGACCTGGAAACTCTTAGTTGTGGCATGCAGGATCTAGTTCCCTGAGCAGGGATGGAACCCAGGCCCCTGGACCACCAGAGAGGTCCTGGGACAGGATTTTTAACAAAATGACCTGGAAATAAAAAAAATTATGTCATTATGTGCTCAGTAGCTTGAGTCATAGCCAACTCTTCACGGCCATATGGACTGTAGCCGCCAGACTCCTCTGTCCCTGGGATTCTCCAGGCAAGGACACTAGAGTGGGTTGCCATTTCCTACCCCCAGGATCTTCCTGACCCAGAGATCGAACCTGCATCTGTTATGTCTCCTGCACTGGCAGGTGGGTTTTTTACTACTAGCGCTACCTGGGAAGCCCATGCAAGGAGGCACATTCAACCCATCCTTTATGATACAACTACATAACCTGGTAAAGACAATAGTTACTAGAGCCAAAACTGAATGAACCATGAATAACAATCAATTCAGAAAACACTAGCTTTCACCAAACTACTGTCTACTATCTTCCTAATAAGTTTGAAGAGCCAGTGATTCCCTTAACTCTGTAAGAGATATCAAGTAATACATTGCTATTCTGTCTCATTTCTAACCGCATTGCTCATATCTGCAGTTATACAGTGTGTAGGGTTCAAAGTCAAACACAAAACACTGCTTAAGCAAACAAGTAGAGTGCCATTAGTATACATTTTCCAAATTCCTCCCTCTTTGGTTGCCTTGCATATAGGTAGAACATTGAGCACTGCACTCAGATCCTACATATGAGCAACTTTCTCAGTCAGCTTCTCCAACACATAATCACATAGTCAGGGCTATTCTTCAAGGCCATTGAGTGCCTGGATTTTAATTGCTTCTTGGCCTGGGGCTGAGCATTCAGTTAAGATCAACACAGATCCTTGTTCCTGCCTTCATGAAGGTTAAAGTTTGGTGTTATTTGGAAAGTTTTGGCATTCTTACTTTGCAAGTCTTACAATCTAAAATATGGTTTTAGTTCTAGTCCTTGTCTTAAGAAGTTGGAGTCTCCAATGAATCTTCACTGAAATGAAAGGAAAAGTGCCTGAAGATATAGCAAGGAGTCAGTACCAACAAGTCTTATGTATTATTTCATTTTACTCTTGTGGCAGCCTTATCAGACTTAAAGTAGGCAGGTATTATTGCCCTCATTTTACAAATGAGCTTCTATAAAGGGAGGTTGTAGACAACTTGATCATGGTCATAAAAGCTACCAGTGGGTAGAAAAAGGGATCTCAACTTTGGTTTCCTGCCAGACAGCCTACCAGTGAGTGACATTGCTGTTCTTTGTTCCTTTTGTGTAAAATTGACTTTGTACTTCCTCCAAAGTGTCCAGCTTTGCCTGAAAAAGAAAAAAAAAAATTCAACTGTGTCACATCCCAGTGAAAATTAAGTGTGATCAAAATTAGTGTTCCTTGGGCTTCCCTGGTGGCTGAGACAGTAATGAATTTGCCTGCAGTGAGAGAGACCCAGGTTTGATCCCTGGGTGGGGAAGATCCTCTGGAGAAGGGAATGGCTACTCACTCCGTATTCTCGCCTAGAGAATTCCACAGAGGAGCCTGGTAGGTTACGGTCTATGGGGTCCCAAATAGTCAGACACAGCTGAGTGACTAACACTTTAACTTTCAAGGACCCTTGATGAGTCAGTTGTCTCATCAGATTCCCACTTTAAGACGTCCTTTCCAGAGACATTACAAGTTCTGACACTCTGAATTTAGGGCTATTCCTAGAACTGGTAGTAAACCTTCAGCAACAGAAAAGGGCATATAGATATCTATCTAGAAGTTTCCCTGGGTTTGAAAGATCATTTTCTTCAGAAAAAGATTTGTTCAGACCTACCTGCCTGCCCCGATCTGATCTCCCTCTTTCACCAGCAGATCTTTAGTGTTATCACTAACTTTGATACCTTTACTAATTTATTTCATATATAAGGTTAATGTTAATGCATGTTAACTAAAAAATTTACCTATATTCTTACAAGCATATCAAATTGCTTTTGTCTGTATTTTCTGTTCAGATCTGATTTATGTACAAACAAATGCCATATATAGTTTTTAATCATGACACAATCTCATATTGGTTTGTATTTATAGCACATTAAAAATAGGGGGCTAATGTTAACCTGACTTGACAACAAATAACAAAATAATAGCTCCTAATATAATAATAACTCAGAATTTCTAGGTAACAGTACTATTAGTCCAACAGTCTGGAGATGACTATTCACAAGTTCAAATTTTTCTCCAATTTGTATATTTGCCTGGTGGTTTGTTTTCAGTTTTTGTTGAGCAAGTGACACAGATGGCTTATTTCCAAGAGTAGAAGTCTGAACACTTCTGCCCACTGTGTCTTGATGTGGGAGTTGCCAGTAAAAACAAAATGCAGTCAAAGCACTGGATGGAACACTTTACTCACATGGAGACAGAGCAAGGGGGGCTTCAGCAGAGGGTATTGGCCACCAGGTGCCTCTGGCTGCCTATTCGGGGCAACTGTCTCACGTGCACCCCTCTTGATCTGTACCAGAAGGGTCCCACACCCTCTCCATAAGGACAGGAGAGCAGTGATGTTGGCCAGGCGCCAGAGGACCCACATGCTGAAGCAGAACAAAGGAGTACAGCTTGAGTCTGAACTAGGGAAAAGTGTTTCACACAGGATGGAAAGTCCAGCACAGGCTGTAAGGACTCTATCTCTTCAGAAGAAAGTGTTCCAGGCTTACTGGGGCAGAGTGGGAGCTGAAAAACTGCGCACATGAGACTCCTTTCCCTACAGTTTTAATTTTAGTATCCCCCCACCTTACATTCAGTTTGCATAAAGCTATTTCATGTAACAATTACCTAAATGGAGAAGGTTCACAAACTGAGATCAATCCCATTTTCCCTCACTGCGTTGGCCTGGGGATATTATTCCTGCTTCTCTTGAATGCAGCCAAGAACCACAGCCTTTGAAGATACTTTTTAGGTGATCAGATAATGCCATTAATAACTGCCTGAGAACCTACTGTGAGCCTTACAGCGGCACTAACAAGTGAATTACATCACACGTATCATTGCTAGATCAAGTGTTAGGTTTTGTTTTTGATCTTTCTTCCAGTGAGTGGCCAAGCTAGAACCGTACACACTGTTCCTTGGGGTCATGAAGTATCTTTATAGAGTTTCCAGTGAACAGCATCCCAGGGCTTCGGGCTGTTGCTAAAAAACTGGACCCTTGATGGCCTAGCTATGTAGTACTGAACAGTTGCCCTTAGCACATGTGGTCAGGAAAAGTAGAAATAAACTGACTATGTAGTGTTTACATTTAGATGTAGCAAATCTTGGGAGATTGGAGGTTGCTCTTACTTTTCGTACTCCACAAGGACTCTGCGGATAACATGTCTATTGTGATATACTGCAACTTTGTTGGTGGTATACTTCACTGAACAGAAATCATTAATTTTGTTGTAATAAATGTATCAGTTAGGTTTGTGTTTTGAAGTTGTGTTTAATAATTCCTTTTTTTTTTCTTAATTGGGGTATAGTTGCTTTACAGTATCACACAACAAAGTGAATTAGCAGTATGCATTTACATATACCCCGCCTTTTTTGGACCTCCCTGACACTCCCTCCAGTCTCGCCCCTCTAGGTCACTACAGAGCTCTGAACTGAGCTCCCTGCACTGTACAGCAGGTTCCCACTAGCTGTCTACTTTCTACACGGTAGTGCACTCATGGGAGCGCTCTTGCACTGCTGGGGAGAATGTAAATTGATACAGCCATGATGGAAAACAGTATGGAAATTCCTTAAAAAACTGAAAAATAGGACCTCCATATGACCCAGCAAGCTGGTACCGGACATATACCCTGCTGCTGCTGCTGCTAAGTCGCTTCAGTCGTGTCCAACTCTGTACGACCCCATAGACGGCAGCCCACCAGGCTCCCCCATCCCTGGCATTCTCCAGGCAAGAACACTGGAGTGGGTTGCCACTTCCTTCTCCAGTGCATGACAGTGAAAAGTGAAAGGGAAGTCACTCAGTCGCGACCCCATGGACTGCAGCCCACCAGGCTCCTCCATCCATGGATTTTCCAGGCAAGAGTACTGGAGTGGGGTGCCATCACCAAAACCAAAATTCAAAAGGACACGTGTACCCCCGTGTCCACTGCAGCATTATTTACAGTAATTCCTTCTCCAAGGATGTTCCAAAGAGGTTCTCCTGTATCACTTTCTATTCACTTCATAATTTTGCCTCTCAAATTTAGATATTTAATCTTCCCAGAGCCTTTTTGTATGGTGTCATGTAGAAATAATTTAATTTTCTTCATACAGTAAACTGGTTTTACCAACGGCCTATAGTAAATAATCTATCCCTTTCCCTTTAATTCGTGGTACTATTTTTATGGTATACTTGGGTCTCATCTATACACAAATCTAACTCAAAGCTCTGTCTTCTGTTCCCAGGGGATTTATCTGTTCTCTGACCACTGTCACCATTTAAAAATTTATTTTAAATTTTAAGCTATATCTTGGAGGTATGTCTTAATACCTGAAAGGGAAAGTTTTCCCTCTTTCTTTTTAAAGATTGACTTAATTATTTATGGATCTCTATTAGGTAAAGCTTAAACTTCCCTAGTAGCTCAGATGGTAAAGAATCTGCCTGCAATGCAGGAGACCCGGGTTTGATCCCTGGGACGGGAATATCCCCTGGAGAAGGAAATGGCAACCCGCTCTAGTGTTCTTGCCTGGAGAATTCCATGGACAGAGGAGCCTGGTGGGCTATAGTCCATGTGATCACAAAGAGTCAGACGACTGAGTGACTAACACACCCAGTGATACTGGGTATCACTTGTCTTGAAGCTATCTTAAAGATTTCCATTAAGTACAATGGTTGTAGTATTTTTTGAGTATAAACCTTACTGAATAAAGGATGTTCTCTTCTATTACTAATTTGCTAAGAGTTTTCCCCCTTAATCATAGCTATTGAGTTTAATGCTTTCTGCATCCTTTGATGATTATATAGATTTTCTTCTTCCAGTCTTTGATACATTGGATTGTGTTAACTGATGGTTTTTAATGTTATTGCACTCTAACATTCCTGGCATATACTCAACTTTGTCATCTTCTTTATATACTGCTAGATTCAGTTTGCTAATATTTGATTTGAGGTTTTTGACATCTTATTCATGAATGACACTTCCTGTCATTTTCCTTTCCCAAACTGTCTTTGTTTAATTTCACTTTTAAGTTTATACTAGTCTAACAAAATGAATTGGAGACTATCCCCTTTGGAGACTTCCCTCATGGCTCAGACGGTAGAGTGTCTGCCTACTATGCAGGAGACCCAGGTTTGATCCCTGGGTCAGGAAGATCCTCTGGAGAAGGAAATGGCACCCCACTCGAGTATTCTTGCCTGGAAAATCCCATGGATGGAGGAGCGTCATATGCTACAGTCCATGAGGTCGCAAAGAGTTGGACATGACTGAGCGACTTCACTTCATTTCACTTCACTTCCCTTTGTCTTTATTTTCCAGAGGAGGTTTTGTAAGTTTGAAACAATCTATTCCTTTCAAATTTGGTAGAATTTGCTTTTAAACTGGCCAGATACAGACTTTTTTCTTTTTTTTAAAAAAAAAAACTATATATATAGTGAAAATATATATGTGTGATCATACTTTAACTATGTCTTACACAGTTATTTTACATTCAGAATCTCATAAGTCCTATACAGTTATACCTAATTTTATTGTTTTGCAGATATTGTATTTTTCACAAATTGAAGATTTGTTGTTGTTGTTATTGTTCAGTTGCTAAGTTGTGTCTGACTCTTTGGGACCCTATGGACTGCAGCACATTGGACTTCTCAGTCCTCCACTATCTCCCAGAGTTTGCTCAAATTCATGTCTACTGAGTCTGTGATGCCATCCAACCATTTCATCCTCTGTCACCCTCTTCTTCTCCTGCCTTCAATCTTTTTCAGCATCAGGGTCTTTTCCAATGAGCCGTCTCTTCGAATCAGGTGGCCAGAGTATTGGCGCTGCAGCTTCAGCCTCAGTCCTTCCAGTGAATACTCAGGGTTGATTTCCTTTAGGAAGGACTGGTTTGATCTCTTTACAGTCCAAAGGACTCTAAAGAGTCTTCTCCAGCGCCGCAATTCAAAAGCATCAGTTCTTCAGGGCTAGGTCTTCTTTACGGTCCAACTCTCAGATTCGTCCGTGTGAAGGTTTGTAGCAACCCTGCACCCAGCGAGTCTGTCAGTGCCATTTTTTCCAACGTTAATTGCTCACCTTATGTTTCTGTGTCAAATTTTGGTAATTCTTGCAATACCTCAAACTTGTTATGCTGATCTGTGATCAATAATCTTTAATGTTACTACTATGACTTGCTCAGATGGCTAGCATTTTTTAGCAATATGATATTTTAAAATTAAGGTTTATACATTGTTGTTTTTAAGATATTAAGCTATTGAACACTTAGGAGACTACAGTATAGTGTAAACATACTCTTTCCTGCACTGGGAAACCAAAAATTTGTGTGACTTTCTTTATTGCAATATTCATTTTATTGTGGTCTTCTGGAAATATATAATATCTCTGGGGTATGCCTACAGTTTGACTCCTCAGAGGTCTAAATCTGTTATTTATTGTTTCTGCTGACTTTTACTGAACTTGGATTCCTGTGTGCCTGGTGATTTTTTTTTTAATTGTGAGTTTATATTTGACTGTGGTTAACTTGTGGGAATTCATAATGCCTAAACTGGAGTTTTTCCCCCCAATAGAGGATTTTGACTTTGTTTCTACAAGGAGCAGACAATCAATAGTATCAGCATGAGATCACTTGAGCCTGATTTGAGGGTCTTGGCTACATGGGGAGCCTTAAACTGGACTATTTCATCATGCCAAGGGTTATAGGCTTAATCCAATAATCATAGTAATACTGTTGCCTTGGAGAAAGAACAAGTTTCCTTTGTTTTCTGTTTATCAATCAGCTTTCAACTCCCTAGTCCTTTTAATATCTTCATATTCCTTGGTTCCTAGACTATTTGTTGAAATAACTTCTTTACAGTATAAAGCATAGAACTGCTTCCCCTTCGTCACGGGATAGGACCTTGTTTTGTTTTGATTGTATCAGAGCTCTCCAACCTTGGATTAAGAGAGGCTACTTACTGTTTCCTCTGGAGAAGGGAGGGGGACTCACAAGTAATGGAGTACCGAGGAAAGATTAATCCAGACCCTGAAAGTGAATGCATGGAATAAGGTACACGGATAGAAAAATCTCAAAGAGAAATGGACACCAGTCAGGGTTCTCGGCCTCCTTAATCAATAGAAATTGATAAGAGACCAGACAAGAAATTCAGGCAAGGCTTTACTGAGGCTCCTGCTGCAGTAGTGGGGAATGAAAACAAGTAACAGATTCCCTTACTCATTCCCCCAGGGGAGTGAGCTGGTTCCTTTTATGCAGTGAGGGAAAGGGTGTGTTCAGGGGTTGGGCTGGACAGGTGGTTTAGGTGGTTTGCTCACCCCTTTGGTGGTGGTGTATGCAGCGGGGTATGTGCAGTACCGTGCTTTGGCTTCCAGCTCCTTAGACGTGGCAGTGGGGTTTTCGGTATCTTTGTATCTTCTTATCCATAATTTGCCCCACTGTACAGGCACAGTTTTTAGGCCTTTATAGTTTCTTTTATTTTTCGTTGCTTAGGAGATGTTTGGCCAGGTACAAGCACTGCAGCAAAGGACCCCAGGTCCCAGCCTGCTTCAAAACTTCAGAGTGGAACACTGGTATAGTTTGTTGTTGTTCAGTCATGTCTGACTCTTTGCAACCCCACTATCTCCCAGAGTTTGCTCAAACTCATATCTATTGAATCGGTGATGCCATCCAACCATCTCATCCTCTGTCACTCCCTTCTCCTGCCTTCACTCTTTCCCAGCATCAGGGTCTTTTCCCAATGAGTCTGTTCTTCACATCAGTTGGCCAGAGTACTGGAGTTTCAGCATCAGTTCTTCCAAAGAGTATTCAGGGTTGATTTCCTTTAGGATTAACTAGTTTGATCTTGTTGTCCCAAGTACTGGTATAATTACTCCACTGATTATGACTGAATTTCTGGTAAACCTCTTTATAAGCCAAAAAGAAGGTTTGAGAGAAAGATGTAGTGGAGAAACATTTACAGTAACCATTCCTGGGAGGAGCTCCTGTCCTCCATAAAGTAAAACCACAGTAGGTTGTTTTCTGTTACTGTTTTTTGTTTGTTTGTTTTGTTTTTGCCATGCCATATGACTTGCAATATCTTAGTTCCCCTACCAGGGATTGAACGCAGGCCACCCAGGCCACAGCAGTGGAAGTACTGAGTCTTAACCACTGGACCACCAGGGAATTTCTGTGTTGATATTTCTATTGAGTTGCCAAACATGAGAGGGAAATTAAGCCAAGGATAATCACTAATGATATTTGATCTTTTGTTTCAGATGTCTGTTTATTGTGAAAAGCATGCATATAAGAATCAAAATGAAAATCCTATCCCAGACTACAAACACAGCTTGAAAGAATTCAGAGAGATTGACACCCTAGACATCTCTGGAGATACTGACTCAATGGACATAAGAGACAGATATTTGGCAAGCCTATTTAAGGATTGTTGAAATATACTGGGGCTTATATAATACAGACACTCTTTAGCTATTTATTTATTCTGTTACAGTGATTCCTACTAATGTCAAATCCCTTAGGTGTTGTCAGTTGCTACCAACACACATGTTTTAGTTCTATAAAGTCAGAAAAACCAAAATATCTGTGCCACTTAATGTTTTTATTGAGTAACTTGGGTATCCTTTCTCTCTTATCACTCTTTCCCCCATCCATGTCAACAGTGTTGAGTTTTGTTGAATCCTGTTTATAACAGTAACAGCAGACATTAACACAGTCCTTATTCCAGGCATAATAGGATGAATGGGGATTCAGCAATGATCAAGTCAAGCATGATCCTTCCTTATTCTCATTGATCGTAAAGCTGTCTCTTCTTTTTTGAAAATCCCACTCTCTTTCTTATATAACCTCTTTTGTGGTGCTCAAAGTAAAAATGATTACCCCAATCTTACCATAAAATGCTCACTGCCTTTGAGAAATCAGACTGAACTTTAACTAAGGAGTGGCAGAGCTCCCTGTGCTTCCTTTGCAAATGTTATTTTTCTGCCTTCAAGTATCTGTATGTCCACCAGATGAATTCCTATTCTGAGAGAACCCAAAGTACAATAGGGAGTCACTAATCATTTGTTGGATAACAAATGATACAACTTTGGATTACTTATACTGTGAGTCTACATTTTGCCTCTTGAGTCTGAACCAGCAATAGTATAAGGACTTTCCATCAATATCTTCTGGTACCTGGAGAACAAGAAAAATCTTTCATGGGTTGCTTTCACTATTTGTCTTGGTACACTGATTTAGTTATGCTAAAGAGAAACCTAGACAAACTAGCTATGACAAGCCTAGACAGCGTAAGAAAAAGCAGAGACATCATTTGCCAACAAAGTGATGTCTCTGTGACTAAAGTGCCATATAGTCAAAGCTATAGCTTTTCCAGTAATCATGTATGGATGTGAGAGTTGGACCATAAAGAAGGCTGAGAGCCGAAGAATTGATACTTTGAAATCGTGTTGCTGGAGAAGACTCTTGAGAGTCCCTTGGACAGCAGGGAGATCAAACCAGTCAATCCTAAAGGAAATCAACCCTGAATATTCACTGGAGGAGTGATGCTGAAACTGAAGTTCCAATACATTGGCCACTGAAGAACTGACTCATTGGAAAAGACCCTGATGTTGGGAAAGATTGAATGTAGGAAAAGAAGGGGATGACAGAGGATGTCAATGAACATGAATCTGAGCAAACTCTGGGAGTTGTGAAGGACAGGGAAGCCTGGAGTGCTGCAGTTCATGAGGTCCATTGAGTCACAAAGAGACACTAGTGACAAACAAGAACAAAACAGAAAACATGATCTTATCCTTAGCCAGGGCAATTGTATCAATATTACCCTAACTGCTCACAAGGTTACTTTTGTTAACTGAGGACTGTAGGATTTCTAACTGCATCCTGGGTTTAAAAGTATTTGATCACAAGTCTAAACTGTTATTCATTCATTCAACAAATGGTTATTGAGTGACTACTCTGGCTGTAGAAGATATAACAGAGGACAAGTTAAACAAATATTCCTACTCCCATGGAACTTACATTCTATCTGGAAAGAAAGGAAAGAAGCAAGATAAGTAAAATACTATTTTAAAGTAATGTTAAGGAGAAAATAAAACAGAGGAAGGAGAGAAACACCAGGAAAAGGGGGATTACAATTCTTGATATGAAAAGCTCACCAAGGAGTTGTATTTTGAGTGTAGACCTGGAGAAGGTGAAGGAGTGAGCTATGTAAATATTTGGAGGGGAATATGCCAGGCAGAGAAGAGTAGGTGCAAAGGCCCTTGGTGGAAGCTTGCTCACTATGTCTTAAGAATAGCAAGGAGGCAAATCTGGCTGAAGAGGAATGAGCTAAGGAGAAAGTAAACAGAGGTAAAGTTAGAGAAAAATGGGGCAGATTATACCGGGCCTCATAAGTCACTGTGAAAACTTGAGCTCTTATGAGAAGTGAAAAAGGAGCCACTAACAGTTATAAGGAGGAATGACATGATTGATGTATGCTTTATCATGAGTGCTACTGTTGTTTTGTTGAATTAAAAATTAAAGAGGAGCAAGGGGGGACTTCCCTGGTGGTGCAGCGGCTAGACTGTACATTCTCAATGCAGGGGACCTGAGTTCAATCCCTGGTCAGGGACCTAGATTCCACATGCTGCAACTAAGAGTTTGATTGCCAACCAATGATCCCAAATGCAAAAAAAAAAAAAAAAGAAGAAGAAGAAGAAGACCCCATGTGCTGCAGCTAAGATCCAGAACAGTCAAATAAGTAATTTTTTTTTTTAAGAGGAGCAAGGAAAGAAGTAGGAAGAGCTGAGGAAGATGTTGCAGTATTCCATATGAGAAATGATGGTGACTTGAACTTGAGTGGTAGTAGTGGAAATGGTACCAAGTGATCAAATTCTGGATGTATGCTGAAGAGAGAGCCAGTAAGATTTACTTATTAGATCAGATTAGGGTGAGAGAGTAAGGGAAGACACCAAGGATTTTGGCCTGAGTAACAGGAAGAAAGGAGTTGCCATTTACTGAGATGAGGATGATGGCAAAAGGAGCATCCTAGAGCAGGGATGCTTGTCAGACATCAAAGCAAATGTGCTGAATAGGCAGGAGAATGTAAGTCTGGAGCTGAATGCAGAGGTCTGGGCTGGAGATTGAAATTTGGGAGTCACTGTCATATGATGGCATTTAAAGTGACTAGAGGAGGGACTTCCCTCGTGGTCCAGTGGCTAAGATTCCTTGCTCCCAATGTAAAGGGTCCAGGTCCAATTCCTGGTCAGGGAACTAGCTCCTGCATGCCACTACTAAAGATCCTACATGTTGCAATTAAGACTCAGTGCAGCTAAATAAATAAATAAAGTTAATTAATTAATTAAAAAAAGTCTAACCAGGGAGCTGGGAGTTGGTGTTCTATATATGACTAAAGAGTCAGACACAACTGAGTGACTGAACTGAACTGAAACCAGTTAAGTTTCCGCAAGGTTCTGAAGGTTCAAGATTCCGAGCTGCACAGAAGATGAATGATCCTGCATACTGTGCTTAAGACCCAGAACAGCCAAATAAATAATACATATTTTTTAAAAATTAAAAAAATAAATTTATTAAAAAATAAAGGACTGGAGGAAACCTCCAAGGAAGTGAAAATAAATAAAAGAGCGTGCTCAGAGGTCATGGAGATGAGGAAGAACCAGCAGAGGAGACAGGGGACAAAACCCAGCAGTGTGGTATTCTGGAAGTGAAGAACGTGTTTCTAGGGGAGAGTGATCAACTGGGCGAAACACTGCTTTAGGTCACAGGAATGAGAACTGAGACGTGACCTCTGGATACAGCAGTCTGGAGGCCTGCGGCGAGCTCTGATAAGAGCAGTTGGTGGAAGAGTGAGGACAAAAACTTAATGGGTTTGAGTCAATGAGGAAACAGGATGAGCAGAATTGGATACAGGCGAATATAGAGAATTAGTTCATGGAGTGTTCTGTAAAAAGAAAGGCCTAGCAGAAACAGGGTCAAGAAAGGGTTCTTAAAGGATGGGTGTTAAAAAAAAAAAAAAGGATGATGCAATTATGATACTTTGTTTTGGAGTTTTTGTTTGTTTGTTTGTTTTTTACTGTACCTCTCAGCATGTGGGGTCTTAGTTCCCTGACCAGGGATCAAACCAATGCCCTCTGCAGTGGAAGCATGGAATCTTAACTGCTGGATGACTAAGGTAGTCCCTGACAACATGTCTTTATATATTGATGAATAAGTCTATAGAGTGGCAAATTGACACACAGGAAAGAGAAGAGAGAATTGTTAGAGCAATGCTTTTAAACTGACAAAAGGAATAGAGCTAGTGTGTAAGGGTAGGGGTGGGCAGTGAAGAACGGCAGATGCAGGCTGGGTAGATGTGGCAGGAGACATGACTATCCTTTGGTTTCTATACACTTTTTACAAAAGAAATAAAACTTTTGGTTAATGTACCTATACATAATGATAGTGATGGCTGACATACTCACTTTGGGATGGCCAGATTATCTTTGTTTTTATAAAAGATTTTTTTGGATGTGGACCATTTTTAAAGTCTTTATTGAATTTGTTACAGCATTGCTTCTGTTTTGTTTTAGTATTTTTGCTGGAGAAGCATGTGTGATCTTAGCTCCTGACTGGGCATTGAACATACATGTCACCCCCTTGCTCTAGGAAAGTGAAGTCTTAACACTGGACCACCAGGGAAGCCTCAAGAAGATTATCTTTAAAATTTGAAAAGTATACATGTTGCTAATGCTGTTGCCGTCAACAAGGGGAGGAATGTTACAGTAACATTCCAAGACAGTCTGGTGACCTTCCTCCCAAATTGTTCTTCCTGGATATGCCTCTCTGGTTGTTTTAAAGTGTTTCTTTAATAATCAACTCTACTAAAATAACCCCACAATAATTAGCTCCCTTCATCTAAACACCAGCTATTTTTTAGTTTGGATCTTTGAGTCACAAAGTTTTTCTATTTTTTCCCCTCAAAATAGCCTATATTCTTGTTTCCTGAGCTTGATCATAGGTAGTCTAATCCATTTCAAAAATTGGTAAAATACACCTGCTGACTGCTCCATTCAGTTAATTTTCAATTTATAGCTACTTTCCAGTTCAAGTGATTAAAGGTAAGAACATGAGATAATGGGTCATTTACTGAGTTGTTGATACTGATGCTCATACTGAAAATGGGAAGGGATCATTCTAGAATGCTTAAAATATGTTAGAAGAAGACTTTTCGTTTGTTAGTTGATAAAAGGCTTGGCATAGCTCTCTGTTTTTTCGGTGAAAGCACTAAAGTCAGGATTGAAAACCTGTTAAGGATCACCTGACCCAATCATTCATTTGATGCTTCAACTCCCCTGTAACATCTCTGTTAATGTGTCTACACTTTCCTTAGCTCTAATGCCAGGAAAGTGACTACCTTACTCCTCTACATCACAGAAATTAGCATACAAGGACACATCTGGAGGTTTCTATTTAAAATGATGATGAATTGTATGAACGTTTTCAGGACAGTCAAGAGATTTTTCAGTTGCTATACAAAGGATTATAAATCAGAATTCTGGTTTTACAGAGATGCAAATGGGGACATGCAGGTGGAAATACAGACATAAGTACCTTGTACAGCAGGCTGAGATGCTGAGAGTCCCAAGCTATTCTGTTCTGAAGCTAGTCTCTTCACAGTTGAGGGCAGAGGATGATGTGGAAAATCTGAGCTGTAGGCTGCTCTCCCAAAGCTATCCTGTGTCTGAATTTTCTTCCCTAAACTTGATAGAATGGCTGACAGCTTTCTTGTCTTTGATTTAGCTCAAGATACCTGGTTTGCTGCAAGATTTAAAATCCCCCCTTCCTGGTTCATCATTTTGGTCAGAAGATTTAATTCATAATCATTAATTTTGATAAGATAACTGGACAAAACTATGCATCCTTTTTCCTCTTAAATACACATAATACAGACAGGGTGAAATCATTTCAGGTTAATGAAGTTGATGTTTTATTTTTGCTTTAATCGATGTGGTTAGCATTAATTCCAGCTGAAATAATGTTTTCCATTTTTTATATAAACCTCAGAGACTACTTTGTCAACAAAGGTCCGTCTAGTCAAGGCTATGGTTTTTCCAGTGGTCATGTATGGATGTGAGAGTTGGACTGTGAAGAAAGCTGAGTGCAGAAGAATGGATGCTTTTGAACTGTGGTGTTGGAGAAGACTCTTGAGAGTCCCTTGGACTGCAAGGAGATCCAACCAGTCCATTCTGAAGGAGATCAGCCCTGGGTGTTCTTTGGAAGGAATGATGCTAAAGCTAAAACTCCAGTACTTTGGGTACCTCATGCGAAGAGTTGACTCATTGGAAAAGACCCTGATGCTGGGAGGGATTAGGGGCAGGAGGAGAAGGGGACGACCGAGGATGAGATGGCTGGATGACATCACGGACTCAATGGGCGTGAGTTTGAGTGAACTCTGGGAGTTGGTGATGGACAGGAAGGCCTGGCGTGCTGCGATTCATGGGGTCGCAAAGAGTGAGACATGACTGAGTGACTAAACTGAACTGAACTGAACAGGATAGTAAGTTTACTAAAAGATTATTTCATTGGAAGAGAGGGATGAATAGGTGGAGCACAGAGAATTTTAAGAGCAATGGGAGTCTTCTGTGTGTGCATGCTCCGTTACTTAAGCTGGTCCAACTCTCTGAGACCCTATGGACTGTAGCTCACCAGGCTCCTCTGTCCATGAGATTCTCCAGGCAAGAATACTGGGGTGGGTTGCCATGCCCTTCTCCAGGGGATGCTCCTGACTCAGGTATTGAACACGAGTCTCTTGCATTGCAGGCAGATTCTTTACCACTGAGCCACCAGGGAAGCCCCAGAACACTTCTGTATGATACCCTAATGATGTCAATGTACACTTATCAAAACTACATTTTATATGTAGAACAGAAAGAATAAACCCTAATATAAACTATGGACTTCGGGCAACAATAGTGTGTCCATATTGGTTCATTGATTGTAACACAGGTTCCTCTGTGTTGGGGGATGTTGACAGAAAGGGAAGCTGTTCTTGTACGGGGCAGGGGTATAAGGAAAGGGGTATTTTCTGCTTAGTTTTGTTGTAAACTTAAAACAATTCTAAAAATAAAGTCTATCAAAAAATGATTTCACAAAGCCTTCAGAGTTTTGAAGGAGCACAATTACTCATTTCCAAAATGTTCTTTTGTTATTAGAAAACTTGGAGTCATTTTAAATAAACTGTTACCAATGGCAATTAAAAACTATAGTGAAGGCATTTACTTCTTTGTTAAATTATTTTGTACAGTGAAGAATCACTCTAATTTAGTTGTATGACAAAACTTAGGGATGTCTGAGAAAAGCACAATAGATGAGGAGTATTAGGTTTTCAGATTTTTTTTTTTTTAAGGCAGAACCTGAAAACTGGGCAGAAAGATTCTCTCAAGTAATTGCAAAGTAATCTCTGGGGTAACTGGATATTTTCTCTGGGTCTTCTGATGGTTTTATAACCTGGTGGCAACTTCAGACTAGTGAAAATAGGTAGTATTTTCTAAGAAATAGCCAGTTGATTTTATTGTACAGCATGATGCAAAGTGAACCTTTGGAGTCATGGAAGAAAGGAGAGGCGTAAATGACCTGTTTCATTCTTGGGGGCTGGGAGAACCCCTGGAATGCACTTTAGTATGATGGTTCTTCTGCCTCCGTGGGTGTCTAAGACAATTGTCACAAACAATAAGAATTCCACTGCTATTCCAATCCTAAGAGGTATTGGGTGAGGGGCACTTAGAGTGCCTTGTAGAGTGTGTGTTATACTCATCTTTTCCCCAGAAAAGTGAATGGAGTTTTTTGTTTCATTAAAAAAGAAAAAAATTTTTTTTAAATTTTTTGGCTGTGTTGGGTCTTTGTTGCTGTGCACGGGCTTTCTCTAGTTGTGGCAAGCAGGAACCACTTGCTAGTTGCAGTGCTTGGGCTTCTCAAGGTGGTGGCTTCTCTTGTTGCAGAGCACGTGCTTAGTTGTCCAGCTGCCCCACAGCATGTGGAATCTTCCAGAAACAGGGGTGGAACTCATCCCCTGCATTGGCAAGTGGACTCCAACTACTGAACCACTAGGAAGTCTTTTTTTTTTTTTTTAAGGCACCAAAATTTTTATTAACCCACTTTCTTGCTCAATTTTATCATTATAAACCAAATGAATCTCTTTTAGACCCAGAGTTGTGATGGGAATTATCAAGTTCCAACGTGCTTTTAAGTTTCTCTGGCTCCTCTGAACCTCTTGCTGTCACTTTTCTTGTCCTCTCTCACTTAACAGTATATTCCAACCCTTATAAAATAGGGACTAAAAGTAACAGTCTCTTTGCTCTGAGGTTGAAGAGAATGCCAAGCACTAAGCCAGGCTCTCAGGAGCCTCAGACTCCAGCAGTTCCTCCCCACCCTTTGACAAATCCCCTTCTTCCTTGTCATGGGCTGAGGAACCAATGAACTTGTCATCAAGAACATGGGTATAAAGTCCACAGGCCAAGCGAGGGCCTGGATGGTAAAGTGCATGGGCTTTTTTCCTACCATTGCCAACTTCCAGCCTAAGGAAGGACTGACTGAGTTAGAAGTTCAAAAACCCCTGAGCTCAAGGCTCTTTCCCTGTGAGTAACTCCTATGTACCTCCATCATGACCAGGACTGAGGGAGGACTTTTCAATTCTCCCCGCCACTTGGGACAGCATAGGAATGCAGGAGAGGCCGAAGACTGAGTGACTAGCCCCAGGGAGTCGACGGGGGAGATTATCAAACCAATTTCAAAGATGGTGGCATTTTTGCTCTTGGGGAGGAGAAGTGGTGGGCTTCCCTGGCGGCTCAGTGGTAAAGACTCTGCCTGCCAATGCCAGAGATGCGGGTTCTACCCCTGGGTCGGGAAGATCCCTTGGAAGAGGAAATGGCCACCCACTCCAGTATTCTTGCCTAGAAAATCCTATGGAGAGAGGAGTCTGGAGGGCTACAGTCCATAGGGTCGCCAAGAGTCAGATGGGACTGAGAGACTGAGCATGCTTGCAGGAGAGGTGGGACCCAGGTAAGGACAGCCACTGGCAGGCAAAGGGCAGGCTTGGTTCTTAGTGGTCAGGTTGGAAGGGGCCATTATGGGACACGCCCAGGTACTAGGCCTGCTTCTCAGTCAGCTTGATCAGCTTCACATTTAGCTTGCCCAGGAGGGCTTCAGCCACTGCTTTATCCAGGTTCTTGGGCAGGAAGGAGACCTCCACAGGGTGCTTATCTGGGTGGGTCCACAGCTCAATCTTCACCAGCACCTGGCTGGTGAAGGAGTCGCTCACCATGAAGCTGGGGTGGCTCATAGTGCAGCCCCGGTGGACAGGCTGGCCCTGGGCCAGCCCGATGATCAGTGCTCATTCTTCAACAAGTAGCAGTCCACCTGGGACTTGATGTTTGCCTTCTCCACAGTACTCTCATTCAGGCACTTGATATCAATCTCCATGTTAAAGCATCCGATTTACACACAGTGACGTCATCTTTCATCTGTTCAAAGTATGGGTGGACGGATGATGTTGGTACAGCCAATGGTGGTGACAAAATGCTGCCTTCCTGATGGGTCTCATCCATGATGGTCACTTCACACCCCTCCATGGCAGCCTAAAGCGCATTGATGGAGTTCATCTCCCCTATGATGAATTGGGCCCGGAAATCCCTTAGGGCCTGGGCACAGCCATTGCCCTTATTGCCACACCCCACTACCCCACCATCTTGCCTGCATTCATCATGTCAGGAGTCGTTGACCCTGACAGCAGGCACCTTCAGGATCCCATTGATCATCCTTTCATACAGGTTGTAGACCTGCATTGTGGTCTCTTCAGAGATGCCTCAGATGTCAGATTGGAGGTGTGGGTACTCGGTGTGGATGTGGTTGGTGAGGTTAGCACCATTGCCCAGCATCATGCTGAAGGGCACATCCCTGAAGCACAGTGTCTGCTGGAGGCACCACAGATACTCCTCATCCGTGTCACTCTTCTGGGCATAGAATGCCAGCCTTGGCAATGGCAGCTGTTGTGTGGTCCTGGGTAAAGAAGATATTGCAGCTGGACCATTGCAGGTATTGCAGCTCACCACCCAGGCCAATGTGGGTCTCACTGAGGACAGCTGTCTCCATGGTAATGTGCAGGCAGACAACAACATGGCACCCTTCAGTGACTTGGAGGCAGAGTACATCTCCTGCACGCGCATCAGGCCTGGCATCTCATTCTCTGCGAGGTCCAGGGCTTTGTGTTCCCAGGCAGCCAGGCTGAAGTCAGTGGCTTTGTAAAGTAGCTTGTTGGACATGCTGGTAGCGTTTCTGTTTCTGCAAGGAGTGGTGAATGCGGGCAAAGGGGACTGGGCCTCAGGCTGGGAACAGGAGCTGGCAGGGCAGCACCGTGCAGGGTGAGAACAGAATATTTTAGGTAACATTCTAAATGTTGGTTGTCTTGCTCAAGTGGTCATCTTGCTGGTTGTCTTGCTCCAGTGGAAGGGAATACTTGAATGTGTATATATGAGAGAATATAAAAAACAAGCTACAAGGATATATTGTACAGCACAGGGGATATAGCCAATGTCTTAAAATAACCTTAAATGGAGTATCAGTTCAGTTCAGTTCAGTCACTCAGTCGTGTCCGACTCTTTGCGACCCCATGAATCGCAGCACGCCAGGCCTCCCTGTCCATCACCAACTCCTGGAGTTTAAAATGGAGTATAATTTATTTTAAAATATGTTTTACACTCAAACCAATAAAATATTGTAAATCAACTATACATTGTTAAAAAACAAAAACCAAAGAGTTCCCTGGCAGTTCAGTGACTAGGCCTCCAAGTTCATACTGCAAGGACATAGGTTCAATCCCTGGTTGAGGAACTAAGATCCCATATGCGAAGCATGGCATGACAAAGAAAGCAAACAAATAAATAAACAGAAACATTCCTAAATAGAACAAAGGAAATAATACACAACAGAAACCAGCAAGTATGTGATTCTGTTAAGGCCAAATGGGATCTAAATCTGAGTCAAGATGTTGGCCAGTGGGTGAGAATGATGGAGTTCAGATTCCTGCCCAGCTGAGACTGGACAATCAAAACCAGACTCTACTGGGGGAAGGGGCTGTGGAGGGGAGACAGTAGGGCAGGAGGGATGGCGAGAGGAAGTGGGAACGTGACCACTGGAGAAGCAGCAGCACAAAGATGAAGCAGCTGACTGAACTCCATATATAATATATGCTGGATTGGACTCAGGCAAAAGCACTGAATTTGAAGAAACTAAACTCCTTGAGGTTCCCAATGACTGGGGTTGCAGGTCTACAGGAGGAAAGAACTCAGTCATTGCCGACATAGAAACACCTCCAGCAGGTACTGAATGACCACCTGGAACCATCTCTGCCGTTCTCTGTCTGCAGTCACTGTCTCCGTGACCTTGGTATCCTATTCTATTCCCTGGGGTGTTCATTTTTACCTTATGCAAACATTCTTTCATGGTCGTGTGCCCTGGACCCTTTGCAGAGTGGACTGGAATAGGAGAGTGGACAGAAGACAGACAGTGTGCAGGAAGTGACAAAGGACTTTGTGATTATACAGTCTTTTGCATCCTAGAAATTAGAGTCGGGGGGAGGATGAAATCAGCAGAATTATGACTCTGGTTTTCCCAGTTATTTAGCTTTAATAGGAATTTCCCTGATCACATAATATATGAACTTCTAGTATAATACCATAATTCAGTTCAGTTCAGTTCAATCGCTCAGTCGTGTCCGACTCTTTGCATCCCATGAATCGCAGCACGCCAGGCCTCCCTGTCCATCACCAACTCCCAGAGTTCACTCAGATTCATGTCCATCGAGTCAGTGATGCCATCCAGCCATCTCATCCTTGGTCGTCCCTTTCTCCTCCTGCCCCCAATCCCTCCCAGCATCAGGGTCTTTTCCAATGAGTCAACTCTTCACATGAGGTGGCCAAAGTACTGGAGTTTCAGCTTTAGCATCATTCCTTCCAAAGAAATTCCATAATATGTTTGTTATATAAAAGAAAGTTTTATCCAAACTACATGTATCACTATGTAAACTCCTTTAGAAGTGGAAATAATTCTGACTCAAGTTTATCAGCTTTAAAGCTGTTAAGTGAAATAAGTTAAGTGTCACAGCTGAATAAATATTCAAGAAAAACAATGAATACTTTAGGTAGGCAACGAATAACAAGCCATGGGCAGCCAAGTTCTTTGGTTTTTAGTGCTTTTCATCTCTATTGTGAATTGAAAAGGGGAGGAAATGCCCTCAGTAAAATTTAGAAATCCTATCATCAAGCAAAAATTTTCTTTATAGCTAAGTTACAGGTAGAAATTCACTTTAAAAAGTGCAGTGGCCAGTTGTTAACACAGAATTACCGTCTACAAATACAGTTCTTTAAACACAACAGATTGTCATTACTCAGCACGTTCATTAATCACAATTCAGCTTGCTATCAGGAGTGAAAATTACTGGTGTTATTAAATTTCCACCCCATTACCTTGACTTTTATTTAGAAACATTCATCAACAATCTCCTCCTTCATTAGAAGTCACAAGTTAACCAAGCCAAAAAAAAGTCATCAAAGAAGAACAATTTGATGATATCTTGGAAATGTAAATACTTTGTGCAATTTGGTTAATTCACAAAGTCTCTTAAGCATTACAGTAATCTATTCCAGACAATTCTCAAGCCTTTGCTTCAACTGTTAGCTATGGACATTTCAAAAAGTGCTTGAGAAAAAAACAGAACTCTTGACATAGTATATTTCTAGTAATTGTCTCACTAGTCCTCTGACAATTAATCCTTCAGCTGTTTTTGTTTTTTCGCTAGTCCTCCAATACCCTATGTTAAAAGAAGTTAATTCACTGGCTTAAAGAAAAGCTGCATGTTTCATCTTAGTGCCTTCACCAGAAATGTTCTGGTCTAAGGAAGTCACTTCCCATCTCCTTTTCCCACTTCCTTTCCACAGGAAAAATTCTGGGTACCATGCCCAGAACTGGTTCTCAGATAGATGTCCTCCAAGATAAATTAAGATCCTAACTGATATTAACCAATCAACAAATGTTTATCAATTACTGTTCATAGGAACTGAGATAGCCATTAAGAGAACAGAGTATAAGTAGATCGAGTCCTCTACAGCTTTACCCTCTAGATGTCTATAATATATATATTTACAGGACCAGCTAATACAGAGCAGCAGATTGTTGGTGTTAAAATGAATGTGCTAGGTAGGAACTATCAGAATGAATGTTTGAATGTCTTCCTCCTGACTATAGAGATGAGAAAATTCAGTCATCCTCTCAGAGCAGAAGTGAGATATGCTGTGAAAAGTAGGGGAGGGAAAACAAAGGGTCCAGAGAGGTGTATTTGAAAGCAAAGTGAAATCTGCAATAAATACTGGGTTGGCCCCAAATTTCATTTGGGTTTTCCCATAAGATGTTATAGAAAAACTTGAACTAACACTTTGGTCAACCCAATATAAATATATTTTTGTGTATGGTGTAAATGTGACAACATTTCAAGTATAAATATTAATCTTGACTTCACACATTTTGACAGTATTCATTCAAAAAGCTGAAGCACACTCAGGTTATCCATGGCTGATTGTTTGGTTCCATGAAGAACCATGGGAAACACAGTCATGACTGACCCTAGTAGGATCACCATCTACACAAAGATTGTACCTCCAGGTTAACTGCCTGCAATAATCTGTCCCAGCCAAATCAATTGTAAATTGCCGTTATTTGCAATGAGAGTTGTACTGACTGACAGTTCTCAGATTAATCCATCTGGGAGGTCTGGAATATTTTCATTTGAGAAATGTGGTTAATTTTTCTACATCTTCAGTTCATTTCAGTTCAGTCACTCAGTCATGTCCAACTGTTTGCGACCCCATGAATCACAGCACGCCAGGCCTCCCTGTCCATCATCAAATCTCAGAGTCTACCCAAACCCATGTCCATTGAGTTGGTGATGCCATCCAGCCATCTCATCCTCTGTCATCCCCTTCTCCTCCTGCCCTCAATCTTTCCCAGCATCAAGGTCTTTTCAAACGAGTCAGTTCTTCACATCAGTTGGCTAAAGTATTGAAGTTTCAGCTTCAACATCATTCCTTCCAATGAACACCCAGGACTGATCTCTTTTAGGATGGACTGGTTGGATCTCCTTGCAGTCCAAGGGACTCTCAAGAGGCTTCTCCAACACCACAGTTCAAAAGCATCAATTCGTCAGCGCTCAGCCCTCTTTATAGTCCAACTCTCACATCCATACATGACTACTGGAAAAACCATAGCCTTGACTAGACAGACCTTTGTTGACAAAGTAATGTCTCTGCTTTTTAATATGCTGTCAAGGTTGGTCACAACTTTCCTTCCAAGGAGTAAGCGTGTTTTAATTTCATGGCTGCAGTCACCATCTGCAGTGACCTTGGAGCCCCCAGAAAACAGTCAGCCACTGTTTCCACTGTTTCTCCGTCTATTTGCCATGAAGTGATGGGACCGGATGCAATGATCTTAGTTTTCTGAATGTTGAGCTTTAAGCCAACTTTTACACTCTCCTCTTTCACTTTCATCAAGAGGCTCTTCAGTTCTTCACTTTCGCTCCAGGTAATTAGGGTCATCTAATCCAGATGGTGTTAGTAGATAAAATATTACAGAAAGTATAGAAGGCATTTGTTGTTACTGTTGGTGTTCAGTCACTAAGACCTGTCTGACTCTTCATGATAGAAGGGATATTGTTGCTATTTCGGGGCTACCAGTGTCCTGAGGTGTGTTTTTTTTGGTGTTCTAAGCTCAGGATATCTGGAATAATTTAATGAATGTGTGATACATGCTGAGGTTAAACAAAAAAAAAAGTATGTGCAAAGGGAGTACTTGAATAAATCCAGGACTTCCTGAAAGGGACAACTGTCAGTTTTGTCTGACCAGCATCTTTTTTCCCTTCCTTTAATGATTGAAGGCAGTAACAATCTTCATCTGTGTTATCACCTTGGGCACATCCCACATAGTACTGTGCAGTTATCAATCAAATAGCTTGCTCCCTCTCCCCAAGGTAAACTCTAGAAAAAATCTGAATTTTGATAGGTGGGACAAAGACTAAAATGACTGGAGTTGCTCAATCCAATGTCAGTGTCCTAGAAAAGACTCTACTTGGAGTCCCTGAATGCTGTCCTGATGGACTTTCCTTTCCTGAGGTATGAGCAGCAAAATCTTCCTGTGTACTAAAAACGATTCCACACATTTAAAATTTACTGAAATTTAATTTTTTTTTTAAGCTAGAGCTGATTTTTGTGGCTTACAACCAAAGGGAATTAGTGCATTCACTTTACCTCTGTTACAACTTCCAAGCATATCAAGTAAAAATTATTTTTGCTTTTAAGCCAGGGATGAACTAGACATGTTTGGAGGCAGGAGAAAAAGGTGTTGAAGAAGAAGATAAGGACAGCAGGGCTGACTTCTGGGCATGTGACCTGTGTGTTAATGTTCTGCTGTTGTTGTCTTGAAATTCTTACTATTTTTTTTGAGCCAGGACCTTGCATTTTCATTTTGCACTAGGCCCAGCCAATTATGAAAGTGCTTCATATGATATAAAGCACTATGTGAAGGCTGATTAATGCCCCCCCACCAAAGATGCTCACACCCTAGTTCCCAGGTCCTGTTAAGTATGTTACCCTATGTGGCAAAAAGGACTTTGCAAATGGGATTATGTTTAGGATTTTGAGTTGGGAAGATTATTTTGGACTATCTGGTGGGCCCAAAGTAATTGCAAGGGTCCTTTACAAGACAGAGGCACAGAATTAGGGTTAGAAAGAGAAAGCATGTGACAAGAGAAGCAGAAGTGAAATCTGCTGATGCATGGTTATGAGCTAAGGAATGCAGGTGGCCTCTTTGTTGTTGCTCAGTCACTCAGTCGTGTCCGACTCCTTGAGAGGCTTCCTGTCCTTCACTGTTTCTCAGAGTTTGCTCACTCATGTCCGTTGAGTCAATGATACCATCCAACCATCTCGTCCTCTGTCTCCCACTTCTCCTCCTGCCCTCAGTCTTTCCCAGTATCAGAGTCTTTCCCAATGAGTTGGCTCTTCGAAAAAGGTGGCCAAAGATTGGAACTTCAGCTTCAGCATCAGTCTTTCCAATGAAAAGGCAAGGAAACATATTTTCCCCTAGAGAAAGCCTCTGGAAAGAATGTAGCCCTGCTGATCTAAATTGAACTCATCTCCAGAACTCTAAGATGATAAATTTGTTTTAAGTCACTAAATCTGTGGTAATTTGTTACAAAAGTGATGGGAAACCTACACACTACAAGGTTACTACAAGGTCACCTTAAGGTGATGCCTTACTAGTTTACCAGAAACAAAGACTATTAATAAAACTAATAGCAGCTATTTATTGAGCATTTCCTTTGTCCTAGAACCATACTAAGCCCTTTATGTATGAAATCTTATGCAATCCTAGAACAATGTTTGAAGTGGGTATGTGTGTATTTACTTTAGAGACAGACAAACGGAGTTTCAGAGAGGTTAAGCAACTTGTCTAAAGTCGCATAACCAACTAGAATGTCTTAGAGGTGGGAGCTGAACCCAGTTATCACTCCCAGTTCAACCCCATTGCCGGATTTTACATAAACCTGGGTTTGTTCACATCCTTTAACGTGCATTATGTTTGTATGGGTCAACACAGGAGTCAGAGCTTGACCAGGGAGTCAGAGCTTGGCCAGCCAGAGGACGACATCCACATCTGGGGCGTGTAAGATGGAGGAGCCCAAGCCAACTCCACAAGTCTCAGGTGGCTCATCTAGGCTCGGGCGGTAGATAGGAGGCTACAGAAAAGTGGATGGGCCAAAGAAAGCGCCAGACGCTGAAAGTCGAAGAGCCTTGTTTCTCGTTTGCCTAGATCGCGGGCGAATCCTGTAGCCTCGTGGCGGTGCGGCTGTCAGGGACACCGACAGAGGGAGGGGCCCTCGCCGGGTTTCCACGAGCAACTGCCAGGCGAGGGGGCGCGGCCAGCGGTCCGCGGGAGGGGCGGGCGTTCCTTTCCACCCGCCAGCACCGCCTCTTGTTTTGAAGGCCCGCGTGGTCCCGCGTCATTGGCCGCGGTGGAGCCCAGGCTCCGGGGAGGCGGAGCGGTCTCTGCAGCTGTAGCTCTCCAGTTACCCCCTCCGCCGGCCCCGCCTTCCGGCCGCCGGCGCCCACCGGGCCGCACTGGACCACAACTCCCACAAGGCCTCGCGCTCGGAGGGGGGGTGTGGCCTGGCGCAGGGGAAGCCGGGGGCGGGGCCGCCTGGGGGATGAAGTGGGGGCGCTCGACTCGTCAACCTCACTCACAGCTGCCGGGCGGCGGGGAGAGCGTCCTTCGCCCCTGGACCGGCGTGCAGACCTCTGACCCTGGAGTCTCTCGGCCGCCGGGAACCGTCCTCTTGGGTCGTCGCCCGGGCCGCCCGCCGTTTCCCGGCCCCAAGGGGCCCGGCCGGCCGCGGCGGGGGGAGAGGTCAGCATGAGCCCGGGGGTCCGGCGGGCCGGCGCAGGGCAGGGGGCGGCGGCCGCGGTGCAGCTTCTCGTCACCCTGAGCTTCCTCCCGAGCGTCGTCGAGGCCCAGGTGAGCCGGAATGATGGCGGTTCTGGGACCCCCGGCCGAACGCCGGCGGTGGAGGCGGCGACCGGGCCGCGACTGAGGCGCGGGCGGGCCGGGGAAGGAGCCCCGGGAGGTTTCTGACGAGCGGAAAAGCCGGGGGGCTGAAGCCCAGATCGTCGAGCCCAGGAAACGCCTGCGAGCCGCTTGCGGTGTGAGGGGTGGCAACACGGGGTGATGGCAGGAAAAAGAGGAAGATGGTGACGGTCCCCTGAGGTGTTTTCATTTTGATCTTTCTGATGTTTCAGCGGCTCCGAGTGTGGCGGGAATGGGACGGGGATGAAAACCTCTGCGGCTGTTCTGGGACGGGAGCACGCAGAGAAAAGGGGAAGCCCTCTCCGCGGAGAACTCAAGGGATTGAGGGAAGGGGGCAGGTAGGGAGTAGGTGACAGACCCAGCGGCCCTACAGAAGCCAAGTCGATCGCAAGGGGGACAAGTATGAACTTCCTTGACTTTTGGACTAGAGAGTCCCTCGCCTCTCTTCTTACTCAGGACCGTTGTATTTTTACCCAGCTTGTACTCTGTCTGCTGAGTGGCGCCGCCAGGTGAGCTCAAGTACGAGGCGGGGGGGCCGTGTCTGACCTTCTGGCTCCCTCAGCAGTGGGTGATGGCCAATAAATTAGAGTTTGGGGGTTCTTTGTGAGGCGTAGCTTACAGAGGGGTTCTCAATACGCTGGTTCTCAATAGCTTCCCAGGGTCTTTTGCCTTAATAAAGGCTTCTTTTTTTTATACAGTAGAATTTGAATAGGCTTCTGCCAGGTGTTGTCTAGTCTGCACCTGCTGCAGAGTGGCAAAACTGCTAAGAGCTAAAAAAAAAAAAAAAAAAAAAAAACAACAAAGGTGTCTCGTGTGGCCGGATAATGAGGGGAGACATGGTTTGAAGCAATTAGCGCTGATGGTTAAGTCAAATTGAAGGTAACTCTTGCCTGGAAAATCCCATGGGCGGAGGAGCCTGGTAGGCTGCCGTCCATGGGGTCGCTAAGAGTCTGGACACGACTGAGCGACTTCCCTTTCACTTTTCACTTTCATGCATTGGAGAAGGAAATGGCAACCCACTCCAGTGTTCTTGCCTGGAGAATCCCAGGGACAGGGGAGCCTGGTAGGCTGCCATCTATGGGATCACACAGAGTCGGACACGACTGAAGCGACTTAGCAGCAGCAGCATGACGGTAATCCCAAAGAAAGGCAATGCCAAAGAATGCTCAAACTACCGCACAATTGCACTCATCTCACCCGCTAGTAAAGTAATGCTCAAAATTCTCCAAGCCAGGCTTCAGCAGTACATGAACTGTGAACTTCCAGATGTTCAAGCTGGTTTTAGAAAAGGCAGAGGAACCAGAGATCAAATTGCCAACATCCGCTGGATCATCGAAAAAGCAAGAGAGTTCCAGAAAAACATCTACTTCTGCTTTATTGACTATGCCAAAGGCTTTGACTGTGTGAATCACAATAAACTGTGGAAAATTCTGAAAGAGATGGGAATACCAGACCACCTGACCTGCCTCTTGAGAAACCTGTATGCAGGTCAGGAAGCAACAGTTAGAACTGGACATGAACAACAGACTAGTTCCAAATAGGAAAAGGAGTATGTCAAGGCTGTATATTATCACCCTGCTTATTTAACTTCTGTGCAGAGTACATCATGAGAAACGCTGGGCTGGAAGAAGCACAAGCTGGAATCAAGATTGCTGGGAGAAATATCAATAACCTCAGATATGCAGATGACACCACCCTTATGGCAGAAAGTGAAGAGGAACTAAAAAGCCTCTTGATGAAAGTGAAAGAGGAGAGTNCTTATTTAACTTCTGTGCAGAGTACATCATGAGAAACGCTGGGCTGGAAGAAGCACAAGCTGGAATCAAGATTGCTGGGAGAAATATCAATAACCTCAGATATGCAGATGACACCACCCTTATGGCAGAAAGTGAAGAGGAACTAAAAAGCCTCTTGATGAAAGTGAAAGAGGAGAGTGAAAAAGTTGGCTTAAAGCTCAACATTCAGAAAACGAAGATCATGGCATTTGGTCCCATCACTTCATGGGAAATAGATGGGGAAACAGTGGAAACAGTGTCAGACTTTATTTTTTTGAGCTCCAAAATCACTGTAGATGGTAACTGCAGCCATGAAATTAAAAGACACTTACTCCTTGGAAGGAAAGTTATGACCAACCTAGACAGCATATTCAAAAGCAGAGACATTACTTTGTCAACAAAGGTCTGTCTAGTCAAGGCTATGGTTTTTCCTGTGGTCATGTATGGATGTGAGAGTTGTACTGGGAAGAAAGCTGAGCGCCGAAGAATTGATGCTTTTGAACTGTGGTGTTGGAGAAGCCTCTTGAGAGTCCCTTGGACTGCAAGGAGAACCAACCAGTCCATCCTAAAAGAGACCAGTACTGGGTGTTCATTGGAAGGACTGATGCTAAAGCTGAAACTCCAATAGTTTGGCCACCTCATGCGAAGATTTGCCTCATTGGAAAAGACCCTGATGCTGGGAGGCATTGGGGGCAGGAGGAGAAGGGGATGACAGAGGATGAGATGGCTGGATGGCATCACCAACTCGATGGACATGAGTTTGAGTGAACTCCGGGAGTTGGTAATGGACAGAGAGGCGTGGTGTGCTGCAATTCATGGGGTCGCAAAGACATGGGGTCGGACATGACTGAGCGACTGAACTGAACTGAACTGATGACGGTAACAGTGCAAACATGTTTTTCTGACTTTATTCAAACACTTTTTTTCATGACCCTATGGTGTTCTGAACTCCAGAATGCTTGAATACTCAATTTCTGTCCCTGTGTGAATATTTTCTCAATGAATAATAAAAATAAAATGGGCAGACTTTTAGTTTGGGAGGGCGGGATGTTAAAAATGCACATTCTCTGGGCCCATTACCAACTGTTCTGATTTAATGGATCTGGATGTGATCCAGGAATCAGCATTTTAAACCAGGCTCGCAAGTAACTAATGTAGCTATCCTTTTAGCTATCTTACAACGCCGCTTGGAAACACTGAAATATATAGTGGCAATCTATCAGACTTATGAAAAGTATATTTTCTAAACTGTCTTTGATAAAATTATTTTCTAGTTATTAGTGGGCTATTTCTTTTTGAGTAGAGTTTACATTTAGATATTTTTCTAAAGTTCATTTTTTTTCCTCATTTCTCTTTCTTTTTAGATAGTATATTTTAATTGTATATTTTCTCACCAATTTAGAAACTTCATTTTAGGTTCCTATCACAAATTAATGTGTGTTAATGTTTTATAATTGCATGTGTGCTCTAAATGTTATTATATCCAAATGAATATATAAGGTTTAAATTTCATTATGTCCAAATGAATATATGTAGCTCAACAGTTAAGGATTTGTGCATATTCAAGGTTCAGTTCAATTCAGGTCAGTTGCTCAGTCATATCTGACTCTTTGCGACCCCATGAATCGCAGCACGCCAGGCCTTCCTGTCCATCACCACGTCCCAAAGTTCACTCAAACTCACGTCCATTGAGTCGGTGATGCCATCCAGGCATCTCATCTTCTGTCGTCCCCTTCTCCTCCTGCCCCCAGTCCCTCCCAGCATCAGAGTCTTTTCCAGTGAGTCACCTCTTCTCATGAGGTGGCCAAAGTACTGGAGTTTCAGCTTTAGCATCATTCCTTCCAAAGAAATCCCAGGGTTGATCTCCTTCAGGATGGACTGGTTGGATCTCCTTGCAGTCCAAGGGACTCTCAAGAGTCTTCTCCAACACCACAGTTCAAAAGCATCAATTCTTCGGCACTCGACTTTCTTTACAGGCCAACTCTCACATCATACATGACCACTGGAAGGTTGCATGTGCCAAAGAGTCCTCAAAATTGAATACATATGTTTTTTGTTTCCAGTGGTACTTTCTCATATAGTGTTCAATCATACTTTAATCTGTAACATGTTTAAAAATACATTGTCTCATTTTATTTGACACATCTTTCATGCAGTGAGGTAACTGACATTCAAAGAGCTTAGATGATTAATTTCACAGGTTAAGTAAGTGAAGGAGAGATCTTTCTGGTCTATAAAGTTGCATCTCAGTATGCTTGCTGCTTTGTGGTATAGAAATAAAGTAGAGGGAGACCCAGGAAAATAAAAATGTGGAACTAAGCCAGTTCTTTCTCTTGTCTTTCATTCACTAACTTGGAAGAAAATCAGTAAAGAATAAAGGGAAGAATTAATTTTTTGAAGAATATTTCTGTTCACAAGTAGGCATTTGTACAACACATACCCCATGTTCTTGTAAATGAAATGCAAGTGTGCTTTGTATTGGGTTGGCTAAAAAGTTCATTCAAATAACCTTTTTGGCCAACCTTGAGTATGATAAAACCCTAGAGACTTAAATCATAATGCATACAAATGAAGTAACAAGTTAATCTTCCCATAAAGAAGTAACTTCAGATTTTAAATTTTTTCTAAGTGCATTTCTGAGCTGGCAAGAAATTAAAGAATATATAAAGCCTCCCCCACCCCCCAAAATGGAAAACCAGAACTTTGAGACTCAGTGCTGCTTCAGTGCCTTTACCCTGACGACTTCCCCTGAACTCTGAAGACCTTGAGCTTCTGCTCTGACAACGGCATGGAGTGGTGTAAACAAGAAATAAAACCCACGTCTGCCCAAATAGAGGGAAGTAAAAGGGGCCCTCACCATAAGCTTGGGCTCCAAAGAGCTACATCTTAAATATAAGGGGAAATGAAATCCACCACAAGTAAGGGGAAAATGAACAAACTTGCTAGGGGAAGGGGGCCGGGGAAACTGCCTTGAGAATTTGTAACCATGAGCTGGAAAATTCATGCTACCTGTGCTGGGAAAATCTTCAAGTGGAAAATTTAATTTGTAGCAATCTCAGGTTGATGTGCTCTGAGTTTACAGGTAAAAACAAATTATCCATCCCCTCTGGAGGGCTTCCCTGTTGGTTCAATGGTAAAGAATCCACCTGCCAATACAGGAGATGTAGGAGACATGGGTTCATCCCCGGGACAGGAGGATCCCCTGGAGAAGGAAATGGCCACACTCCGATATTCTGACCTGGAAATTCCAATACCGAGGGAACCTGGTGGTCTACAGTCCATGGGGTTGCAAAAGAGTCAGACATGACTTAGTGATTAAACTACCACCATCACCATGCCCTCTGGAGGAATTCATTGTCTACACAGGCCCTAAAGAATTTTTGAAGATAAAAGTGTCAAGAAAAGCTAATAGTCAAAAATCACAGAACACACAAAGGCAACATGAAAGCAATATTTAGAAATATAGATTATAGAAATAGATCTGTAAGTCTGTAATAAGCGTAGATGTTTTTCAAATAATCAGGTATTTTTTAAAATCACCATGTTTAAATGGGGCTTCCGTGGTGGCTCAGATGGTAAAGTGTCTGTCTACAATGCAGGAGACCGGGTTCAATCCCTGGTTTGGGAAGATCCCCTGAAGAAGGAAATGGCAATCCACTCCAGTACTATTGCCTGGAAAATCCCATGGACAGAGGAGCCTGGTAGGCTACAGTCCATGGGGTCGCAAAGAGTCGGACACAACTGAGTGACTTCACTTTCACTTTCTTTCACTTTCCCTGGTGGCTCAGACAGTAAAGAATCTGCCTGCAATGAGGGAGACCTGGGTTCAGTCCCTAGGTCAGGAAGATTCCCTGGAGAAGGGAACAGCTATCCATTCAAGTATTTTTTCCTAGAGAATTCTGTGGACAGAGTAGTCTGGTGGACTATAGTCTAGTTCAGTTCAGTCACTCAGTTGTGTCTGACTCTTTGCAACCCCATGGACTGCAGCACACCAGGCTTCCCTGTCCATCACCAACTTCCAGAGTGTGCTCAAACTCATGTCCTTCGAATCGGTGATGCCATCCAACCTTCTCATCGTCTGTCGTCCCCTTCTCCTATTGTCTTCAATGTTTCCCAGCATCAAGGTCTTTTCCAATGAGTCAGTTCTTTGCATCAGGTGGCCAAAATGTTGGAGTTTCAGCTTCAGCATCAGTCCTTCCAATGAACATTCAGGACTGATTTCCTTTAAGATTGACTGGTTGGATCTCTTTGCAGCCCAAGGGACCTCAAGAATCTTTTCCAACACCACAGTTGAATAGCATCAATTCTTCAGCACTCGGCTTTCTTTATGGTCCAACTGTCACATCCGTACATGACTACTGGAAAAACCATAGCTTTGACTAGATTTACTTTTGTCAGCAAAGTAATTTGTTGCTTTTTAATATGCTGTCTACGTTGGTCATAGCTTTTCTTCCAAGGAGTAAGCGTCTTTTAATTTCATGGCTGCAGTCACCATCTGCAGTGATTTTGGAGCTCAGAAAAATAAAGTCTGTCCCTGTTTGCATTGTTTCTCCATCTATTTGCCATGAAGTGATGGGACTGGATGCCGTGATCTTAGTCTTCTGAATGTTGAGTTTTAAGCCAACTTTTTCACTCTTCTCTTTCACTTTCAACAAGAGGCTCTTTAGTTCTTCTTCAATTTGAGTCATAAAGGTGGTGTCATCTGCATATCTGAAGATACTGATATTTCTCCCGGCAGTCGTAATTCCAGCTTGTGCTTCATCCAGCCCAGCATTCCGTGGGGTCACAAAGAGTCAGACAGGAGTGAGCAACTAACACTTTCACATGTTTAAATATAAAGACTTAAAAGTTTGAAAAAGAACAAGAAATTTTAAAGAATGACCCCAAAGTTTAACACACAATGAAATAGAAGTTTTAGAAATCAAATTAACAACTTGATGGATGAAGTGGTTGATTATATCCAGCAGAAAAAAATGATTATTGAATTGAGAAACCATTTTATGTGCTTTTTTCCTTTAATCTTCCAATACCTCCTTTTCCATCCTAACTCTTAGCTTCATACTTTACTAAATTGGAGTAATCAGAATAATCCACATCTGTCCACCTACTAGTCTCTGACCCACATATTTTGACTTCTGTAGATTATCGTAGATAAACTGTGTGTACTCTTATCAGAGACCAATCCCTCCACTTGCATTTTGGTCCCATTCCGTCTTTCCAATTCAAGGACGTGGCTCCAGCAAATTTTCCCTTTCTCTTCTGGTTCATTGATTTTTTTTTCTTTTCTTCTCTAATGGACTGTTGTTGTTGCTAAGTCATGTCTAACTCTCTTTGTGATCTCATGGGCTATAGCCCACCAGGCTCCTCTGTCCATGGGATTTCTCAGGCAAGAATACTGAAGTGGATTGCCATTTCCTTTTCCAGGTGATCTTCCCAATTCAGGTATCAAACCTGAAGTCTCCTGTATTGGCAGGCGGATTCTTTACCACTGAGCCTGTTACTGTCATCATAAAACATGCTGTTAATTCTACTATTTTAAAGTTCTCTCTTGACCCACTCATCTCTTATGACTCTGCTTAGTTTTTCTCTTTTCTGTAGAATAACCCCTCAAAAGAAGTATCTTTATCTTTCCTATTCTAATCATTCAGCCCATTTCAGTCTGACTTGCCTCTACCACTTCTCCAAAATGGCTCTTGTCAAAATTACTAATGTCTTTCTTTGCTGCTAAAGTGAATTTTTTGCTAAAGCTAAGATTTAAAAACTATTTTGCAGACTTTTTTCATAGCTCATCACTCACTGTCTTTGACATACTTTTGTTTTTTCTTTTCTTTTTACTTCCAAGATAGTGCATTTTTCTGATTTCTTTCCTTTCTGCAGGCCAGTCTTAGAATTCCTTGCTTGTTCTTCCTCTGCCCCGACTGCTAATTGTTTGAACCTCAAGGTTCAAATCTTATACTCTCTCTTCTCTCCACCTTGGCCATCTCATTTAGTCTCTTGGCTTTAAATACCATCTATATGGTATTTAGTATCTATATCTCAGAATCTCCAGACTAGGATTCTCAGCTCTAGATCCATATATCAAACTACTTTTTTAGTGTTTTCTCTTGGATAGTTCATAGGTGTCACAAATTTGGTGTATTAAGAACTAAATTCCTGACTTTTTCTGCCTCAAATCTGTTCTTCTCACTGTCTCCTCCCCCTTAAACATATGCTATAGCCACACTGACCTCCTTACTATCCCTCAAACATGGCAAATACCCTCTTGCTTTGAGTCCCTTGGACCTGCCGTTTTCTCTGCATAGCTAACAACTTCTCATGTGTTCATATGGTTCGCTCGCTTCCTGTCTGAGGTTTCTGCTTAAGTGTCACCTTACCGCCATGCTCACTTACCTGAATTGTCTCCTGCCAGGATCATGCAGTATAAAAGAGAAGCCCTTGATGCTTACCTTGTACTACTCCATACTCCTTTAGCCTCTGCTTTAGAATTCTTCTGTGGTATAATAACCCACCCTGTGTAACCCAGTGTGGTATAATACAAAAACATGCTTGCTGTTTGTCCCCTGTTGTTGGCACAGAATTCCTAAAACCTTGGAATTTCCTGAGAAATAGGAATGCTCCTTTCAGTCATACCTGAGTTTATGCTGTTGAGGTGGCTTAGGCGGGAACCCCTAGAGGGCTTAAGGAGGATGATCCTGGTCCAAAAAGGCCAAGTTCTTAGAGGATTAGAACTTTTGTCTCTACCCACTGACCGCTAGGTCTGGGAGAGGAGTGAGGTAGCTTGAGCTCTGTAAAAACTCTTAAGAGAGTTTCTGATGAGTTTTGATGAGCTCCCGGGTTGGTGAACACATAGACTTTCTGGGAGGGTAGCTCAGAGGCATGGAAGTTCTGCACGTGCACCCCCAATACCTATCCTGTGCATTTCCTCCTTTTGTCTGTTTTTCAGTTGGACCCTTTACAGTAAACACACGTAAAGTGTTTTCCTGAGTTCTGTAAGTCATTCTAGCAAATTATCGAGAAGGAAGTTGTGGGAACCCCTGTTAATAGCCAGTCAGTACAGGTGATCCAGGGCTTGGGACTGGTGTCTGAAGTGGGAGCAGTCCTATGTGACTGAACCCTTAATCTGTGGGTTCTGCTCCAATTCCAGATAATATCACAATTGGATTGGGAACCCAGTTGATGCTGGAGAGTTAGAGAGTTGGCTGATGTGAGAAAACATTTGACTCAGAAAAGCCAAAATTATTAATAATAGGTCCCTAATTCTCCTTTTGTTGTTTAGTCGCTGAGTTGTGTCCGACTCTGCAACTCCATGGACTTCCCAACACAGGTATTGACCTGTGTCTCCTGCTGGGAAGGCGAATTCTTCACCAATGAGCCACCTGGGAAGACCCAATTCTCCTTTTCCCTCCTAGATAATCTTCTTTGTTGTTTCCTGTTGTTTTGGGATGGCATTGGGCCTTACTGCATCAGGGCCTTTGCATTTAGTATTCTCAGTGCCTGGAATTCTTTTCACCCTCCCCCTTCAAAAAGAAAAAAGCTTCATTTGTTCCTTCCCCACTTTAACTTTTGCTGAAACTTCAGTGAGACCTTTTGTACCTATCTCTCTTTAAAAATGAGCAGTCCCAGTTTTGTAACACCTGTCTCAATTTTCTAGTTTTCCTCCATATTGCTTTATTATCATCTGACAGACTCTATACTTTGCTTATGCATTTTTTTTCTCTCCTATGAAAATGTTAACACCTGAAGGGAAGAGATTTTTGTCTTTTTTTTTTCCTTTTCTTTCTTCTAATATTACATCCCCAGTACTTAGGACAGTACAGGGTTTATGTTAGGCCCTCAATAAATACGTTGAATAGATGAATGGAAAATAAGTGCAAATAAATTATTCAGAATAAAGCTCAGAAAGGTAACAGAATAGTAAATGTTATAGGAAGCTTAAGAAACATGAAGAATAAAATAAGACGGTCTAGTATGATGAGTTCCAGAGGTTAAAATAGAATAGGGAAAAAGCAATATTACTACATTGAAAAAGACAACCCAATAGAAAAATGAACAAAAGATGTGAACAGAAATTTTGCACAAGCAGGAAGACAAGTATTTTATAAAACATTAGAACTTTGTACCTCATTAGTGCAAAAAAAAAACCCACCAGATATCCTTTACAATTTGTTCTCTGTATTTATGAAGTTGGATTTGTTGTCTTTTTCTGTTTAGACTACACATGAAAGTGAGATCATATCATATTTATCTTTCTCTGACTTATTTCACTTAGCACAATGTCCTCAAGTTCCATCCATGTTGCAAATGGCCAGATTTTTTTTTTTCCCCATTACCGGGTATATTGTGTATATATCCACATCTTCTTTATTCATCCTTCAGTTGATACTTAGGTCACTTCTATACTTGGTTATTGTAAATAATACTGCAATGAACATGGGGCCACATATATCTTTAAGTTAGTATATTTGTTTTCTTCAGGTGAATACCAAAAAGTGAAATTGCCGGATTTTTGTGGTAGTTCTAGTTTAAAGTTTTTCTGTAACCTCCGTACTCTTCTCCATAGTGGATGCACCAATTTATAGTCCACCAACAGTGCACAAGGATTTTCTTTTCTCTACATCCTCAGCAACACTTGTTACTCTGGTCTTTTTGATAATAGCCATTCTAACAGGTATGACATATCTCATTATAGTTTTGATTTTCATTTTCTTGATGTTGGTGATATTGAGCACCTTTTTGTATACTTGTTGGCCATTCATATGTCTTCTTTGGAAAAAATGTTTAGATCCTTAAATAAAAATATTTTCCCACTTAAAAATACTTTTATTTATTCATTTATTTTTGGCTCTGCTGTGTCTTCATTGCTGCTCAGGCTTTTCTCTAGTTGCGGTGCCTGGGCTTCTCATCACAGTGACTTTTCTTGTTGAAGGGCATGAGTTCTAGGGTTTTCGGTTTTGTTTAGTAGTTGTGGTACAGGGGCCTCATTGCTCCTTGGCATGTGGGATCTTCCCAGAGTGGGGTTGAACCAGTGCCTCCTGCATTGGCAGGTGGATTCTTTACCACTAAGTCACCAGGGAAGCCTCTGCTGCTCGTTTTTTAATCAGATTGTTTTTTGCTATTGAGTTGTGTGAGTTCTTTATATATTTTGGATATTAACTCCTTATTAGATATGATTTGCAAATATTTTCTTCAATTCCATAGGTTGTCTTTTCATTTTGTTAGTGGTTTTGCTTTGCTTTACAGAAGCTTTTTAGTTTGACATAATCCTATTTGTTAATTTTTACTTTAAGTCGTCACCAAGACTGACGTTGAGGAGCTTAAAATCTGTATTTTCTTCCAGTAGTTTTATGGTATCAGGTCTTATTATGTTCAAATCTTGATCCATTTGAGTTAATTTCAAATGCTGTAAGGTAGTGGTACAATTTCATTCTTTTGCATGTGGCTGGCTGGCTGGTTTCCTCAACATTGCTTGTTGAAAAGACTGTCCATTCCCCATTATATATTCTTGGCTCTGTTGTCGTATATTAATTGACCATATATTCATGGGCTTCTTTCTGGGCTTTTTATTCTGTTTTGTTCTTCTGTGTTTGTTTTTCTGCCAGTATCATACTGTTTTGATGACTATAGGATTGTAATCTAGTTTGAAATTGGGGCACATGATGCCTCTGTCTTTGTTCTTTTTCATGATTGCTTTGACTATTCTAGGTCTTTTATGGTTCCATACAAATCTTTAGGACTGTTCTATTCTGTAAAAATGCTGTTGGAATTTTGACAGGGATGTATTGAGTCTTTATCCTGCTTAGAGTACTAAGGACATTTTAACAGTATTTTTCTAATCCATGAGAATGGAATAGCCTTCTATTTATTCAATATTTTCCATCAATATATTATAGTTTATAGGCATTTCACCACTTGGTTTATTTTTTCCCTAGGTATTATCTTATTCTTTTTGATGTAATTGATTGTAAGTGAATTATTTCTTAATTTCTGTGTCTGATAGTTTGTTATTAGTGTATGGAAACACTGTACACTATTTTCATATATTGATTTTGTGTCCTAGAAACTTGCTGAATTTATTAGTTCTAACTGTTTCAGTGAATGAAGTCTAGGATTTTCTGTCTATATCATCTGCAAATAGTGGGAATTTTCTTCTTCCTTTCCTCTTTGGATGCCTTTTTTTTCTTTTTCCTATGTAATTTCTATTTTTAAAAACTTGGTTATATACAAAGTTTTTGTCTTTAATAGTAGTCTTTAAGACTTAGAAATAAGTACATGGTAATTTTGTATACCTTACTTCAACCCCTACCACAAATAATATGTTTGTAAATGCTGCAGTTTACTAACTAAAAGTCAACAATTTAAGAAAAATTGATCCTTTCTGCCCCTTTATAGCCACACCACCTCCTTGCTTCCCTACTCCAGTCCCTAAGCGCTGGCAACCAGTAGTCTGTTTTCCATTTCAAAAATGTTATATAAATGAAATCTTGTAGTATCTCATCTTTTGGGTTTGACTTTTTTTTTCTTAGCATAATTCCATAAAGATTCATCCAAGTTGTGCATGTTAATGAGTACCATTTTCAAATTTAGCCGAAGAATGTTTTGTGGAATTTGTCGACTCTGAATTCACTTTGTAAATATCAATTTCTCTTCTTTGATTACTTTGAGTAGTTGATAAGATCATTTAATTTAAAATACAATAGACTTGGGACTAAGTCTTATGTCTACTTTGGAAAAAATTATTTTAATCTTGCTAAGCTTTAATTTTCTTTTATGTAAAGTAAGAAGAATAGTGCCATTTCATAAGGTATTTAAAGGGTAAATGTGTTAACATATGTAGTGCTCTTAGCATCATGTCTGTTATGAAAGGGTTCCATAAATGAGAGTCTAAAAGAAAGGTACAGTTACTGCAGCAGTATTATTACAGCCTGTGATTTCTAGGTTAATCTTGAAAGTAGTTGCCTTAGTATGCCAGTGACTGTTTGGATTCTGTATATGTTAGACAAGGGTGAGAGTATTCAATACCTTTCTTTTTTGACCACTGAACAAGAATGTTTATTTTTTCCGAATGGGTATATATAATCCTGTTGTTTTTTATTTAACTGACCATTGTAAAACATGACAGCTTTAAATGTTGTGTGTCTTAATCAGCAAATACTGGCTAAGTTGAAGGCATGATTTATCTTGTTACATATAGTACAGATTTGCTAAGGTTGAAACATTAATTCACATCTTTTATATATGTATTTTTTTCCCTAGGTCACTGGAGTCTTGGATGACTGCTTGTGTGACATTGATAGCATCGATAACTTCAACACCTTCAAAATCTTCCCCAAAATAAAGAAGCTGCAAGAACGAGACTATTTTCGTTATTACAAGGTGTGGTATAACTTGATTCCATCCGTCCTGAAGATTTGTCTATAGTCTCTACAGAAGTGACTTTTATAACTCTTTGGAAAATCCTTTTCTTTCTTCCCAGCACTCTGTGTATATCTTTTATCCCTGGACTATATTAGCTCTTGTAGTGAAAGCCTGTTAGTCTTTTTGAACATGACGAATCTGAACTCCCTTCCGGTGTTTGGGGAATTTCTCATTGGTCAGTTTGGGTTTTCAAGCGCAAAGACTCATTCCTCTATAGATGTTGAAAATACCTGGGACTTATTTAGTCAGCTTCCCTTGTGACTTAGGTTTTGTCACCTAGACACACTTACCCAGGCTTTAAGTTGTGCGGTTGGCAGTGTTGTATGCTATCCGTGTTAGAGGTGCAAAGTCCCAACAAATGTATTTGTTGGGTAGCTCACCGGAGGAGTGATAGAACAGCCTGAGGACAGAAGCAGAACAGACTGCAGCGTTGGTCTTAAGTCTGAGCGCCCACTCTAGAGCTTCACAGAGTGGCCAGTGGTAGTTTAAAGGCCGTAGCAATAACACAGTTTCAGAGGAACAATAGTTCAGAAGCCGCTGTTATACTTTTTTGCCTTTACTCTAGCTCTCAGTATTCAATTGGGTTTATAATTTCTTTAATTTTCATTTTTAGTTTATTTTTTAAAATGATCATGATTTTTTTTTATCCTTCTTCTATGTAGGTTATCTTAGTCTTTTAAATAGCTTTGAGGGTTAAAGAATAGACTATTTGTGAAGTTTTAAGTTGTACAGAAAGATACCAAAGTAGAGACTTAAAGATTTGGGAACCCATCCCCTTTTCCCATCAGCACCAAGAATATACAAAAAAGTGGATATATCTTCTCAATACAAAACCCTTTAGAGATGCAGATCCCATAAACTTATTTCAAAAAGAAATCTATGCCTAAGCAAACTCTTCTAATATTTTAGACATTTTTCATACAAACAACACAGGTTAGAATACCTTCTTCTAATTCTTAGTCCTAAATTTATGTCTGTCTGCATTTGTAACCGCTTTCCCTTGCTTCCTTTCTATTACTAGGCTTCCCATATGAAATTGTTGCTTTTAGAAGTTGGGAAGGTTGACTATTGCCTATTTCATATGGTTCAGTCTATTTCATATGTTCAGTGAAGAAAGTGTTTCTTCTATCAAAGATCATCCCTTCACAGAATGACCAGATCACACCTCCATTCAAAATGTGGCCTCATTCTTCCCCTCCTCCCCTTTTGGAATTGTTTTTTCTATTTCTGTATCCTCACCGATCTGGTCAATAATAAGCACTAAAATATTCAAATACATGGATGAATATCTCATTTAATCGTTCATTACACTGAAATCCTGTTAGGTCAACATCATCCACATTTTCCAAAAAAGATACAATGGTTTATGTATCTTAAGGTAGGGTACTTTTGTTGGCTTACAAACAAAACAAGTTTTATTAAGAAATGTGAGGCAGCTTACAAAATTGAAAGATAAGCTAAAGAAGCATATTTCAGGTGAGACAAATTATAGCAGGGATTAACGGCCATTCTCTTTGTGATACCAAAATTTTGAATTAAATTAACCATTTCTTCATATTTTTATATTATACAAGAATCAGATTTCTGGGAGGAAAGGTCTGAATTGGTCTTGGTAGGGTTACGTAGCCCTACCCCTTGACCAGAAGACAATTTGGTTAATAGTTCTGTTTGTATTTGCATACTTGCAAATTGTTTCTCAAAGGAAAACTAGGGGATGTTACAGAAGGAGGAAAAATGAAAGTCAAGTAGGCAGAAATAACAGTGTGCTTGGCTAGCCAACATACAGTTCATCCTTATGCGTATGATTTAAAAAATGTTCCAACCAACATATTGAAATTACTCTAAATGTAACCACAATGTATTCATGCCCTCTCCCAGAGGAGAGTAATGTAATGATCTAGGTAATCAGTTAGTTTCAAGTCTAAGATGTTTGGGTGCTATCTACTCTTCGAATTCTGTCAACATACGAATTAAAAACAACAACAGGAAAGCTAAGAGAAGAGGTTAATTTTAAACACAAATACATAGTTTTGATTCATCTAGCAAGAAATACAAGTAGAAGAAAGAGCCTAACCTCTGACAGCTGATCAGTTGGCTGCTGTAACTGGTACTTATATTTTCTGTCTTCTACTATCCATTCCATTGGAGAAGGAAATGGCAACCCACTCCAGTGTTCTTGCCTGGAGAATCCCAGGGATGGGGGAGCCTGGTGGGCTTCCATCTGTGGGGTCACACAGAGTCGGACACGACTGAAGTGACTTAGCAGCAGCAGCAACTATCCATTCCATTCCTTTATTTACCAAATATTTATCAAATTACTTTGTAGCAGAGTGTATTCTAGGTGCTGTGGATACAATAGTGAATAAAACAAAACCTCCAAATTTATGTAACTTTTTATTATGATTAGAGAGACAAACCTTGAACAAGTAAAAAATAAAATATGATTTCCTGTGATAATGTCAATGTTATGGAGAAAAATAAAGCAAAATAAGAGAAATAATAGGGATGGGGAAGGTAGATAGCCCTGTTTTACAGAAGATGGTCAGGAAAGGAAGGCATTTTTGGCTGCACCGTTTGAGCAAAGACCTACCTAAGGTGAAAGAGTAAACCATGACAAGATCTGGAGGAAGAACATTTTGGGGAAGGGGAGTAGAACTATAGGTATAAAGGCATAGGGTGTTTGAAGACCAGTATAGCTGGAGGAAAGTGAATGAGAGGGAGAATTGGAGAGGTAGTTAGGGGCCTGATTTATTTATTTATTTCAATTAATTAATTTTACTTTATAATATTGTATTGGTTTTGCCATACATTGATTTGAATCCACCATGAGTGTACAGGTGTTCCCAATCCTGAACCCCACTCCCACCTCCCTCCCCATCCTATCCCTCTGGGTCATCCCAGTGCACCAGCCCCAAGCACCCTTTATCTTGCATCAAACCTGGACTGGCAATTCGTTTTGCATATGATATTTTACATGTTTCAGTGCCATTCTCCCATATCATCCCACCCTTGCCCTCTCCCACAGAGTCCAAAAGACTGTTCAATACATCTGTGTCTCTTTTGCTGTCTCGCATACAAGGTTATCGTTACCTTCTTTCTAAATTCCATATATATGCATTAGTATACTGTATTGGTGTTTTTCTTTCTGGCTTACTTCACTCTGTATAATAGGCTCCAGTTTCATCCACCTCATTAGAACTGATTCAAATGTATTCTTTTTAATGGCTGAATAATATTCCATTGTGTTTATGTACGACAGCTTTCTTATCCATCCATCTGCTGATGGACATCTAGGTTGCTTCCATGTCCTGGCTATTATAAACAGTGCTGCAGTGAACTTTGGGGTACACGTGTCTCTTTCGATTCTGGTTTCTTCAGTGTGTATGCCCAGCAGTGGGATTGCTAGGTCATAAGGCAGTTCTATTTCCAGTTTTTAAGGAAATCTCCACACTGTTCTCCGTAGTGGCTATACTAGTTTGCATTCCTACCAACAGTGTAAGAGGGTTCCCTTTTTTCCACACCCTCTCCAGCATTTATTGCTTGCAGACTTTTGGATAGCAGCCATTCTCACTGGCGTGAAATGGTACCTTATTGTGGTTTTGATTTGCACATCTCTAATAATGGGTGATGTTGAGCATCTTTTCATGTGTTTGTTAGCCGTCTGTATGTCTTCTGTGGAGAAATGTCTGTTTAGTTCTTTGGCCCCTTTTTGATTGGGTCTTTTATTTTTCTGGAATTGAACTGCTTATATATTTTTGAGATTAATTATTTGTCCTTTGCTTCGTTTGCTATTATTTTCTCCCATTCTGAAGGCTGTCTTTTCACCTTGCTTATAGTTTCCTTTGTTGTGCATAAGCTTTTAATTTTAATTAGGTCCTATTTGTTTAGTTTGCTTTTATTTCCAATATTCTGGAGGTGGGTCATAGAGGATCCCGCTGTGATTTATGTTGGAGAGTGTTTTGCTTATGTTTTCATCTAGGAGTTGTGTAGTTTCTGGTCTTATGTTTAGATCATTAATCCATTTTGAGTTTATTTTTGTATATGGTGTTAGACAATGTTCTAAAAGTGAAAGTGAAATTGCTCAGTCGTGTCTGACTCTTCGGGACCCCATGGACTATATCCTACCAGGCTCCTCTGTCCATGGAGTTTTCCAGGCAAGAGTACTGGAGTGGGTTGCCATTTCCTTCTCCAGGGGATCTTCCCGATGCAGGGATTGAACCCAGGTCTCCCACACTGCAGGGAGACACTTTACCCTCTGAGCCACCAGGGAAGCCACCAGAAAGTATTCTAGTTTCTTTCTTTTACAAGTGGTTGACCAGTTTTCCCAGCACCACTTGTTAAAGAGATTGTCTTTTTTGCATTCCCACCAACAGTGTAAGAGGGTTCCCTTTTCTCCACACCCTCTCTAGCATCTATTGCTTGTAGACTTTTGGATTGCAGCCATTCTGACTGACGTAAAATGGTACCTCACTGTGGTTTTGATTTGCATTTCTCTGGCAATGAGTGATGTTGAGCATCTTTTCATGTGTTTGTTAGCCATCTGTATGTCTTCTGTGGAGAAATGCTGTTTAGTTCTTTGGCCCCTTTTTGATTGGGTCTTTTATTTTTCTGGAATTGAACTGCTTATATATTTTTGAGATTAATTCTTTGTCCTTTGCTTCGTTTGCTATTATTTTCTCCCATTCTGAAGGCTGTCTTTTCACCTTGCTTATAGTTTCCTTTGTTGTGCATAAGCTTTTAATTTTAATTAGGTCCTATTTGTTTAGTTTGCTTTTATTTCCAATATTCTGGAGGTGGGTCATAGAGGATCCCGCTGTGATTTATGTTGGAGAGTGTTTTGCTTATGTTTTCATCTAGGAGTTGTGTAGTTTCTGGTCTTATGTTTAGATCATTAATCCATTTTGAGTTTATTTTTGTATATGGTGTTAGACAATGTTCTAAAAGTGAAAGTGAAATTGCTCAGTCGTGTCTGACTCTTCGGGACCCCATGGACTATATCCTACCAGGCTCCTCTGTCCATGGAGTTTTCCAGGCAAGAGTACTGGAGTGGGTTGCCATTTCCTTCTCCAGGGGATCTTCCCGATGCAGGGATTGAACCCAGGTCTCCCACACTGCAGGGAGACACTTTACCCTCTGAGCCACCAGGGAAGCCACCAGAAAGTATTCTAGTTTCTTTCTTTTACAAGTGGTTGACCAGTTTTCCCAGCACCACTTGTTAAAGAGATTGTCTTTTCTCCACTGTATATTCTTGTCTCCTTTGTCAAAGATAAGGTGTCTGTAGGTGTGTGGATTTCTCTGGGCTTTCTATTTTGTTCCATTGATCTATATTTCTGTTTTTGTGCCTGTACCATACTCTTTTGATGACTGTGGCTTTGTAGTAGAGCCTGAAGTCAGGCAGGTTGATTCCTCCAGTTCCATTCTTCTTTCTCAAGATTGCTTTGGCTATTTGAGGTTTTTTTTGTATTTCCATACAAATTGTGAAATTATTTGTTCTAGTTCTCTGAAAAATACCATTGGTAGCTTGATAGGGATTGCATTGAATCTATAGATTGTTTTGGGTAGTATATTCATTTTCACTATATTGATCTTCTGATCCATGAACACGGTATGTTTCTCCATCTATTTGTGTCCTCTTTGATTTCTTTCACCAGTGTTTTATAGTTTTCTATATATAGGTCTTTTGTTTCTTTAGGTAGATATATTCCTAAGTATTTTATTCTTTTTGTTGCAATGGTGAATGGAATTGTTTCCTTAATTCCTCTTTCTGTTTTCTCATTGTTCATGTATAGGAATGCAAGGGATTTCTGTGTGTTAATTTTATATCCTGCAACTTTACTCTATTCATTGATTAGCTCTAGTGGGACACTATAAAAGCAGTACTAAGGGGAAGGTTCATAGCAATACAGGCTTACCTGAAGAAACAAGAAAAAAGTCAAATAAATAACCTAACTCTACACCTAAAGCAACTTGAAAAGGAAGAAATTATTAACCCCAGGGTTAGTAGAAGGAAAGAAATCTTAAAAATTAGAGCAGAAATAAATGCAAAAGAAACAAAAGAGACCATAGCAAAAATCAACAAAACCAAAAGCTGGTTCTTTGAGAAGATAAATAAAATTGACAAACCATTAGCCAGACTCATCAAGAAACAAAGGGAGAAAAATCAAATCAATAAAAATAGAAATGAAAATGGAGAGATCACAACAGACAACACAGAAATACAAAGGATCATGAGAGACTACTATCAGCAACTAAATGCAAATAAAATGGACAACTTGAAAGAAATGGACAAGTTCTTAGAAAAATACAACTTTCCAAAATTGAATCAGGAAGAAATAGAAAATCTTAACAGACCCATCACAAGCACAGAAATTGAAATTGTAATCAGAAATCTTCCAACAAACAAAAGCCCAGGACCAGACAGCTTCACAGCTGAATTCTACCAAAAATTTAGAGAAGAACTAACACCTATCCTACACAAACTCTTCCAGAAAATTGCAGAGGAAGGTAAACTTCCAAACTCATTCTATGAGGCCACCATCACCCTAATACCAAAACCTGACAAAGATACCACAAAAAAAGAAAAATACAGGCCAATATCACTGGTGAACAAGATGCAAAAATCCTTAACAAAATTCTAGCAAACAGAATCCAATAACATATTAAAAAGATCATACATCATGACCAAGTGGGCTTTATCCCAGGGATGCAAGGATTCTTCAATATTTGCAAATCAATCAATGTAATATACCACATTAACAAATTGAAAAATAAAAACCATATTTATCTCAATAGATGCAGAGAAAGCCTTTGACAAATTTCAACATCCATTTATGATAAAAACTCTCCAGAAAGCAGGAATAGAAGGAACAAACCTCAACATAATAAAAGCTATATATGACAAACCCTCAGCAAACATTATTCTCAATGGTGAGAAATTGAAAGCATTTCCCCTAAAGTCAGGGGCCTGATTTAAAAAGAAAAAAAGTTAGGAAATTCCCTTGGTGATGCAGTAGTTGAGATTCCGTGCTCTCACTGCCAAGGGCATGGGTTTAATCCCTCATCAGGAACTAAGATCCTACATACTGCACAGTGTGGCTAAAAAATTAAAGTAAAACTGTGCTTTCATCTAAGCATATAAGTCAAAATTTGAGAATTAAACAATGACTTTTAAAAAGCTGGAGAGCTATATTGTCACATAAAGTGTGATAAGCTATTGGAGGAATTTGTGCAAAAGAGACAAAAAGGGTGGAAGACAGGAAATGGAGAAATGATTTCTGAGGCTGTTGCAGTAATTCAGATAAAAGGTGATGTGGATGTAGAATAAGATGGTAGAGTTGGAAGAGGTGAAAAATGATCCAATTGGTGTCATATGTAAAAGGTAACACAGCAGACTTTTTGATGGATTGAATGTAAGGTGTGACAGTAACAGTGAAATCAAAGATGATTTCATGCCTAAGTTTTGAGGGTGTTACCAAAAAAAATATGACCAAGTGGATTTTATTCCAAGAATGTAAAGATGAGACTTTTAGGTCTTCAACAAGATTCAGTACAGATTCTGATTTTTAAAAATGATGATAAGGAAGTATCCATAATTCCTCCTGGAGAAGGAAATGGCAACCCAATCTAGTACCTTGCCTGGAGGATTACATGGACAGAGGAGCCTGGAGGGCTACAGTCCATGGAATTGCAGAGTTGGACACAACTGTGCGACTTTCACTTTCACTTTTCATAATTCTTTATCATGATAATTTCAATTGTAAATCAACATTGCCAACATCTTACTTGTGGGAAAACACTAGAAGAATTCTCACTTAAATCAGGAACCATGCTGAGAGGACACCTCTTGTTTCCTTTAATACTAGACCATTAGATGAAATAGTATGTGTGTATGTGTGTGTTGTGCTTAGTCACTCAGTCGTGTCCAACTGTTTGTGACCCCATGGACTGTTGCCCGCCAGGCTCCTCTGTCCATGGGATTCTCCAGGCAAGAATACTGGAGTGGGTTGCCATGCCCTAGTCCAGTAGATGTTAAAATAGCACCTACTATGTCATTTAATATTGGACCCTATTGCCCAATAGTGTTGAACAAGAAAAAGCAACTAGAGGCATGAAATTCAATAAAGTTATCTCCATGTATAAATGACAAAAGTAGACCTAGAGAAGTAGACCTGCTGCTGCCAAGTCGCTTCAGTCATGTCCGACTCTGTGCAACCCCATGGACTACAGTCCACCAGGCTCCACCGTCTAGAAGACTCTAAATAATAAATTACACACAAATAACAAGAAATACATTAAGATAGCAGGTTATAAATTTAATATTGAAAAATCAATATCTTCTTAAATACGAACAATGTTAGAAGATACAATGGAGACGAAATCTCCATTTACATTAGCAAAAAAGATAAAATATACAGGAATAAATCTATCAAAAAATACAGTTATTATTTCTAAAAGAAGAAAGCTTTAATACTTCTTCAAGACACAAAAGTAGGCTCAAACAAGTGGGCAGATGTCTTTTGTAGCATAAAGATGTTACCTCTCCCTCAAGTTGTAGTTCAGTCCTTAAATTGTGTCTGACTTTTCACAACCCCATGAACTGTAGCCCACCAGGCTTCTCTGTCTCTGAAATTCTCCAGGTAACAATACTGGGGTGATTGCCATTCCTTCTCCAGGGGATCTTCCTGACCCAAGGATCAACCCTGTGTCTCTTGCATTGGCAGGAAGATTTTTGACCACTGAGCCACCTGGGCAGCCCCAGAGTTAATATATAAATTTAATGTGATCCCCCCAAAATAGCAGTAATTTATTTTTCTAGAGCTGGACAAGTTGTCACACGTTAAGTTCCTAGGAAGCTGACTCTGAGACTGTGTTTAGTGTCCAAGAGGTTAATTAGGGGCAGCTTTTGGAACTAACAACGTAGAGAAAGAAAAGGAAGGGAGACGTCAGGACTGGGCAAAGGGGGAAATAAAGCTGTGACCTCAGGTGACACTTTGGGGGGAGTTCTTAATTTTTTGAATTTATTTATTTAATTTTGCTGTGTTGGGTCTTCATTGCTGTGAGGGCTTTTCTCTAGTTGCAGTGAATGGGGGCTACTCTCCAGTTGCAGTGCTCAGGTTTCTCCTTGTGGTGGCTTCTCTTGTTGCTCTTCTCTAGAGTTTGGGCTTCAGTAGTTGTGGCTTGTGGACTCAGTAGTTTCAGCTCCCGAGCTCTAGCGCTCAGGCTTAATAGTTGTGGTGCACCAGCTTAGTTGCTCTGAGACATGTGGGATCTTCCTAGACCAGGGATTGAACCTGTGTCTCCTGCATTAGCAGGTGGGTCCTTTACCACTGAGTCACCAGGAAAGGCCCTAGTGGGGAATTCCTAAGATAGTACAACCAGAGCTGTCCCTACTTCAGGGGGATGTCTAGCCCTTTATTTCCTTACACCAGTCACTGGGTGTAGTAACATTGGGCACAGTGGCTCTCATTAGCCAAGGTTGGCTGCCTGCAACATTTCCAGGGCTGGGGTAAAGGCCCTTTCTTCCTGAAGGGTAACCTGAGCAGCCTGTTGCAGTGTGTGTACAGCCTACTCCTTGCATTTTGTATTAATTATCTATCACTGTGTAACAGATTAGCCTAGAATGTAGCAACTTAAAACAGCAAACTGAGAAGGTGCTATTGGAGGAACCCTCAAGGAATGAGAAAGGAAGCCTTGTGGCTATCTAAGGAACAACAAGAGACAAGGCTGAGGGACCATGGTGTGCTTCATATATCTGAGGAACAGCAGGAGGAGGCCAATGAACAAGGGTCAGGAAACTAGGGAATCAGCCCATGGGAGGGGCTCTCAGCCATTGAATTGGACTTGTGTTTTGAACTGACCTGATTTTCAGAGGTATCTGTGTGGGGTGAGAGAAGAGTTAGGGTGATCCAGGATTTTGGCCTGAAGAACTAAAATAATGGAGTTGGTATTTACTGAGATGGGAAGAATTACTACAGGGCAGAGCACAGTTTGGGGTATCTTAGTACATGTGAGATGTCTGTGCCTGTCCTGTGGAGATGTCAGGGAGGAGCTAGATTTATAAGCCAGCAGCTCAGGGGCACCTGCAGTTTCCAAGGGTGCCAGGTGATTTTAAGCTTCTTTGCCTTCAGACATCCTGATGCCTCTGCCTAGAAATCTCTTTCTCTAGGAAACTTCTAGTCATAGCCATTTTACCTGTTACCTTGGAGGCCCTCCTGACATCCCATAAGCAGAGTTGACCACTTTCTCTTCGTGTTGCCAGTTTCTACCTGTTTTTGCCTCTTCCTCTGTAAATTTGGATATGTCTTACCTCACCTCACGTTTATTTTATTGAGGTGTCTATTATGTGTTGTAGATACTGGGATAAAATAATGAACCAGGCTAAATCCCCATCCTTACAGTCAGGGGTTCAGACAATAAGTAGATAATATTAGGCAGTGATAAATGCTATAATGGAGAAGGCAATGGCACCCCACTCCAGTACTCTTGCCTGGAAAATCCCGTGGATGGAGGAGCCTGGTTGGCTGCAGTCCATGGGGTCGCTAAGAGTCGGACACGACTGAGCGACTTCACTTTCACTTTTAATTTTCATGCATTGGAGAGGGAAATGGCAACCCACTCCAGTGTTCTTGCCTGGAGAATCCCAGGGACAGGGAGCCTGGTGGACTGCTGTCTATGGGATCGCACAGAGTCGGACACGCTGAAGCGACTTAGCAGCAAATGCTATAATGATACAGCGTGTAGGGTGCATACTGGGCATTACTTTAGAGAGTCTGGTCAGAAAGGTCTCTGCTTAGGTGATCTTTGAGAGAACCAGAGTCGGACACGACTGAGTGACTGAACTAAACTGAAGGAGGTGAGGGGATTGAGCCATAAAAGATCTGGAGGAGCCACTGAACAAGGCCCTGAGACAGGAAGGAACGTGGTGTGTTCCCAGCCAGAAGGCCATTGTGCCTGGAGGTCTGTGGGAGGAGACAGGGCAGAGAGGTGGTAGGAGGCCAGGCGATGGAGGGCCTGTGGATTTAAGGTGATGGGACTCTGTGGGACGGTTTTGAGCAGGGCTTGGTATGCTCTGAATTGTGTTTTAGAGAGCTCACTGTAGCTACTGAGTTAGAGACTAGATAGCAGTAGATGCAGGAAGACTTGCAGAAGTCGGGGCAGGGGTAGGTGGTGACAGGAGAGATGGTGAGAAGTGAACAATGAATTGTTTGCAGGGGATAAAGGAAAGGGAGGAAGTAAGAATAAAGCTTTGATTTTTGGCTTGGGCAATCCATGTGGAGGTCCTATTGAATTAATGCCTTCTTGTTAGGTTTGGAATATGAAAACCAGAGTTTGTCCCTGCTGAAATGTCCTGCATGGTCTTGCCTATCTCTCCTTCATTCCCTGCCACTCCCTGCCTTCCCCTCTAAAAGTCAGTGAAACTAAGTCAGCTTTTCAGTTCCCAGAACCATCCCAGTCCTGTTAGCTTTCCATACACACATTTCCACCAACTAAAACACCACCTCCTCAGATGCCTCCAGCCACCAGCCCTGATATTTTCCATCACAGAATTCTGGATTTTCCTTTGTAGCACTTGCCAGAATTTGTAATTAAGTAAACACTCAGATGATTCCTGGTTCCCCCAGGAGACTGTAAGCTGCAGGGAGGGTGTGCTTTTTCTGCCTCTGAAGCCTACACAGTGCCTAGTGCAGAATGGGTGCTCAGTGCATGCCTGTTAAGGGATGGGCGCCTGGAAGAACCTGGTCAGTGGGTGATGGTAAGGAGATGGGAGACATTATAGAGTGGTCCTGTAGTGCTTTCCAGGTTCTTCAGATGAGCAGTGTGCTTGGACTTCATTCCTTTTTGAAGTGTCAGAGGACTAATAGCATTTATTTTAAAAAATTTATATTAGGCGTTGGATGTCTGAAAAACTTGAGTGGTTTTAACTTCTGAGCTGTACACATGCCACAGGACAGGATGCTTGCTTTTCATCACCAGGTCCCTGGTGCCCAGCATAGTGATACTTAGCACTGTAAGACTGACACATGTTGACTAATGCTCATTCATTCTTTCTCTCAAGGTTAACCTGAAGCGACCATGTCCTTTCTGGGCAGAAGATGGCCATTGTTCAATAAAAGACTGTCATGTGGAGCCCTGTCCAGAGGTAAAATAAATTTTTTGAAAATCAAGAAAAGAAATGCTTTCTCTTGGGCTTTTAGATAAAAATGAACTCTACATTTTAGGCTTATATCAAAGCATTTGAACTTGGCATCAGATTCATATGCCCTCAACTTTCTTCTTTTTAACCAGGTTATGGAAGATTTAGTCTGTACTTGCCACCACAATGCGTTTGAAGACACTCATGTATCCAGTGATGTTGGTGACTGGGTGTAGAACTAGAGTCTGATTCTAAAATGGAGGCCTATTCTAGGACAGGATCTACAGTTAGCTGTTATTTCATGCTTTATTGAATCTGCATCTTGTTTCATGGGCAAACAAAATGCTACTGGACGTTAAATTTCAAATTTAGAGTGGGGATTAGAGTGCAATAAGTTGGGAAATTCAAAGCTTGGAATTAGATCTTCACTTGGTCTCATTACATTGGGAGGAAAAAGGGCTGTACTTATTAGTAGGGGAATTCTACATTTCAGACTTTATTTTTTGATATCTGGCATTATTAATTATATTCCTCTTTGACAGTTTCTTGCCGGGAAAATCCCATGGACAGAGGAGCCTGGTGGGCTACGGTCCATAGGGGTCACAAAAGTCGGACACGACTGAGCAACTTCACTTTCACTTTTGACAGTAATTAGTTATAAGCTGTATTTTCATTTTACTTTTTTTGTTCTATTACCTAAAATCAGTTAGTCTAGTTTTTACCTTACAAACAGGAAAAAAACATCTGAACCAATGTCCTTTCTAGAGGGAAAATTGTTTTTAAATTATTTACGTTTTCCTTTAAGAATAAAATGTTTTAACTTTTCAGTTCGAAATAATTTCAGACCTACAGAGAAGTTGCAAGAATAGTACAAGCAATTCCCATATACTTTTTATCCATATTTCCCCAAATGTTAAATGTTGATCAAGTTTGCTCTTTTTCCATCTATATGTATATATTAATATTATTATATTTTGAACCATTTAGATATGTTACCAACATGATCTTTTATCCTTAAATACTTCAGTGTATATTTCTTTAAAAACAAGATTATTAACCACAGTGTAATTAACAAAATCAGGAAATTAATATTTATATAATACTAATGTCTGTAGACTTTAATCACACATCACCAGCTGACTTAATAATGTGCTTTTACAGAAATAGCAACAACAACTAAGTTTCCGACACAGCATCATACCTTGCATTTGGATGTCATATCTCTTTAGTCTTCTTTAATCTGGAATAGACCTGCAGTGTTCCTTTCTCTTTTGTTGTCTCTTTAACAAACCCTTTCCCTTCCTCCTTTCCTTTTTCCCTTCCTCCTTTCCTTAAAATACACCAGTTATTTAGAGACTACCTCTTATTTTGGGATTTTCTGGCCTTTTCTGATTGCATTCAGGTCATGCAGTTTGGACAGTACACCATAGAAGGGATGTTGTGTTCTTCTCAGTGTCCTATTGGGAGGCAAATTACATCATCATGATTACATGATTAGGCTTGCATGGGCTGTATTTCTTCATGGTAAACTGGGAAACATTTTTTGAAACTATGAAAACATCCAGTTTTTTGTCGTATTTTTACCATCATGGTTTTAGCATCCACTCATGATTCTTGCCTGAATTAATTTTTATATGATGATTGTCCATTTGTGATTTTTCTGATTCCATTTCCTCTATATTAGTTGACATTCTACTGCATAAAGAGCTTTTCCTTTATTTATTGTATGTTTATGTCAATATGGACTTGAATGATTATTTTAATTTAATATCATTACTGTCATTATGATTTTTAATAACAGCTTTATTCAGACATAATTGCCCTATTATAGAATTCATTCATTCTAAAGTGCACAATTCAGTGAGTTTTAGTATATTACAGATTTGCACAACAGTCATCACTATCTAGTTGTAATACATTTCACTACCCCAGAAAGAAACCCTACCCATGAACAGTCATTCCCTGTTTCCTACTCTCTCCTGCTGGAAACCACTAATCCATTCTGTCTCTAGGAATTTGCCTATTATGGACACTTCATGTAAATAAAGTCATACAGTATGTGATCATTTGTGACTGGTTTCTTTTTCTTAGCATAATGTTTTGAAGGTCCATCCATGCTATCATGTGTATCAGTACTTCATCCCATTGCCGAGTAATATTCCATTGTATGGGTATACCTCATCTTGTTTATTTATCAGTTGATGGACATTTGGATTGTTTCCACTTTTTGGCTACTATGAATAATGAATAAATATCCAGGCACAGATATTTGTGTGTACATATGTTTTTCATCTCTCTTAAGCATACTTTGGAGTGAAATTGCTAGATCATATAGTAACTTTAACTCTTGAGGAATTGCCAAACTGTTAACCATTGTGGCTGTATCATTTCACATGGACTCTAGCAATGTATGATGGTTCCAGTTTCTCACCATACTTGTCAACACTTACTGCTGTCTTATCATTGCTTTTTTTTTTTTGGTGTGGGCTTTCTCTAGTTGGGGCAGGTGGGGGCTATTCTTCATTGTGGTGCACGGGCTTAGAAGCCATGACTCCTCTGGTTGGGGAGCACAGGCTCTAGGTGTGCAGGCTCAGGAGTTGTGGCCTATGGGCTTAGTTGCTCTGCAACGTGTGGAAGCAGGTGGAATCTTCTGAGCCAGGAATTGAACCCATGTCTGCCGCTTTGGCAGGCAGATTGCTATCCACTGTGCCACTAGGGAGGTCCTCTGTATTATGTTTTATTTTAGCCATCCTTACAAATGGCATCTCATTTTGCTTTTGATTTGCATTTCCCTCATATCAGGTATCTTTTCAGGTGCTTATTAGCCATTTGTATATGTTCATCAAAAGCATGTCTGTTCAAATACTTTGCCCATTTTTTAATTGAGTTGCCGTTTTATTGCTGAGCTGTAAGAGTTACTTTGCACAGTATGTGTTTCTAAGTTGTTTTTATGTTAAAATATCAGTTTCTTATTGTCTACAGTGGATTATCCTCTGTAGTCTTAAATTTTTTTTTTTAAGTTTTTCTTTTGTACTGGGGTAAAGCCAATTAACCATGGTGTGATAGTTGCAGGTGAACAGTGAAGAGACTCAGCCATACATATACATGTATCCATTCTTTTCCAAACACCCCTCCCATTCAGGCTGCCACATAACATTAAACAGAGTTCCATGTGCTGTACAATAGGTCCTTGTTGGTTATCCATTCTAAATATAGCAGTGTGTACATGTCCAGCCCAAACTCCCTGACAGTCTCTTCCCTCTTCTGCCCTGTCCCCCATAAGTTCATTCTCTTAAGTCTGTGAGTCTTTCTATTTTGTAAGTTCATTTGTATCATTTCTTTTTAGATTCCACATATAAGGGATGCCATACAATATTTCTCCTTGTCTGTCTTGTAGTCTTAAATTTCTATCAAAAATAAGTGTAAGTGTTTATTTGCATGTAAATCCCCAACGTAAGAAATCTAACACAAGTATTTAAAAATTTGTCTCTTCCCTTCCCAATGCCATCTTCTTTCATTTCTTTCTGGAGATAAAAACTATCCCTTTATGTTGGTTCTTTTAACTAATGTGAGGATATTTGTATTTCTCTCTCTTTCAGGGAGAATTTAGTAGGCATTTCATATTGAATCTGAACTTGTCATGATACAGAGTTACAATTTGCATTATATAATTAAAGTCTAATTTAATCGTGAGGCTCACTTAATTTTGTAATTTGCAGACTGCTTCATATTGTTAGTGGCAATGGCTAGGTTTATTTCATGTTTGAATTTAGTTATTAGCTTTACATTTGTCATTGCTTTTAATAATTCTGTTTTGTGACTTTTATGTTATACATGACTATCATCTGTAGTGCCTATCCGAATATTTCTCAATAGCCTGTATTAAGATTCGCTTAAGTCACAGGTTACTGCATTTAGCATCAAACCTTTTAAAAAGCTGCAAGTACACTTTTATTTTAGCATATTATGTGAGTTAGAAGACAACAGTGAAAGGGCACTTTTGATAAGTATTCCATACTTTAAATTTAGGGTCTTATAACTGTAACTGTTACATTTGGCTTGAGTTTTATAGTTTTCTCTCTTCTGCCCTCTGTTAATGGTGCTAGAAAACATTGAAATTATTAAGTATTGGCAGCAATTAATGTTTTAACTACATGATCTCTTTGTTTATTGAGGAAGAATTTCTTATCATTTTTTTTATCTTCAGCCTGACAGAAAAATATTTATTCTGAAAATTTGATTAAGTTTTATCTATGAAACATGAAAAAGTTTTAATAGGTAATTTGCTATTAATTTGATAATCCATAGATTCATATGTTGGAAATCAGTCCCCTGGTATGATCTGAGGATCAACCCAAGATTGTCTCCTTTCAGATATGATTTTTATTTAAGAATTGTGTTTGATAAACCAGTTGTAATAATTCATAGATTTATTTATGCTTGAGATGAATTATTAGTTTTACAGAAAAGATAGACCTATATATAGTTCTTACTGTATATAGTAAGAACTGATGCAGTTCTTACACTGGTAAACCTTAGGTTAATCATCAACCAAAGAGCTTACTCTTTAAAAAAAAAATTATTGAAGTGTGGTTGATTTTGTTGTTTAGACATATGTCATGTCCACAATGTTGATAATTTCTGCTGTATAGCAAAGTTACTCAATTATACTTATAATACTTTTTTATATTTTTTCCATTTTGTTTTTTCACAGGATGCTGAATTTAGTTCCCTGTGCTATACAGTAGGGCCTTGTTGTTATCCATCCTACATACAGTAGTTTGTATCTCCTAACCCCAAACTCCCAATCCTTCCCTCTCCCACACCCTCCCCCTTGTCAACCACAGTTCTGTCAAAGAACTTACTCTTGCTTTTTAGTGTTAATTCAAAATTATCTAAACTTTAATGTCAACTTTGAGCAAAACTTTTAATTGAATATAATAAATTTCAAATAATTTTGAATTTTTAAAAAGTTGTTTCTGTGGAAAGAAAGTTTATGGAAAAAGTGATTTTGCTAGGGTCTTTTTGAACCTAAAAATTATATAAATTATTATTTACTACATTGAGAGTTATTAGAGCTGATTATGACAACCTTTGTCTTTCAGTTTTCTGTACTGTGATTTACAGGCCTGTACATTGGGGTAGTTCTTTACCTTTCATCTCAAGAGGTAGTGTGAAAATAAAATTTGAATGAATGTATATTTTCTCCTCGTGGATTAAAACAGTCTTTGAATTAGGATAATGGCATTAATAATTTGTGAAAAAATCTCAAATATAAAGATCATTTTCTAAATTTTTATTGTTGTTCTTTTAAGAGTAAAATTCCAGTTGGAATTAAAGCTGGGAATTCTAATAAGGTAAGTCACTTTTCTTCATTAAATATTTCTGCTTTATGTAGTGAAACTTGCCCCTTACTGCTTGATGGGGTTGCAAAAGAGAACCATAATATGGTTAGCTGAGAACGGACACATTTTTGCCTGAAAATCCTAAATCCCTAATTTCATAGCAAGTCATGAGGTGTAATATATTCTTACAATTAAATTATATAGCTTATTTTGAAATACTTTAGTTCTGTTTTTAGAACTTCTAGAAGAACTATAAAACATAACTGCAGTGTCAGTTTACCTAATCAGCAGGTGTTTTATCAGGCGTGTATTTTCACTCCTCTTTTTCATACCCTGTCTCTCTGCTTCCTAATGCATTTGCTCTCCATTTTGTCTTATACTCTCTACCGTTTGCAGTCTATTGTGCTCACCCTTCTTTATGTATTTTTGTTTCAGATCTAAAATAAATGGTATAAAGATAATTGAAATTCCTTCTGAACTCTGTCCAAGTCCCATTATATAGTAATATTTCCTCCTTCCTTAGAGCTAGCCACTTTGCTGAAGTTGTCGTGTATCCTTCTGTGATATTTTTTATGTTGTGTTATACTTGTATCTACAAGTAATATATAGAACTTTTACTTGAAATTTTTTAAACTTTAAAATAAATTTATATTTTGTGTTTCTTCAAGTTAAAAACATTTTTTACTTAATAGTTTTACTCAGTATTGGCTTTTAACATTTTGTCTCTGCTGATATATGTAGATTTTGTTAATTTTAATAGCTGTAAAATACTCAGTTGTATAGATATTTGTATAATTGTGTGACTAGTCATTCCTCTGTTGATAGACATTTCAATTGTTTTCAGGTTTTTGCTATTACAAACAATGACGCACTGGCATCTTTGTCTTTCGTCGAATTGTGCACATATGTAAGAGTTTCTTTAGGTCTATATTTAGAAGTAAGATTGCTGGGCCAAAGGGTATGCCTATCTCAACATTATGAGAGAGTACCAAATAACTTTCTAGAGTGATTCTTGTTTTTAAATGTTGCTCTGGATGTAGATTCAGCAGTAGGACTGCTGGCTCAAGGATTTATTCATATTTGCAACTCTACATAAATATTAAATTACTTTCTCAAGAGAGTCTTCTCAGTTCACATCATCACCAACATACCAATGCAAATTGCTACATTTTTAATGTCTTTGCTTACTTATTAGGTGGAAATTTGTGACATATTTTCATTCGTATTTCTTCTCTGTGTTAGGGATTTTGATGATAGGATGTATCTATATTTAGTGTATATTATCATTGACAAATTGACTCTTCTGCCAGTGGAAAATGAAATAAAGGTAATAATTGTCACTAAACTTACTTATTATGAACTTCCTTTCAGTACTCGAAAGTGGCAAATAATACAAAGAATTAGAAGACTGTGAGCAAGCTAGTAAACTGGGAGCAATTAACAGCACATTAAGGTAAATTTTATTTTAGTAGTGTTAAGAAAATATTCTCTTGTTTAATTTATTTGCATTAGAAATCTTTGATTTTTCTTGTGATTTTGATTAAACACTAGTTTCAACTAGTTTTTGAAAGGAAGAAGTTACTCTTTATCCTAAATTCCATGATAGCTTTCCTTCTTGAATAATTTGTTCTTAAATTTCTGTCATCAGTAATGACTATTAAAAATGAAAAATTCAGGCAGTTTCTCAGCTAACAGGGTTTATGGGTCATTCTTTCTGATTATTATGGAAAAAGAAACTTGAATCTCTAAGTTTTTTTTAAACAGTAATTCATTGTGGAAAGGAGAGGGTGAGATGATTTAAGAGAGTAGCACTGAAACATACATATTACCATATGTAAAACAGAGACACAGTGGGAATTTGCTATATTCCTAAAGCCAGTGCTCTGTGACAACCTGGAGGGGTGGGATGGGGAGGGAGGTCTAAGAGGGAGGGGACATACGTATACCTGTGACTGATTCATGTTGATGTATGGCAGAAATCATCACAATATTATAATTATCCTCCAATTAAAAATAAAAATGATAATCAATCTATATGTTGCATTTTGACCATTAAAGGTTTCTATTAACATAACTGTTACAATGCATAATTTTTTTTTTTTCTGTTGGCTTTTCTTTATTTGCTCTAAGTACAAACCTGCTTTTGAAGGCCAACATAAATAATTTGTAAATGGTCTCAGATAATGCAGTATAAAATCACTGAGCAGAAGGCAGTATTATAGAAATTCTTTTTATTTTTCTTATTTAGATATGTAGTTGTGTACTATAAATGTTAAAGACTTGATAAAGTTAGCAGTTTTATGTATCTGATTTACTGATGAAAATTCTAATGTAGAAAATTAGAAATGATGGTATAATAAACACCCATATATCCACTACTCCAAATGAATAAGTGTTAACATTATCTACCATGTTTTGAGAAAAATGTCAAAGACAAATTTGAAATTCCATATGTTTCTTCCTCAGTCCCTCTTTTCTTCCCTTTTTTCTTAGAAGTAAATTTAGTGTATATCTAGTCCATATTGTTGTTTTTAGTTTATAATATAAACTATGTGTAGATACATAGATGTAGTTTGTGTAGAAGATTTTATTTTTCCTTGATGTAAATTATGTATGTTAAATAACATTCTGAAACTTTCTTTTTACACTGCACATTTTGCTTTCTAGATATATCCATGTTAAAACTAAGAGATTTGCCTTGTTCTTTTAGCTGATGAATGGTTTTCATCATATAAAGTGAAAGTCACTCAGTTATGTCCAACTCTATAGGACCCCAGGGACTATCTACAGTCCATAGAATTCTCTAGGCCAGGATACTGGAGTGGATAGCCTATCCTTTCTCCAGGGGATCTTCCTGACCCAGGAATCGAAATGGGGTCCCTTGCATTGCAGGTGGATTCTTTACCAACTGAGCTGTCAGAGAAGCCCAATGTTCATCAGTGGGAAATAAACAAGTAAATATTACTTATACAAATTATGCCACTTTGAGCATCCTTGATAATTTTTTTTTATATATACCAGAAGTGAAATTGTTGAATCTTAGGATTGCCCTCTTATAGCTGCTCTTTTTTTTTTTTTAATGTTTATTGGCATATAATTGCTTAGCTGTTCTTGATATTGCCTAATGGCTTTCTAAAATAGTTGTGTGGCTGTGTGTTGCCTCCAACACCAAGAACTAGTTTTGTCCACATCTTTGACAAAAATTGGTAATGTTTAACTGTGAAATAGTATCTCATTTTTGTTTAATTTATATTTTGTTGATTACCAGTGAGTTTGGGCATTTTTCCCTCTGTTTATTGGGCATTCGGGTTTCTTATTCATTCAACAAATGACTGCCAGGCACTATCCTAGGGATATAGCGGTGTACGTGAGAAACAGATTCCTGCCCACGTTCAGCTTAAAACAAGTAAAGTCAATGAGAAGTAAGTCAAATGATGAGAGTGCCAGGGAGAAAAATAATTCAGGGAAGACTGTGAGAGAGGCCTTGGAGTAAAGGTGCTCGCACTGTTTTAAATTGGTGGTCCAGTGGTTAAGACTCTGCCTTCCAATACAGGGACCCCACTTTTGATCCCTAGTCAGGGAACTAAGATCCCACATGCCCCAGGGTGCAACAATAGATAAATAAATAAAAAGTCCAAGAAGACCAGAGTGATAACAGGCAAAGTGCTCTTGAAGGCTGATAACAGGCAAAGTGCTCTTGAAGGCGTGAGTCATGATAATATGGCTTCAGGGGAGGGAGTGGTGGTGTTGGGGTTGGTGGTGGTGGGACAGGTGATGAGTACTCCAGGTATGCTTAATGGTTAGTAAAAGGCCCTGAGGTTGGAGTGTGCCTTGACTTCTTGAGGAATCACATGGCCAGTGTAGCTAGAGTACAGTGAACAGAACTAAATAGTAGAAGATCAGATCAAAAGGTGCTGGGGGAGGAGTGGCCAAGGGCAGTGTAGGGTGGAGATCTCATAGAGTCTAGAAGACATTTAACCATGAATATTGATTTCAAACTGAGCGGAAAGAAAAATTACTGGAGGATTTTGAGAGATTGGGTTTGGCGGAGCCAGGTCTGTGGAAGCCTGGTTGTATGGTTATAGTACTATCCTTCTAAGACATGATGGTGGTTCAGTTTAGACTGGAGTGATAGCAGTAGAACCCCCAGGGAATTTGACTTTGGAGAGCAGTGGGATTTGAATCAGTTCAGTCAGTTCAGTCGCTCAGTCGTGTCTGACTCTTTGCAACCCCATAGACTGCAGCACGCCAAGCCTCCCTATCCATCACCAACTCCCAGAGTTTACTCAGACTAATGTCCATTGAGCCAGTCATGCCATCCAACCATCTCATCTTCTGTCATTCCCTTCTCCTCCCACCTTCAATCTTTCCCAGCGTAAGGATCTTTTCAAATGAGTCAGTTCTTCACATCAGATGGCCAAAGTATGGAGTTTCAGCTTCAACATCAGTCCTTCCAATGATATTCAGGACTGATTTCCTTTAGGATGAACTGGTTGGATCTCCCTACTATCCAAGGGACTCTCAAAAGTCTTCTCCAGCACCACAGTTCAAACACATTAATTCTTTGGTGCTCAGCCCTCTTTATTTATTTATTTATTTTTCAGCCCTCTTTATAGTCCAACTCTCACATCCATACATGACTACTGGAAAAACCATAGCCTTGACTAGATGGACCTTTGTTGACAAAGTAATGTCTCTGCTTTATAATATGCTGTCTAGGTTGGTCATATCTTTGCTTCCAAGGAGTAAGCATCTTTTAATTTCATGGCTGCAGTCACCATCTGCAGTGATTTTGGAGCCCCCCCAAAAAGTCTGCCACTTTTTCCATTGTTTCCCCATCTATTTGCCATGAAGTGATGTGACCAGATGCCATGATCTTCGTTTTCTGAATGTTGACCTTTAAGCCAACTTTTTCACTCTCCTCTTTCACTTTCCTCAAGAAGCTCTTTATTTCTTCTTCGCTTTCTGCCATAAGGGTGGTGTCATCTGCATACTTGAGGTTATTGATATTTCTCCCAGCAATCTTGATTCCAGCTTGTGCTTCATCCAGCCCAGTGTTTCTCATGATGTACTCTGCATATCAGTTAAATAAGCAGAGTGACAATATACAGCCTTGGCATACTTCTTTTCCTATTTGAAACCAGTATGTTGTTCCATGTCCAGTTCTAACTGTTGCTTCCTGACCTGCATACAGATTTCTTAGGAGGAAGGTAAGGTGGTCTGGTATTCCCATCTCTTTCAGAATTTTCCACAGTTTGTTGTGATCCTCAAAGTCAAAGGCTTTGGTGTAGTTAATAAAACAGAGATAGATGCTTTCCTGGAACTCTCTTGCTTTTTCGATGATCCAGCGAATGTTGGCAATTTGATCTCTGGTTTCTCTGCCTTTTCTAAAACCAGCTTGAACATCTGGAAGTTCACGGTTCACGAGCTGTTGAAGGCTGATTGGAGAATTTTGAGCATTACTTTACTAGCATGTGAGATGGTGCAATTGTGTGGTAGTTTGAGCATTCTTTGGCATTGCCTTTCTTAGGGATTTGGATGAAAACTGATCTTTTCCAGTGCTGTGGCTCCTGCTGAGTTTTCCAAATTTGCTGGAATATTGAGTGTAGCGAAGGGATTTGATTACAGACCTTTATACGGGACTGGGGAAACAGACTCTTGGAGGGCAAAAACAAAATTTTGTGTGTACCTGAACCCAGGAGAAAGGAGCAGTGGCCCCACAAGAGACTGACCCAGACTTGCTTATGAGTATCCAGGAGTCTCTGGTGGAGGTGTGGGTTGGTGGTATTCTGCTACAGGGTCAGGAGCACTGAGTGTGGCACTGCATGCTTGGGACCACATGCACGGGACCTTTTGAAGGAGGTCGCCATTATCTTCATTACCTCCACCATAGTTTGGTCTCAGGTTAAACAACAGGGAGGGAACACAGCCCCGCCCATCAATAGAAAATTGGATTACAGATTTACTGAGCATGACCCATCAGCAGAAAAAGACCCAGTTTACCCCACAGTCAGTCTCTCCCATCAGGAAGCTTCCATAAGCCTCTTATCTTTATCCATCAGAGGGTAGACAGAATGAAAACCACAATCACAGAAAACTAATCAAACTAATCCCATGGACCACAACCTGTCTAACTCAGTGAAACTATGAGCCATGCTGTGTGGGCCACTGAAGACAGATGGGTCATCATGGAGAGCTCTGACAAAACATGGTCCACTGGAGAAGGCAGTGGCAAACCACTTCAGTATTCTTGCCTTGAGAACCCCATGAACAGTATGAAAAGGCAGAAAGATATGATACTGAAAGATGAACTTCCCAGGTTGGTAGGTGCACATATACTACTGGAGAAGAGTGGAGAAATAACACCAGAGAGAATGAAGAGATGGAGCCAAAGCAAAAACAACGCCCAGTTGTGGATGTGACAAGTGATGGAAGTAAAGTCCTGTAAAGAACAATACTGCACAGGAACCTGGAATGTTAGGTCCATGAATCAAGGTAAATTGGAGTGGTCAAACAGGAGATGGCAAGAGTGAATGTCGACATTCTAGGAATCAGTGAACTAAAATGGACTGGAATGGGTGAATTTAACTCAGATGACCATTATACCTACTACTGTGGGCAAGAATCCCTTAGAAGAAATGGAGTAGCCATCATAGTCAACAAAAGAGTCCAAAGTGCAGTACTTGGGTCCAGCCTCAAAAATGACAGAATGATCTCTGTTTGTTTCCATGGCAAGCCATTCAGTATCACAGTAATTCAGGTCTCTGCCCCAACCACTAATGCCGAAGAAGCTGAAGTTGAACGGTTCTATAAAGACTTACAAGACCTTCTAGAACTAACACCCAAAAAAGATGTCCTTTTAGTTATAGGGGACTGGAGTGCAAAAGTAGGAAATCAAGAAATACCTGTAGTAACAGGCAAGTTTGACCTTGAAGTACAAAATGAAGCAGGGCAAAGGGTAACAGAGTTTTGTCAAGAGAATGCACTGGTTGTAGCAAACACCCTCTTCCAACAACACAATAGAAGACTACACATGGACATCACCAGATGGTCAATACCAAAATCAGATTGATTATATTCTTTGCAGATGAAGATGGAGAAGCTCTATATAGTCAGCAAAAATGAGACCAGGAGTTGACTGTGGCTCAGATCATGAACTCCTTATTGCCAAATTCAGTCTTAAATTGAAGAAAGTATGAAAAACCACTAGCCCATTCAGGTATGACCTAAACCAGATCCCTTCCGATTATACAGTGGAAGTAACAGATAGAGTCAAGGGATTAGATCTGATAGACAGAGTGCCTGAAGAACTAAGGACGGAGGTTCATGACACTGTATCGGAAGCAGGGATCAAGACTATCCCCAAGAAAAAGAAATGCAAAAAGGCAAAATGGTTGTCTGAAGAGGCCTTACAAATAGCTGTGAAAAGAAGAGAAGTGAAGGCAAAGGAGAAAAGAAAAGATATACCCATGTGAAAGTAGAATTCCAAAGAATAGCATGGAGATATAAGAAAGCCTTCCTCAATGTCAATGCAAAGAGATAGAGGAAAACAATAGAATGGGAAAGACTAGAGATCTCTTCAAGAAAATTAGTGATACCAAGGGAACATTTCATGCAAAGATGGGCACAATAAAGGATGGAAATGGTATGGACCTCACAAAAGCAGCAGATATTAAGAAAAGGTGGCAAGAATACACAGAAGAACTAGTCAAAAAAGATCTTCATGACCCAGATAACCACGATGGTGTGATCACTCACCTAGAGCCGGACATTCCTGGAATGTGAAGTCAAGTTGGCCTCAGGAAGCATCACTACGAACAAAGGTAGTGGAGGTGATGGAATTCCAGTTGAGCTATTTCACATCCTGAAAGATGATGCTGTGAAAGTGCTACAGTCAGTATGCCAGCAAATTTGGAAAACTCAGCAGTGGCCACAGGACTGGAAAAGTTCAGGTTTCATTCCAATTCCGAAGGAAAGGCAATGACAAGGAATGCTCAAACTGCTACACAATTGCACTCATCTCACACACTAGCAAAGTAATGCTCAAAATTATCCAAGTGAAGCTTCAACAATACATGAACTGAGAACTTCCAGATGTTCAAGCTGGTTTTAGAAAAAACCGAGGAACCAGAGATAAACTTGCCAACATCCGTTGGATCATCGAAAAAGCAAGAGAGTTCCAGAACATATTTCTGCTTTATTTAGTCACCAAAGCCTTGACTGTGTGGATCACAACAAACTTTGGAGAATTCTGAAAGAGATGGGAATACCAGACCACCTTACCTGCCTCCTGAGTAATCTGTATGCAGATCAGGAAGCAACAGTTTGAACTGGACATGGAACAGTAGACTTGACTTCAGTTAGGGAAAGGAGTACGTCAAGGTTGTATATTGTCACCCTGCTTATTTAACTTGCAGAGTATATCATGCAAAATGCCAGGCTGGGTGAAGCACAAGCTGGAATCTGATTTGGATCACAACAAACTTTGGAGAATTCTGAAAGAGATGGGAATACCAGACCACCTTACCTGCCTCCTGAGTAATCTGTATGCAGATCAGGAAGCAACAGTTTGAACTGGACATGGAACAGTAGACTTGACTTCAATTAGGGAAAGGAGTACGTCAAGGTTGTATATTGTCACCCTGCTTATTTAACTTGCAGAGTATATCGTGCAAAATGCCAGGCTGGGTGAAGCACAAGCTGGAATCTGATTGCCATGAGAAATATCAATAACCTCAGATACACAGATGATACCACCCTTATGGCAGAAAGTGAAGAAGAGCCTCTTGAGAAAAGTGAAAGAGGAGAGTGAAAAAGTTGGCTTAAAGCTCAACATTCAGAAAAGATCATGGTATCTGGTCCCATCACTTCATGGCAAATAATTGGGGAAACAGTGGAAACGGTGACATACTTTATTTTGGGGGGCTCCAGAATCACTGTAGATGGTGACAGCAGCCATGAAATTAAAAGATGCTTGCTCCTTGGGAAAATAGGTATGACCAACCTAGGCAGCATATTAAAAAGCAGAGACGTTACTTTGCCAACAAAGGTCCATCTAGTCAAAGCTATGGTTTTTCCAGTAGTCATGTATGGATGTGAGAGTTGGACTATAAAGAAAGCTGAGCACAGAAGAATTGATGCTTTTGAACTGTGGTGTTGGAGAAGACTCTTGAGTCCCTAGGACTGCAAAGAGATCCAACCAGTCCTTCCTAAAGGAAATCAGTCCTGAATATTCATTGGAAGGACTGATGCTGAAGCTGAAACTCCAATACTCTAGCCACCTAACGTGAAGAGCTGACTCCTTGGAAAAGACCCTGATGCTGGGAAGATTGAAGGTGGCAGCAGAAAGGGACAACAGAGGATGAGACGGTTGGATGGCATCACTGACTCTGTGGTCATGAGTTTGAGAAGCTCTGGGAATTGGTGACGGACAAGAAGCCTGGCATGCTGCAATCCATGGGGTGCAAATAGTCTTTCAGGACTGAGCAACTGAACAGAACTGATAGCAGTGGAAACATTGAGAGGTGGTCAGATTCAGAATAGATTTTGAAGGTAGAGCTGATAGTATTTGCTGAAGGATTGAATGTAGTATATGAAAACAGATAGGAGCTGTGAATAATTACAAGATTTGGAACTAAGAAAATGAAGCTGCCCCTTGCTGCACTGGGGACATCTGCAAGAGGAACAAGTTTGATGGGAAATTATAGTTCAACCTTGTACTTGTTAAGTTTGAACTGCCTATGGAGATGTCAAGCGGGCAGATGTACAAGTCTCAGTTTCAGCGGAGAGGTCTGGACTGGAGAGAAAATGTGGGAGTCATTCAATGAATATGTGATACTTAAAAACCATAAACCTGAGTGAGATTACCAAGGAGAAAATATAAATAGAGATGTGATCCAGGGACTGGGCCATAAGTAATCATAAGATTTTTGAGGTAAATGGCCTGTTCATATTCTTTGCTATTTGTCTCTCCTTTGGGGAAAGGGCACATTTCTAAATTAATTTGTAGGCACTCTTCATATAATCTGATAATATTTCTTTGTTGGTTATGTGGGATGTTAGGGCTTGTCTTTTGATTTCACTTATAGATTTTTGTTGTTGAACCATAGTTATTAATTTTTTTAACTTTTAAAGTTAACACACATATAATAAAGTATACAAGTCTAAGAGTCAGTTTGATTTTACAGAGTGAACCAACTCCATTAAGCCACCATCCAGAACAAGATACCTGCACCCAGGAGATCACCTTATGTGCTCTCCTAACCATTATCACTTTCCAGAGTTAACCATGATTTTTAGTTACATTAGCAAGGATTAGTTTTGCCGACTTATGTAAGTGGAATAATACATGTGTCTTCTTTCGTATCTGGCTTATTTTATGCAACATTATGTTGAATAATATGCTGGATATTTTGGCCATTTCACAAAACATTTAGATAGCTATTTGGTGGTACATTTGTATGCATTCCTGTGGAGAAGTATACCTACAGGGGGAATTGTTTAGTCACTCAGTTGTGTCCAATCCTTTTCTGACCCCACGGACTATAGCCTGCCAGGCTACTCTGTCCATGGCATTTCCTAGGCAAGAATACTGGAGTAGATTGCCATTTCCTTCCACGGAGGCATCTTTGAACCTGCACGGCCTGCATTGGCGGGCAGATTTTTTTTTTTTTTTGCCACTGAGCCACCAGGGAATTAAGAACTGCCAAATGGTTTTCCAAAATGACTGTACCAAAATACATTGCTGCTAGTGGTACTGTACAGGAATTCCTCATCTCACAACTTCTCTGACAACCAGTAGTGCTTTATAGAAGCGTAATTGACATACAATACACTGCTAAGTCACTTCAGTCGTGTCCGACTCTGTGTGACCCCATAGACGGCAGCCCACCAGGCTTCCCCGTCCTTGGGATTCTCCAGGCAAGAACACTGGAGTGGGTTGCCATTTCCTTCTCCAGTGCATGAAAGTGAAAAGTGAAAGAGAAGTCGCTCAGTCATGTCCAACCCTCGGCAACCCCATGGACTGCAGCCTTCCAGGCTCCTCCATTCATGGGATTTTCCAGACAGGAGTACTGGAGTGGGGTGCCATTGCAATACACTATACCTATTCAAAATGTACGATGTGATGTTTTGATAAGCGTACACTCACAAAAATCAGTGCAGTCAAGATAATTATATCCACACTCCCCAAAATTTTCTCATGCCCCTGTGTAATCCTCCATCCCATTCCTTCCTGCCTGTTTCCCACTGTAAAGATGAGTGCTTTAACTCACAGCAGCGTCTTGATAAGCCCTATGTTCAGTTCAGTTCAGTCGCTCAGTCGTGTCCAACTCTTTGCGACCCCATGAATCACAGTACGCCAGGCCTCCCTTAGCTGTGTGGGCATGTAAAACAAGGAAGGCATATTTTGAGTTTGTGTGTATATTTACAATCTTTCCTTCTGGTGACTCAGACAGTAAAGAATCTGCCTGCAATGTAAGAGTTCAGTTCAGTTCATTTCAGTCGCTCAGTTGTGTCCGACTCTTTCTGACCCCATGAATCACAGCACGCCAGGCCTCCCTGTCCATCACCAACTCCTGGAGTTCACTCAGACTCACGTCCATTGAGTCCATGATGCCATCCAGCCATCTCATCCTCGGTCGTCCCCTTCTCCTCCTGCCCTCAATCCCTCCCAGCATCATCACATGAGGTGGCCAAAGTACTGGAGCTTCAGTTTTAGCATCATTCCTTCCAAAGAAATCCCAGGGTTGAACTCCTTCAGAATGGACTGGTTGGAACTCCTTGCAGTCCAAAGGACTCTCAAGAGTCTTCTCCAACACCACAGTTCAAAAGCATCAATTCTTCTGCGCTCAGCCTGCTTCACAGTCCAACTCTCACATCCATACATGACCACAGGAAAAACCATAGCCTTGACTAGACGGACCTTAGTCGGCAAAGTAATGTCTCTGCTTTTGAATATACTCTCTAGGTTGGTCATAACTTTTCTTCCAAGGAGTAAGCATCTTTTAATTTCATGGCTGCAGTCACCATCTGCAGTGATTTTGGAGCCCCCAAAAATAAAGTCTGACACTGTTTCTACTGTTTCTCCATCTATTTCCCATGAAGTGATGGGGCCAGATGCCATGATCTTCGTTTTCTGAATGTTGAGCTTTAAGCCAGCTTTTTCACTCTCCTCTTTCACTTTCAACAAGAGGCTTTTTAGTTCCTCTTCACTTTCTGCCATAAGGGTGGTGTCATCTGCATATCTGAGGTTATTGATATTTCTCCCGGAAATCTTGATTCCAGACCCAGGTTCAATCCCTGAGTCAGGAAGATCCCCTGGAGAAGGAAAAGGCAACCTACTCCAGTATTCTTGGCCTGGAGAATTCCGTGGATAGAGGCTACAGTCCATGGGGTCACAAAGAGTTGGATACGACGGAGTGACTGACACACTAGAGTTATCAGTACAGTCTTTTGGGCCAAAGTGTTAGGAAGCAAAGGTTTTGCTTCTCTGATACTAAGAGTGCTCACAATAACATTACCTGCCCTCCTGGCTCCATCTTTAATGAAAGTATTGCCATCAGTAAACCATTCTTCATTGTGATTTTCTATGGCCTGTTCTGTTTAGCCAGACCTGCAAGCATAGACCTGGTCAAGGGTTTCGAGGGAAAAATCTACTAGCTCTGGGCTTTCAGTAGGCATTAAAGTAGCAGGGTTAAGACTGTGGCAGGTTTAGCCATCTAGGGTTGGCTCTAAGGAGTCAAGGATCAAAGCCTGGTACTGGATAAGTGGCCTCCAGTTAGCCAATGGTGGCCTTTTATCTCTAGAATCTCTTGTACTTGATGAGGGATCTGGACTTCCAAACGCTGTCCCAAGGTAAGCTTGTTAGCTTCTTCCACCAATAAAATAGTTACTGCCCAGAAACAGCCAGGCCAACTTCAGGCCGTGGAGTCTAGTTGCTTGGAAAAGTATCTGGTAGGATGAGGAGCTTTTCCTAGCTTCTGTATAAGGACTCGTTACTTTTCAGCTACATAGAAGATGAATGGCTTTTTCAAACTGGGAGGACTCACAGCATGGGCTCTGGTGAGAGTTTGCTTTGTATCATTAAAGCCTTTCCTGTTCCCCATTCCAAAGTAGTGGCTCTGTGGCTTCATCTAGGGGCTTAAGGGATTCCGTTGTGGCTCAACTGGTAAGGAATCCCCCTGCAATGTGGGAGACCTGGGTTCGATCCCTGGGTTTGGAAGATCCCCTGGAGAACAGAAAGGCTGCCTACTCCAGTATTCTGGCCTGGAGAAATCCATGGACTATATAGTCCATGGGTTGCAAAGAGTTGGACACAACTGAACAACGTTCACTTCACTTCACATAGGGGCTTAGCCATTAGCCTGAATCCTATGATCCAATTTCTAGAAAATCTTGCCATGTCTCAAAAGGCATGAAGATTTTTTTTAGTCTTTGGGGAGCTTAGGCCTAATATAGTTTGTTTCCTATATGGAAATAACTATCTACTTCCAGGGTATGTAATATATCACAGATACTTAACCTGCTGCTTTAAGATTTGTGGCTTTTTCTGACAGGCAATGTAACCCCAGGTCCCAAGGAAACTAAGGACTTCAATGGTATTTTGATCTGTGACCTCCATGAGGGGACTGCATATTAATATTATCTTCTACATTCTTTAGAATAGCACCTTCTTTTAGGTGTGTTTCCCTTAGCTCCTTTCCTAGGGCCTGGGCTAACAGGTGTGGGCTATCCCAAAACCCCAAAGGGCAATCCTATCCAGGTGTATGCAAGTCAGGAAGCAACAGTTAGAACTGGACATGGAACAACAGACTGGTTCCAAATAGGAAAAGGAGTACGTCAAGGCTGTATATTGTCACCCTGCTTATTTAACTTCTATGCACAGTACATCATGAGAAACGCTGGACTGGAAGAAACACAAGCTGGAATCAAGATTGCTGGGAGAAATATCAATAACCTCAGATATGCAGATGACACCACCCTTATGGCAGAAAGTGAAGAGGAACTAAAAAGCCTCTTGTTGAAAGTGAAAGAGGAGAGTGAAAATGTTGGCTTAAAGCTCAACATTCAGAAAACAAAGATCATGGCATCTGGCCCCATCACTTCATGGGAAACAATGGAGAAACAGTAGAAACAGTGTCAGACTTTATTTTCTGGGGCTCCAAAATCACTGCAGATGATGACTGCAGCCATGCAATTAAAAGATGCTTACTCCTTGGAAGAAAAGTTATGACCAACCTAGACAGGATATTCAAAAGCAGAGACATTACTTTGCCAACTAAGGTCTGTCTAGTCAAGGCTATGGTTTTTCCTGTGGTCATGTATGGATGTGAGAGTTGGACTGTGAAGAAGGCTGAGTGCTAAAAAATTGATGCTTTTGAACTGTGGTGTTGGAGAAGACTCTTGAGAGTCCCTTGGACTGCAAGGAGATCCAACCAGTCCATTCTGAGGGAGATCAACCCTGGGATTTCTTTGGAAGGAGTGATGCTAAAGCTGAAGTTCCAGTACTTTGGCCACCTCATGCGAAGAGTTGACTCATTGGAAAAGACTCTGATGCTGGGAGGGATTGAGGGCAGGAGGAGAAGGGGATGACCGAGGATGAGATGGCTGGATGGCATCACTGACTCAATGGACATGAGTCTGAGTGAACTCCAGGAGTTGGTGATGGACAGGGAGGCCTGGCATACTGCGATTCATGAGGTCGCAAAGAGTCAGACATGACTGAGCGACTGAACTGAACTGAACTGAACTGTATTGCTGTATTTGGCTTGAGTCAAGATTATCCCACTCAAAGGCAAATGGATATGTTGAAAAGGAATGAACTGGGATGGAGAGGGAGGCATCCTTGAGATGGAGTATAGAAAACTATTTTGCATCCTCAGGGCTTTGGGCTAATAAACAGATTGGTCACAAGGGGATGTATAGGGACCATTGCATTGTATATTGCTCTAAGGTCTTCAGTTTAGGTTATTGATATTTCTCCCGGCAATCTTGATTCCAGCTTGTGTTTCTTCCAGTCCAGGGTTTCTCATGATGCACTCTGCATAGAAGTTAAATAAGCAGGGTGACAATATACAGCCTTGACGTACTCCTTTCCAATTTGGAACCATTCTGTTGTTCCATGTCCAGTTCTAACTGTGCTTCCTGACCTACATACAGATTTCTCAAGAGACAGGTCAGGTGGTCTGGTATTCCTATCTCTCTCAGAATTTTCCAAAGTTTATTGTTATCCACACAGTCAAAGGCTTTGGCATAGTCAATAAAACAGAAATAGATGTTTTTCTGGAACTCTCTTATTTTTTCGATGATCCAGTGGATATTGGCAATTTGATCTCTGGTTCCTCTGCCTTTTCTAAAACCAGCTTGAACATCAGGAAGGTCACGGTTCACATATTGTTGAAGCCTGGCTTGGAGAATTTTGAGCATTACTTTACTAGCATGTGAGATGAGTGCAATTGTGCGGTAGTTGGAGCATTCTTTGGCATTGCCTTTCTTTGGGATTGGAGTGAAAACTGACATTTTCCAGTCCTGTGGCCACTGCTGAGTTTTCCAAATTTGCTGGCATATGGAGTGCAACACTTTCACAGCATCATCTTTCAGGATTTGAAACAGCTCAACTGGAATTCCATCACCTCCACTAGCTTTGTTTGTAGTGATGCTTTCTAAGGCCCACTTGACTTCACATTCCAGGATGTCTGGCTCTAGATGAGTGATCACACCATCATGATTATCTGGGTCATGAAGATCTTCTTTGTACAGTTCTTCTATGTATTCTTGCCACCTCTTCTTAATATCTTCTGCTTCTGTTAGGTCCAGACCATTTCTGTCCTTTATTGACCCCACCTTTGGATGAAATGTTCCCATGGTATCTCTAATTTTCTTGATGAGATCTCTAGTCTTTCCCATTCTGTTCTTTTCCTCTATTTCTTTGCATTGATCGCTGAAGAAGGCTTTCTTATCTCTTCTTGCTATTCTTTGGAACCCTGCATTCAGATGCTTATATCTTTCCTTTTCTCCTTTGGTCTGTCTTAGTCAGGGTCAAAATAAAGGGCTGCTCAATGCCTCTTAATTAGAGTATGGCCCCAAGTGGAGCTCAGAAGTTCCCTCCCAAGGAGAGAGGTAGGACACTGAGGCACAGCTAAAAAGACATGTGAAATCAACACTGCTTGAATTGGCAAGTGAGAGGAGGCCTGTGATATTATGACTGTGACACATTCCATCAACACCAGTCACAGCACAGCTTTTGGAGGAGAGAGGTCCAGAGTGAGAAATTAAGACAGAGTAAGTGTTTTCCAGTGGTCATGTATGGATGTGAGAGTTGAACTATAAAGAAAGCTGAGTCCCGAAGAATTGATGCTTTTGAACTGTGACATTGGAGAAGACTTCTGAGAGCCCTTTGGACCACAAGGAGGTCCAACCAGTCCATCTTAAAGGAGATCAGTCCTGGGTGTTCATTGGAAGGACTAATGTTGAAGCTGAAACTCCAAAACTTTGGCCACATGATGCGAAGAGCTGACTCATATGGAAAGACCCTGATGCTGGGAAAGATTGAGGGCAGGAGGAGAAGGGGATGACAGAGGATGCGATGGTTGGATGGCATCACCGACTCAATGGACATGAGTCTGAGTAAACTCTGGGAGTTGGTGATGGACAGGGAAGCCTGGCATGCTGCCGTTCATGGAGTCACAAAGAGTCAGACACGACTGAGCAACTGAATTGAAGTGAAGTGTTTCCTGTATCAATTTAAAAATCCATTTTCTTACCTACCACATCAAGGGCTATACTGTGGGGCTCCTCAGTGGAGATAGATGTCTCATTGCAGGGAAACCGCCAGAATCCCCAGGCTGCCTCCATCGTCCAGCATGGCCATCTGGGGCATGGGAGCCCTCTTCCCCTTAAGAACCGGCAGCTGTCCCTCTTTAAATGACCTGTTTATTTACAGGCGGGGCATGATCCGGAGCTCTTTCTGACAGTCTCAGACCCAGCAGCCAGTTGGCTTGCTTTTGAAGCTTTCCCCTGTGTTGATCTTACTTCCAGATGGATAGCTGGGCTTCCTTGGCCAACTTGGGTTGTCCTGGGGCCACAGGCATGGCTGACAGCATTAGCCATGCTCACTGTGCATGAGCTCTGGACCGTCTTTTCTCACGTTGGATTCTCTCTTCCTCCTGAACTCGGCCTCAGTATTAAATACTGTCCAAGGACCATATCTAGGAGTCAATGTCAGGAGAGACTTCTGGTTCCCAGACTTTAAATTACAACAGCTGTATAGGGCAGGATTTTGGTAAAGAACTAGGAAAGCCTGAAAACAGGGACTCTCACTGCACTTTCCCATCCTGCGGCAATAAAGATCTAATTGCAGAATGGCATTATAATTTAGGGCCTTCACTGGTGGCTCAGATGGTAAAGAATCTGCCTGCAATGCAGGAGAACCATTACAATTTATAAACCTGCTTTCAGGCCATTTTTCTCCATGCCCTAACTTATACCAAGGTCAGGCATGCTAGAGTAGAAACTTAAGTTTCTCCTCTTTTTTTTAACCCTTTAATTTGAAGAATTTCCCATTTTTAAGGATACACTGCAAATGTGTTTACTCTGGTTTTGTTGAGTAACCTGCAGCCTAGAAGAAGCGTGTGCTCCTAGAATGGAACCCAGCATCCCAGAAGCATTTAGCAGGAGGTTTTAATCTAAAGGGATTCAGGACAACCCCCAAATTCCCTTTGAACCTGATGGGATTTTAAGCATTGTCTACTCTCTCATCAATTATTGATCAGACATCTTTGGGCCCTGTGATACCCTGTGCATGACGCCCATCCCAGCACAGCTGGAGAAGGTCTTTCAAACCAAAGTAGGCTGCTTGCCAGGCCTTTCCTTAGGAGGGATCCCTCGTCTACAGAGCTTATGTCCTACACTGGGATGTATTCCTCACGACTGAGCATTTACAAAGTTTATAATTCAGACTTCTGGGTAGCGGCCAGTCTGATACAATGTCCATAGCAGTGCGGAGGCTTCCAAGATCTGGACTGAAGGGGGCCCAAGAGATGCAAAGAGGAAATCTCAATGAAATTGGAGTTGGGCGCTGTGGGAGAAACAGCATGAGGTTTAAGGTTTGAGGGTGAGAAGGCAGAGAAATTCTCATGGTAGATTTCTAGGCATCTAGTGATGTGACTAGACAGCAGAAGAACTCCAAATGCTTTGCTTTAGCTTCTGGCAGCTGAGAGAAAATTGGAATTCATCTGACAATTTTGCCTGACATAGACAGCACTGAGTTTGACAGAGCGGGGACATGGTTTAGGAATAATATCTAGGAAATCTTTCCCTACAAGGGCGTAGAGATAAGAAGTGAGAAAGAGACCTTGTTCTATGAGTAACAGACATGAAGAGTGAAAGAGACAGAGACAGTTAGAGTCAGAGGCTGCTTCTGAGCTCCTGCATGGTCAAAATGACCAGAAATCGCATTTTCACCATGTCCCAGAGGACGATGTCATCTGTTACCCAAGCAATATTTGAATCTGCATGGCCTAGGGAATTCCCCTGCCACCCCTGGGCATAATGCTGTGAGCAAACAGAGGTTAAGCCCTGTGGGTCTTGAAAGCCAAGAGGAAAGCAAGAGAAAGAAGATAAGAACTAAAGTCAGGGCCCTCAAGCCTCAGCAGAGGCAAGGACAGAGGTTTACTTTGACTTTCCAGATTTCTGGGGTTTCAGGACCAGAAATGATCTTGAGGCTGAGACTGAATCCAGGTCACGGTGGTCAGAGGACCAGATCATAGCCACTACACCAATGCTTAGTAACAAGGTTCTTCTGCTTTGCAGAAAAGAATGGCTTTACCCTGGGCAAAGTACTTGGATGCAGTCTCAAAAATGACAGAATGATCTCTGTTAGTTTCCAAGGCAAACCATTCAATATCACAGTAATCCAAGTCTATGCCCCAATCGATAATACTGAAGAAGTTGAAGTTGAACAGTTTTATGAAGACCTACAAGACCTTCTAGAACTAACCACCAAAAAAGATGTCTTTTTCATTACAGGGGATTGGAATGCAAAAGTAGGGAGTCAAGATATAACTGGAGTAACAGGCAAATTTGGACTTGGAATACAGAATGAAGCAAGGCAAAGGCTAACAGAGTTTTGCAAGAGAACACAGGTCATAGCAAACACCTTCTTCCAACAATACAAGAGAAGACTCTACACATAGGCATCACCAGATGGTCAATACCAAAATCAGATTATTATATTCTTTGCAGCCAAAGATGTGGAAGTTCTATACAGTCAGCAAAAAGAAGACTGGGAGCTGACTGTGGCTCAGATCATGAACTTATTGCCAAATTCAGACTTAAATTGAAGGAAATAGGGAAAACCACTAGACCATTCAGGTATGACCTAAATAAAATCCCTTAAGACTATACAGTGGAAGTGACAAATAGATTCAAAGGATTACATCTGATAGACAGAGTGCCTGAAGAACTATGAATGGAGGTTTGTGACATTGTACAGGAGGCAGGGATCAAGACCATCCCCAAGAAAAAGAAATGCAAAAAGACAAAGTGGTTGTCTAAGGAGGGCTTACAAACAGCTATGAAAAGGAGAGAAATGAAACGCAAATGAGAAAAGAAAAAATACCCATTTGAATGCAGAGTTCCAAAGAATAAGAAGGAGAGATAAGAAAGCCTTCATCAGTGATCAATGAAAAGAAATAAAGGAAAACAGTAGAAGGGGAAAAACTAGAGATATCCTCAAGAAAATTAGAGATACCAAGAGAACATTTCATGCAAAGATGGGCACAATAAAGCACAGAAATGGTATGGACCTAACAGAAGCAGAAGATATTAAGAGGTGGCAAGAATACACAGAAGAACTATACAAAAAATCTTCATGACCCAGATAATCACAATGGTGTGATCACTCACCTAGAGCCATACATTCTGGGATGTGAAGTCAAGTGGGCCTTAGGAAGCATCATTACAAACAAAGCTAGTGGAGGTGATGGAATTCCAGTTGAGCTATTTCAAATCCTAAAAGATGGTACTGTGAAAATGCTGTACTCAATATGCCAATAAATTTGGAAAATTCAGCAGCAGCCACAGAACCAGAAAAGGTCAGTTTCAATTCCAATCCCAAAGAAAGGCAATGGCAAAGAATGCTCAAACTACTGCACGACTGCACTCATCTCACACACTAGCAAAGTAATGGGCAAAATACTCCAAGCCAGGCTTCAACAGTAAGTGAACGATGAACTTCCAGATGTTCAAGTGGATTTAAAAAAGGCAGAAAAGCCAGAGATCAAATTACCAACATCCACTGGATCCTCAAAAAAGCAAGAGAGTTCTAGAAAAACATCTACTTCTGCTTTATTGACTATGCCAAAGCCTTTGACTGTGTGGATCACAACAAACTGCGGAAAATTCTGAAAGAGATGGCAATACAAGACCACCTGACCTGCCTCCTGAGAAATCTGTGTGCAGGTCAGGAAGCAACAGTTAGAACTGGATATGGAGCAACAGACTATTTCCAGATGGGGGAAAGAGTATGTCAAGGCTGTATATTGTCACCCTGCTTATTTACCTTATGTGCAGAGTACATCATGAGAAATGCTGGACTGGATGAAGCACAAGCTGGAATCCAGATTGCCAGGATTAATATCAGTAACTTCAGATATGCATATAACACCACCCTTATGGCAGAAAGCAAAGAAGAACTAAGGAGTCTCTTGATGAAAGTGAAAAAGAAGAGTGAAAAAACTGGCTTAAAACTCAACATTCAGAAATCTAAGATCATGGCATCTGGTCCAATCACTTCATGGCAAATAGATGGGGAAACAGTGTAAACAGTGACAGACTTTATTTTGAGGGGCTCATTGCAGATGGTGAATGAAACCATGAAATTAAAAGATGCTTGCTCCTTTGAAGAAAAGCTATGACAAACCCAGACAGCATATTAAAAAGCAGGGACATTATTTTGCCAACAAAGTTCAGTCTACTCAAAGCTATGGTTTTTCCAGTAGCCATGTATGGATGTGAGAGTGGGACTATAAAGAAAGCTGAGCTCCAAAAAATTGATGCTTTTGAATTGTGGTATTGGAGAAAGTTCTTGGGAGCTCCTTGGACTGCAAGGAGATCAAAAGAATCAATCCTAAAGGAAAGCAACCCTGAATATTCATTGGAAGGACTGATGCTGGAGCTGAAACACCAATATTTTGGCTACCTGATGTGAAGAACTGACTCATCTGAAAAGACCCTGATGCTGGGAAAGATTGAAAGTGGGAGGAGAAGGGGTGGCAGAGAATGAGATGGTTGGATGGCATAACCAACTCAATAGTCATGAGTTTGAGTAAACTCTGGGAGTTGGTGATGGACAAAGAGGACTGGTCTGCTGCAGTTCATGGGGTGGCAAAGAGTGGGACACAACTGAGTGCCTGAGCTGAACTGAACCCTGGGCAGGGGTTGGGGTGTGGGGAGGGTGGAGGTGGGGGCATCTACCAGGATTTTACAGAAAAGAAGTAAAATTCAAAGTGGCTAGATTTGGGGAATCAATATACTAGTCTAACAAAGAAAAGGAGATTTGCGTTTCAGGGAATAACAAAGTCTGGGGAAATGACTGGGAAAACGTAGATAAGGGTTTTTTCAGTAAGGTATATTATGTAAATTTCTCTTGGTGTTGATTGTCCTCTCTGGCTTTGTGTTTGAGAAGTGAGGGGTTGGGGGAGGGAACCATTCACAGAGGAAAGTGTATGCCCTGTTCTGCTGTTAGGCAAATATAGGAGGGCCAGGAACTCTTCCTGAATCTGTTGATCCCCAAAATCTTGTAGTTCAAAATAATCCTTATACTACAGTGACATATTTTGGGATGGCATTTCCTGATGCCCTCCACAACTGGTTCTTTACTTTTAGCACCCATTTAAAGCACTGATTCTCTGCTTTTTGGTCCCAGGATCCTTTATATTCTTAATATTTATTGAGGATTAATAAATTTTTAAGTGGACTATATTTATTAATATTATTAAATATTACTAAATTTATTTACATTATTTTTACAGTATATTTATAATATTAGAGAAATTAAAACAGATAGATGTTAAGTAATTCACTAAAAATAACAATAAATCTATTATTGCTTATATAATATATATTATGAAAACTATATTTTGGGGGGGGAAAGGTAGTGAGAAGAGGTGCTTTCTTTTACATTTTTTAAAAATTCTTTAATGTTTGGCTTCATGGACAGTAACCAGATTCTAACATTTACTATTGCATTCAAACTGGAAAAAAATACATTATTTAAAATAAACTTGTTCATCTTCTCAGATTCTAATTTTGTGAGAGCTAGTTACCATTCTGTGGTGGTGGTTTAGTCATTAAGTTGTGTCCCACTCTTGTGACCCCATAGACTGTAGCCTTCCAAGCTTCTCTGTCCATGAGATTTCCCAGGCAAGAATACTGGAGTGGGTTGTCATTTTCTTCTCCAGGGGATCTTCCCAGACTAGGAATCAAACCCATGTCTCCTGTATTGCAGACAGATTCTTTACTGACTGAGATATGAGGGAAGTTGATTCTGTAGGTAACTGAAAAATGTACAAATGCTCTGTTTTCTGGTAGAGGTTCAGATGTCTTCCCTTGAACTCTGTGGGAAAAAAGGTTTGCCTACATCAGCAATTCATTGCAACATTTCTTTCAGTCAGTTCAGTTCAGTTCAGTTCAGTCGCTCAGTCATGTCTGACTCTTTGCGACCCCATGAATCGCAGCACGCCAGGCCTCCCTGTCCATCACCAACTCCCGGAGTTCACTCAAACTCATGTCCATCGAGTCGGTGACGCCATCCAGCCATCTCATCCTCTGTCGTCCCCTTCTCCTCCTGCCCCCAATCCCTCCCAGCATCAGAGTCTTTTCCAATGAGTCAACTCTTCGCATGAGGTGGCCAAAGTACTGGAATTTCAGCTTTAGCATCATGCCTTCCAATGAACACCCAGGACTGATCTCCTTTAGAATGGACTGGTTGGATCTCCTTGCAGTCCAAGGGACTCTCAAGAGTCTTCTCCAACACCACAGTTCAAATGCATCAATTCTTTGGTGCTCAGCTTTCTTCACAGTCCAATTCTCACATCCATACATGACCACAGGAAAAACCACAGCCTTGACTAGATGGACCTTAGCCAGCAAAGTAATGTCTCTGCTTTTCAACACGCTATCTAGGTTGGTCATAACTTTTCTTCCAAGGAGTAAGCGTCTTTTAATTTCATGGCTGCAGTCACCATTCTTCTTTACTCCTATATAAATTTGGGATTAAAAAAATTTTTTTCTTTAAACCACTTCCCTTATATACCTTCTTCTCTCAGTTAATGAGTAAAATAAAGCTTAAATGCATGGTTATTTTATATCCAAACTGAAAGTGTTAGTTGCTCAGTCATGTCTGACTCAGATGTGACCCTATGGACTGTAGCCAGCCAAAATCCTCTGTCTTTGGAATCCTCCAGGTAGAATACTGGAGTGGGTAGGCATTCCTTTCTCCAGGGGATCTTCCCAACCCAAAGATCAAACCTGGATTTCTTCCATTGCAGGCAGATTCTTTACCATCTGAGCCACCAGGGAAGCCAAAGGAGGGTCATAATTTTACCTGTTCTTTTAAAAAGTATCTTTCAACAACACTTGTGTAAGATTAGAAAACTCCATTGCATATTCTTGAGAAAAATGAGTGATAAAGAAAAATAATGACTTGGTATTGTTAAGAAAGTAGTTTTAAACTTTGCAGAGCCCCAGTAATCTGAGAAACTCCCAGGAAATTTCAGAATCATATTTTGAGAATTACTGTTTCATGCATTGGAGAAGGAGATAGCAACCCACTCCAGTGTTCTTGTCAGGGACAGGGCAGCCTGGTGGATTGCCATCTATGGGGTTGCACAGGGTTGGACAAGACTGAAGCGACTTAGCAGCAGCAGCAGCAGCTTCACAAGTTTAAGAAGAGCAGTCTCATTCTACACAGTCAATGAAAAGGATTTTTTTTTAATCAAGTAAAAAAGATGGTCTTGGGAACCTAACATGTCATCTGATAGAAAAATGTAAAAAACTGAATAATACATTTAGCAAAGAAATGAGAAATTATAAGAAAACGAGAAATTATAAGAAAGCGGAAATTTAATGACTTGCTTCTTATGAATAGATTGACAAAGATGTGAATGATCTTCCATGTCTAGGATTTAATCACATAAGATGATAGAACTTACCTGGCTGTCTCTCTGGACAATCATTCTTAGGACCTAGCCAGCATTTTGCTAGGAAGAAAGCTCAGATCACATGGAGAGGCCACAAGTAATCTTGATCACTGGCACAAGTTAAGGTCCAAGTCAAGAGCCAGCATCAACTACCAGACATCTCAGTGAACAATACTTCAGCCATCAGCCTTTGGAAACCCAAACTAAAGCTGAGCAGAGCAGAGACAAGCAGATGATTGCCAAATTTTGACCAACTTGCAAATGCATGATTAAAATATATGTTGTTGTAGCCACTAAGATTTGTGGAGGTTGTCATAAAGCAAGAAATATCCAGAACAAAGAGAAATTATTTCCTGAAGGGTTATCTCTAATTTTTGCAACAGTTCCACAGAGACCAAATTCGGTTGACTATATAAAGACTTTGATCAGTTCAGTCACTCAGTAATGTCCGACTCTTTGTAACCCCTGGACTACAGCATGTCAGGCCTCCTTGTCCATCACCAACTTCTGGAGTTTACTCAAACTCATGTCCATTGAGTCAGTGATGCCATCCAACCATCTTATCCTGTGTCATCCCCTTCTCTTGCCTTCAATCTTTCCCAGCATCAGAGGCTTTTCAAATGAGTCAGCTCTTTGCATAAGGTGGCCAAAGTATTGGAGTTTCAGCCTCAGCATAGGTCTTTCCAATGAATATTCAGGACTAATTTCCTTTAGGATGGAGTGGTTGGATCTCCTTGCAGTCCAAGGGACTCTCAAGAGTCTTCTCCAACACCACAGTTCAAAAGCATCAATTTTTCAGCACTCAGCTTTCTTTATAGTCCAACTCTCATATACATGCATGATTACTGGAAAAACAATAGCCTTGACTAGACAGATCTTTGTTGGCAAATTAATGCCTCTGCTTTAATATGCTGTCTATGTTGGTCATAACTTTTCTTCCAAGGAGCAAGCATCTTTTAATTTCATGGCTTTATTCACCATCTGCAGTGAGCCCCTCAAAATAAAGTCTGTACTGTTTACACTGTTTCCCCATCTATTTGCCATGTAGTGATGGGACCAGATGCCATGATCTTAGATTTCTGAATGCTGAGTTTTAAGCCAGCTTTTTCACTCACCTCTTTCACTTTCATCAAGAAACTCCTTAGTTCTTCTTTGTTTTCTGCCATAAGGGTGGTGTTATATGCATATCTGAGGTTATTGATATTAATCCTGGCAATCTGGATTCCAGCTTGTGCTTCATCCAGTCCAGCATTTCTCATGATGTACTCTGCACATAAGGTAAATAAGCAGGGTGACAATATACAGCCTTGACATACTCTTTCCCCCATCTGGAAATAGTCTGTTGCTCCATATCCAGTTCTAACTGTTGCTTCCTGACCTGCACACAGATTTCTCAGGAGGCAGGTCAGGTGGTCTTGTATTGCCATCTCTTTCAGAATTTTCCGCAGTTTGTTGTGATCCACACAGTCAAAGGCTTTGGCATAGTCAATAAAGCAGAAGTAGATGTTTTTCTAGAACTCTCTTGCTTTTTTGAGGATCCAGTGGATGTTGGTAATTTGATCTCTGGCTTTTCTGCCTTTTTTAAATCCAGCTTGAACATCTGGAAGTTCATGATTCACCTACTGTTGAAGCCTGGCTTGGAGTATTTTGCCCGTTACTTTGCTAGTGTGTGATATGAGTGCAATTGTGCTGTAGTTGGAGCATTCTTTGGCATTGCCTTTCTTTGGGATTGGAATTGAAATTGATCTTTTCCAGTCCTGTGGCTGCTGCTGAATTTTCCAAATTTGCTGGCATATTGAGTGCAGCATTTTCACAGCATCATCTTTTAGGATTTGAAATAGCTCAACTGGAATTCCATCACCTCCACTAGCTTTGTTTGTAGTGATGCTTCCTAAGGCCCACTTGACTTCACATTCCAGGATGTCTGGCTATAGGTGAGTGATCACACCATCATGATTATCTCAGTTGTGAAGATCTTTTTTTGTATATTTCCATGTATTCTTGCTTGGATTTCCCTCACAGCTCAGTAGCTAAGAATCTGCCTGCAATTCAGGAGATCTGGGTTCGATTCCTGGGTTGGGAAGATCCCCTGTAGAAGGAAATGGCAATCCACTCCAGTATTCTTGCCTGGAGAATCCCATGGACAGAGGAGTCTGGAGGGGTACAGTCCGTGGGGTCGGTCACAAAGTGTCAGACACGACTGAGCGACTAAACCACCAAACCACCATGTATTCTTGCCACCTCTTCTTAATATCTTCCTCTTCTGTTAGGTCCATACTATTTCTGTCCTTTATTGTGCCCATCTTTTCATTAAATGTTCCCTTGGTATCTCTAATTTTCCTGAAGAGATCTGTAGTCTTTCCCATTCTATTGTTTTCTTCTATTTCTTTGCATTGATCACTGAGGAAGGCTTTTTTATCTCTCCTTGCTATTCTTTGATCGTGGAAATCTTTGATAGATTTTGATAGTGAAAATCTACCCAAAAAACACAATCACAGAATGAGCACATTTACTGTTCTTTTTTTTTTTTTTACTTTTCCATGAGTATATATAGGGGCTTCCCTTGTAGCTCAGACAGTAAAGCATCCACCTATAATGTAGGAGACCTGGGTTCAATTCCTGAATCAGGAAGATCCTCTGGAGAAGGAAAATGGCAATCCACTCCAGTATTCTTGCCTGGAGAATTGCATGGACAGAGGAGCCTGGTGGGCTGCAGTCCATGTGGTAGCAAAAAGTCAGACAGGACTGAGTGACTAACACTAGACATAGCAGGATAAAATGATTTGCTTTTCTTCTCCTTAATGGCTCAGTCAGAACTAGAACCAAAGAAGCCTGAATCTCAATCAGTTTTGTTTTCCACTACTCCTCTAGGAAAGCCTTGATTTCCCTACTTAATGGCACCCCACTCCAGTACTCTTGCCTGGAAAACCCCATGGACGGAGGAGCCTGGTAGGCTGCAATCCATGAGATCGCTGAGGGTCAGACATGACTAAGCAACTTCACTTTCACTTTTTACTTTCCTGCATTGGAGAAGGAAACGGCAACCCACTCCAGTTACTTGCCTGGAGAATCCCAGGGACGATGGAGCCTGGTGGGCTGCCGTCTGTGGGGTTGCACAGAGTCTGACACAACTGAAGCAACTTAGCAGTAGCAGAGATCTTCAAAGAGCTTGTCTTCCTACTTGTCAGGAGAGTGGTATGAAAGTGGGATGGATCTTTTGAGCAATGATATAGAAGCACCTTTCAAACACCAAGATATTATAATTCTATGATTTAAAAAGGGCAGGTGGCATTTCCCTGGTGGTCCAGTGGTTAAGAATCTGCCTACCAATGCAGGGGCCATGCATTCAATTCCTGGTCTGGGAGGATTCCATAGGCTGCATGGCAATTAACCCAGGCACCACATCTAATGAAACCTGTGCTCTAGAGCCCCCCTACCGCAGCTACTGGAGCCCGTGCACTGGAAGAAGGGAAACCGCCATGGAGAAGCCCACGCACCACAGCTAGGGAGCAGCCCCACTCACTGAAACTAGGCGAAGTCCACGTGCAGCAACACAGACAAATATAATAAGATAAATACCATAAGATACAAGAAAAAATTTTAAAGGACATGAGTTTGGCCTATGAGAAATAACAGTCTTTTCTTTAGCATATCTCAACACACTTCTGGGGCTCTCTGCCTCCAAACTAATAACTCATATATATATTTAAAATCTGAAATACTATAGTATTTTAGTTAATTACTCCTCAAAGAGACTGAGAGCTGCAGCATGCATTTATGTCTTCACAGATTCATGTTTTATACATTTAAGGAATTAAGGCTATTTAATTTCAATTCATGCAACCCAAATTCTTTCAAGCATAGTTTCATCTGATTCAACTTTTATCCTTATTCTATTTTTCTTGTGCTAATATTTACATGTCAGAGAAAGAAAGAATATTTTACTATTTTATTCAATTATATATTAGCAGGAAACATTAAAAACAAAAACATAAGAAGAGGAAGAATTTTTATTACAGGGCTACATAGGTGAGCTGGGAATATGTTAATACATGGAATATTTGCCTTCTTTTCCCAGATTATAGCTAAAATATATAAGATGTTTTTTAAAAAATCAAAGCAAAAGGCAAATATTTTTCAAAAGGAAGAACAGTCTAATGTTAATTGCCATTTCTATAAAAAATTTTAAGGAAATCAATAGAGAATAGTGGTTGCAGGTCAGATCTGTAGCCAAACTGCCCAAGTTGCTATCTCAATCTGTGTGTTTCTTCACTGTCTTACCTAAGCTGAATCACAAAACTCTTTCTAATTTCTTCATTTGTAAAGTGGGGATGATCATAATAGCACCAAATTCATTTGATGGTTATAATAATAAAAGAATTAAAATTCATAACAATACTTAGAACATTGCTTTGGCACGTGGTTTGTGCCTAATAAGTTTTGTTAATCAATAATATTTTGTGCTCCTCTTTCTTGTGATGATTAATTACAAAGCTCAGTTTTGTAGATTTATATACCTGACATTTCTTTGAAAACTGATGAATAAATGGCTTTAGACTTAACCGAGGCATAACAATAATCTGCCCATTTATTTTTCTTTATATTTTTAAATCCTCTAAAATTGTGACACTCAGATGGGTTACCATCACCATAGTGAAAGGTGAGTGAAAATGAACCACCGCCACAGAACTAGTTAAACTCACTCTAACCTGTCAACTTCATTTTGTTCTCATTAAATTTAATTTTTACCTTAGGTTCTTTGCTTTGGAGATCTTGTGAAAGCTTGCTCATTCTAGGGGTGGAGTGGGGATGGTTCATACAGTTTCAAAAGATTTACAATATTACCTTTCACTCCTTTTAAATCCAGCTATATTTAAACCTTTGTGTCATATAAAATAGGCATCAAGATTTATTACTATCCATATAATTAGCCAATTTTCCCAATGCCAGAGATTAAGCCATCCATGCACAAGACGGTCAGCATCTTTACCATACACCAAGTGCTCAAACGTTAACAGTTCTATATCGGGACACTTGAATATAATCCATTGTCTATTTCTTTTTCTTTTCCTGTGCCTTACCATACTTTTAACTTTTATAAAAATATAACAATAGTCATTCTTTGCTGAGAAATGGCAACCTACTCCAGTGTTCTTGCCTGGAGAATCCCAGGGATGGGGGAGCCTGGTGGGCTGCTGTCTATGGAGTCACACAGAGTCAGACACGACTGAAGCGACTTAGCATGTATCACTTAGGATGGTAATTACAAACTGTAGGATATAATGAGAAACCTATTTTAAAACAGAGAAACAAAAGGAGAAGAAATCCAGTCACTGAGGAATGAGGAAGTCAGGAAGAATCTGGATGACATTAGTACTCAAATGAAAAGCTGATTAATTCTCAAACTGAAACTATTGTTTGAATTACATGTCTAATCTTCACGAAGCTGACCACATGTGACATTCAGACAGCTGTTTCAGCCCATTTATCATCCATTAAAGGTAGTACCTTACATTACCAACGCAAAACTTGATCATTAGCAATACACCCTGAGGAATTAGACATCATAACACGGAGACTGTCAATAGGTCCCAGATGCCTTGGTGTCACCCTGACAGGTGGCATACTTAGAGCATGCCACCCTCACCTTTCTCAGACTTGGTTGTGGATATGAGATAAGAAAGGGAGTGGATGAAAACTCGACAAAAAGCACTAAATCACTTAAAAAATGTAAATAACCAAAAGCTGCTTCCCATGTGACACATTTTTGTCCGTGCACTGTTATCTCCAGACAACATTTCGAAAATGTATCCCTTTCTATCTGTTGCTAATATTGTAACCGTTCTTTATCCTGGGATTTTCATAAGGATTCTGGAGGATTTGAGGAAGACCAATTAATCAATGCCAGAGTGGATAATGATTTATGACCAGCTTAAAAATAGGAGTGCATACATTTCAATGTGGTCTCTTCTCTCTGTTGATCAGAATTTTTTTTCTTTCTATTGGAATGCCTCCAAACATCTTGCTGGCAAAGAGGGTGTATTTTTTGAGATAGCAAAGTTGTTTATTGAGCCACTGAGTTCAATCAGCATCAGTAACTCCTGTGGTACAAGGAAAATTGAAAGAAAAGGCTTAGTATAAATTCTTCGAATATGGAGCAATCCATTAGCAGGTTCAGCAAGTCACAGAATGGACCTTATAATATGAAACATGGCATCTGGAGTGTGTGTGTGTCTGTGTGTTTTAAAATATATGGGACAATCTCTTCTTATGCAAGCATTTTTATTATGCTGCCACATTTATACCCAGGTATTTGGATAGCACTGCTGACATAGCACTCCCAGCCAAAATAAAAAACAGATATAATTTTTCCTTGAGTTCTACTTTTATCCTTCAAGATGTCTGGCTCAAATATTCAATTAGATTTTATCACCTTTGTTTCCAAATCATAAATTGTTTGACAAATACCATATCATTGATGTGTATCATCGAATAAGAATATCTTATTTCGTTGATGAGTGATTATGGTATACTACCTTTATACTGCTGAGATTTATGGTACTCTATTCAGCAAGAGCTACTATAGGATGGTGAAATGAAGAGTAATAAAGTTGGCAGGCTGAATGCTGCAAAGTGTGTCTAATGTCTGAAAAAGGAGTCTGCATTTATGCAAATATAAATTGGCTGTGAAGCTTGTAATTCTGGAATCCAAACATCGAGTTTGTGTCCTCTGTGTGACCCACTGTGATTTGAAAGACAGAATGGAGATAACGGGTGGAGAGGGAGAGGATCGAGAAGGAAAATATTAATGCTATTTGTAGATAGTTGTTAAAGGTCAGTGCTTATTAAAGAAAAAGACAGGAATAGACTCCCACTAAATTACAATCTTAGTAATAAGAGTAAAGGACTGTTGTTACTTTTCTATAGCAACAATGAGGGTTATCTAATACCCAACACAGCCTTTGGTATTGAGAAAATAAGAGATTTCATTCTATTAAGTGTTGTGCACACTGTGTTGGTTTAGTCGCTAAGTTTGTCCTACTATTGTGACCCCATGGACTGTCGCCCGCCAGGCTCCTCTGTCCATGGGATTCTCCAAGCAAAGATACTGGAGTGAGTTAACATTTCCTCCTCCAGGAGATCTCCCGACCCAGGAATCAAACCTGGGTCTCCTACATTGCAGGCAGATTCTTTACTGACTGAGCTATGAAGGAATCCCTAACAGTATTCCTTTTGTGAAGGAATAACAATCAACAGGTAGGGAGTGGTGCCTGGTAGATCACACCTACTGAAATCCAAGGGTTGGTACCCAAAGTCTATTTTAAACCATAATAAAGAGGTTACTGAGTCCCCCATATAGCAGTTAATGTAAGAACTGAGAACTCTCTCTTTATATCACTGTACTGATTACTGACTGTTTGCTATGTCTGATATTCTCCTTCTTTTAAAATTATTGCTATCTGTTAATGGTTCTTTCAGTAGTAGCTGTGTTTTCATGATTCCATCTCCTAAGCACCATCATTGGTCCAAGGGTGAGAACCTGACCAAGCTGGTAAAAATAGAATCCCCTGATGTTTAAGTCACTAGTCCAGGACTGGGAATTCCATCCTATCAGACTAATCAGGATCAGTCTATCTCTCTTAGATTTGAAAACTTAAGATGAAAAATACAGAATCTATTAAAAACCATGTTTTTCTGCCCTACAAAGGAAAGTCTTATAGCTTTTCTGTATTGAGAAAAAAGATTTGAGTAGACAAATGGCAGCTAAGTTGGTCCTTTAAGTCCTGTTTCTAGGGGTTCTTAAGCCTCATCTGCACTCCTAGCTTTCTTATACATCAGACATTCATCTCTATCTTCTATTCCTTGAGCTAAAACATTCCTTGTTTTACCTAACTAATTCAATTTGGGATTTTGTAATTACAACCAGAAGTACTGATATAATTTCCAAGGAAGATCAATAGTTTTCAGATCGTGATGAGAAGGAATGTTACATAATAACTATGATGTATATTAAAAAAAGTTATTGGGCAAGATTTGTGTCTAGAACTGACCCCAAATTTTTCTTAATAAAATTATTTATGTAAACTATATTTCAGGGGTTAAATAATGCTGCAGAGCTTTTAATGGTTAAGTGTGACACATATCGGTAGAGACAATTTTATTCATTTATAATGTGATTACATCAAATAGAGGATATTAAACCATTACTCTTTATTCCAGCTGACCAAAAACTTTGTAAATTTTCTATATGCAAATTAGTGCAAACTTGGTTGGATGACCACTAAGCAAAAATATAAATGCAAAATTAAAAATGATAGATTTGAGTTGATTATTTCCCTTTTTTAATTTTTTTTAAAAATGTTTGGCCAATTCTCCAACTAGGGATCAAACCATGGCCCCTGCATTAGAAGTGCAGAGTCCTAACCACAGGACAACCAGGGAAGTCCCTCGAGCTGCCTATCTCTTTTGCAGAGCAAGTCCTGTGATATTTCCCCCTGCTTTTTGTTGTTGTTATTTAGAATTATTTGCAGCTAACATGCAACAAACACTGAAGATGGAACTCACAATCAAGTGGAAGAAAGTGACAGTGAAATCCAAACACCACAGAGAGAGAGAGGTGAGACAAGAATACCCACTTATCAGGGTTATGTTGTTAATATAAAAGAACTCATACCCAAGAATGTATCTTTTGGAATGAGAAGATCATCACAGTACACTAGGTGTAGGTCAAGCCTTTCTCCATCCCAGTTCATTCTTCATATTTGTGCTGATTTGGAATCCTTTATATTTATTCTTGTCTTTTGCTTCCTCTTCTCTATCTTCCTCAGCTATCTACAGATCCACTGATTTCCCATATGAAGATTCAGCATCCCAACTTTTCTGAATTAATCCCAGTTGAACTAGAATATGTTTTGATAGCAACCATAACACCCTCTCCTTAATTCCCACTGAATCCAATGGGGCTATGAAGAATTGTTATGGTCCTAGACTTATTATTAAGGGTCCAGGCATTACTCTCTCCCAGGCATTGCTTGCTGCTAATTTCTGTAAAATAGAAATAGCGCTATATATTCCATAGGGTTATTGTGATGATTAATTTTTTAAATGGAGAGAAAATACTTAGGCAAATAACTCATAATATTAATATATCTATAGTTTTTATATTTGTTAGTGATATCCATACTTATATTATTTCTTTGCCATATTAACTATTTGCAGGCATTATCTTCAAAGGCTAAGTGATGGGTACCACTGTCTCATCCAAATTAATGACCTGTTTTCAGAATTATTGCTCTTTCAATATTCCCTCATCTGAGTTCATTAGTTCAACAATTCATTTATCCAAGCTAATATTTTTCAAAAAGAAGCAGGACAAAGAAGGCTTACATTAAAGATAAGAAGTGAGGCATGGAGATAGCAGAGATGACTCAGCTATTTCAGCCTCAAGAGAGATGGAGGTAACAGAGTGGTCATATACAAATATGATAATAAGGACATGAGTCTTTATTCCTGAAATGGGATGAGAAAGACTGAAGGAAAGAGGTCAGAGTATCCTGCTAGTTTTTCCAAACTATAACCATAACCCTTGCTCTTAAGAAGTATGTATATAAAAGAGAAGACTGGCACATAAATATACAATGAAATACAGGGCTTAAGTGTTATGTAAGTAAATATTTATGACCAGATATTATATGTAAAACACACTGACACATCAGTGTGCAAAAACTGACTCTTTTCATGTGTGCTCAGGTGTGTTCGACTCTTTGGGACCCCAGGGACTATAGCCAGCCACACTCCTCTGTCCATGGGATTTCCTGGCAAAAATACTGTAGTGAGTTGCCATTCCTCCAGGGGATCTTCCCGAGCCAGGAATCGAACTCACACTTCCCACAGCTCCTTGCATTGCAGGCGGATTCTTTACCTGCTGGGCCATTGGGAAAGCAGATTCTAACCTGTGCACAAAATCTAATCTGGTACATATTCATTCATCTCAACTTTCAGTGACATCATAATGCTACAAATCAGGTCCTTTTTCCTTTTTTTCTAACCTAGAGACCTGTTTGTTTGCTTTTTTTTTTTTTAAACACTTACCAGAAAAACACAACTTAAGTCATTTAAACCTGATTTAATGTTCAAATCAAATTCACCTTATTTTTTAATATCATACTTAACCCCATGATGTAGATGCTATTAATATCTCTTTTTCACGATGCATTGTTTTAAAGTTTTTGTGACTTACCCAAGGAAGTTAGTGGTCATATCAAATTTTAAATTCAATCTAATTCCAGAATCTGCAACTCTGAACATGACACAGCCCACAAAGTGTTATGTATGGAGATGGTACCTTTTACCAAAAGGCTTCACAAAACTGCTGTTCAGTTTTTCTCTGACCAGGAGAAGGAATGGGCTGCAAAGATACGGGGAAGCATAGAAGCTGGATGTTCCAGCTCTGATTTTGCCCTAAATGAGAGAGGGAAAGGAGCCAAGAAAGATTTTGATCCTTTCACACTGCTAAGATTGACCTGCTTTTAGCTTATCTCCAGTTACATTTTTATGAATTAAAAAAAAAAAAAACCTCCTCACTAACTGCTTTCTTCCAAATATCCAGGCCAGTATCTTAAGTTATTTTTAACACCTTTCCTTTAGAAATGTGACCCAATTAACTTGTGTGATTCAATTAATCAATAAATATGAGCTCTACTTTAAAAAATACATCCAGAGTCTGACCGCTATTTATCAACCTTCAGTGCTATCACCCTGCCCCAAACTATCTTTATTTCTGCCTGCAGTGGTTTTTTCTTGTTGTCAGTTTCTTTGATTCCATTCTTGTCCTGTGGAAACTTGACTTCACAAAACATCCAGTGAAGTAAAACCATCATTTCGCTGCTTAAAACTCAGCAATGGCATTCTGTCTCACTCAGAATAAAGTTTTAAGTACTTATCATACTTGTGTTTCAGCAGAACCACACTGGCTGAGCTATTTGACACTGAACATCATGAGAAGAGAGAATTACTTCTACAGAACTGAGGCTGGAGTCAGAAGAAATCTAGGACTCTGGAAAGGTATCCCGGGAATGGACAGAGCCAAGTAGATCTATGGTAGGCAAAACTCTACCTCAACTTCAAAAGGCTGATCTATAGAGTACATCACACCATAGAGTTGTCTAGCTCAAGGTGTAAGAGTGTTGAATATTCATATCTATTATTATATACCATTAATTATTATTTAAAGCTCTGCCTAGAGGGACAGAAGTTCCAAGCAATCCCCACCCTTTTTGTGTAAGTCGAATAAACTCAACATCACGAAGACATCCATGTAGAGATGTAGGTTCTGGGTGTTGGAATCAGAGTAAACATGGAATTTGTAAAGTGATCCTAGTAAATGTGTAGGAAACACAGTGTTTGCTATAATTCCCCATTTCAAGGTAAGATCCATTCAATCCTCACACTAAATTCAGTGTACTGGTTCTTCAGATGGTGCCTGGTAATATTTTTTTAAAAAATAAATAATACTTGAAAGATTCGAAGTTAAGCTACCAGCCAGCCAGCCAGCCTCAGTTAGCCCTGAGGCTTAGGTGGTATGCAACATTTATCTCCTTTCACTCACCCTTGGCCAACACTTCCAAAGCCCTGGATTAATTAAGTGGTGGGCGATGCAGATCTTTATACCTCAAGTGACTGAGCCTTTGGTGCTGTGCCCGTTTGACTCTGATCTTTTCATGGTTAAAACAGACTGAGATCTTTAAGGACACCGTAATATATCTCCAGAGATTCAGCCAAACTGCTTTCTGCCTCTTGTATAAAAGCAGTTCTACTTCCTCATAATGGTCAGAGTCAATTACCACTGCCAATATGGTAACTTTCTTGTCTGCTGGTCTGCTGGAATGAGGAGCCCAACATGGCCAGGTAGACATCATAATTTTTGAACTGTAGACCTGCCAAGTTTAAAAGGGCTTCCCTCATAGCTCAGTTGGTAAAGAATCCGCCTGCAAGGCAGGAGACCCTGGGTCGGGAAGATCCGCTAGAGAAGGGATAGGCTACCCACTCTAGTATTCTTAGGCTTCCCTTGTGGCTCAGCTGATAAAGAATCCACCTGCAATATGGGAGACCTGGGTTTGATCCTTGGGTTGGTAAGATCCCCTGGAGAGGAGAAAGGCTACCCACTCCAATATTCTGGCCTGGAGAATTCCATGGGCTATACAGATATCATAATTTGAGAACTGTAGACCTGATAAGTTTAAAACTGAAGGGAGGAAGGCACACATTCTCTAAATGAGTCACTAGGAGTGACGACAAGAGCAGGGGTGGGGTCCCTTCTACTTTCATCCTATCATTTCTGGTTTGATGCTGCTACTGCTGCTGCTGCTAAGTCGCTTCAGTCGTGTCCGACTCTGTGCAACCCCATAGATGGCAGCCCACCAGGTTCCCCCGTCCTTGGGATTCTCCAGGCAAGAACACTGGAGTGGGTTGCCATTTCTTTCTCCTATTTCTGGTTTAGATAGTCTTATTATCAGAGACTCAGGACAAAATTGGATAAAAGTATATACCATATCTGACAGGAATCCTGCAACAAAGCAAGGTAGTATTTATAAGGTGGAACTTTTGTGATGCCTTTGAGTGATCGTTGCAGCATTGTATCAGACTAGCAGGCTCTGAGTGCTACAGAAAAAGGTAGAGCTAGTGATCCTTTGAGACATGCTCGACATTACAATTATTTTAGGACTTCCCTGGCAGTCCAGTGGTTAAGACTCTGTGCTTCCAATGCATGGGGTGTGGGTTCTGTTCCTGGTTGGGGAACTAAGACCTCACACGCAGCATAGTGTGGCTGATATATATATATATCAAAAATAGCTTTTATGCAAATTGTATCCTATGGTGTGAAGAAATATTATATAATATAAACTGAAAGTCACTCAGACGTGTCCAACTATTTGTGACCCCATGGACTATACAGATCATGGAATTCTCCAGGCCAGAATACTGGAGTGGGTAGCTGTTCCCTTCTCCAGGGGATCTTCCCAACCCAGGGATCGAACCCAGGTCTCCTGTATTGCAGGCGGATTGTTTACCAGCTGAGCCACCAGGGAAGCCCAATATTATATAAGATAAACTGCCAGTAAATCAGACACACTGTACATCTTTAAAACTAACCAAGACATTAATGGCAGGAGATGAAAACACATATCAGCATTTCTGTCAATTACTATCCATTCTAGAGTGGATGGGGCCTGCAATGCAGGTATAATCAACCTGCTACCAAGTGGCTGATGGATCTGAGTACTGATAACATATCAAGAGCCCAGCATCACAGTTTGTTGACAAGTTGGATATTTAGCAGTGATAGTAGCTTTATCTGGAATTCCCTGGTAGCTCAGTTGGTAAAGAATCTGCCTACAGTGCAGGAGTGAAAGTGAGAGTGAAAGTGAAGTCGCTCAGTCGTGTCTGAATCTTTGTGACCCCATGGACTGTAGCCCACCAGGCTCCTCCGTCCATGGGATTCTCCAGACAAGAATACTGGAGTGGGTTGCCATTTCCTTCTCCAGGGGATCTTCCTGACTGAGGGATCGAACCCAGGTCTCCTGCATGAGAGGCAGACACTTTAATCTCTGAGCCACCAGGGAAGCCTGGATTCAATTCCCATATCAGGAAGATCCCTTGGAGAAGGAAATGGCAACCCACTCCAGTATTCTTGCCTGGAGAATCCTCATGGACTGAGGAGTCTGGTGGTCTACAGTCCATGGGGTCACAAGAGTCAGACACAAGTTGGCGACAGACTACCATCACCACCTCCAGTAGCTGCATCAAATTTGTCAGAATAAGTCCATGTTACTGCATTCATCTATCAACTCTTTCACGGCTAGTCCATTTTCAGGTCTGTTACGTGAACAATGCCAAAAACGAGTACAGAGGGTATCTGTCATACCCAACTAAGACATTCTGTTCATCTGCTGGTTTAGTACCCCCTATGTAATGCATTCTATCTGGTTTGCATTAACGTGGTCGACAAAAATCTGCACACAGTCTGATGACTCCCATGGATCCAACCATATGCCTTTGATCTAGACTTTCTGTTTCAAGTCTTGCTCTTTCCAAGCCACTGATCAGCCAGCCAAGCCTTTTACCACCAGTCAGGGATCTGAGTATGTCTCTTATCACAGGCCACTTCTGTCTCTATGTGAGATAGAAGACAAGATGGAATGCACAAATTCTGTCTTTGGGGAAGGTTTTTCTCTTGCCACTGTCTTTCAGTACCCATTATGCACAGGGCTGTGATATGGCAGGAATGCCCAGACCATAGGATCTCCTTGGACTATATCATGACATAGAAGGAGAGTTCAAATTACACTGATCAAGACTGGATTGGCTATTAGTTATTGTATGCCATCATTATAGGGCTTCCCAGATAGCTCAGTGGTAAAGAATCTGCCTGCCAATGCAGCAGACATGGGTTTGATCCCTAGGTTGGGAAGATCCCCTGGAGAAGAAAATGGCTATCCACTGCACTGTTCTTGCCTGGAGAATTCCATGGACAGAGGAGCCTGGTTAGCTACAGTCCATGGGATCACAAAGAGTCTGGACACGACTGAGCATCCATACATGCCCTCCATACAAGCATATTTATCCCAATTAAAAACTCAAGGCTAAGCACCTGCACGATAGCAGCAGCCTCTCAGTTCCCTAGAGCTGGGCTCAGACCAGCAGAGGCTGCATCCAGATACCAGGAATTCACTGACACCCCTTCCTGGAAGCCAGGCCTGGGTACTAGACTCTGAGAGCAGCTCCTGGCCCCTTAGGATTTCTGGCCTCCACCCTGCTGGGCCATCCCCAGTCTCGGGGAGGACCTGAGAAAGGGCATATGGACAAGGCCCAGGTCCTCCCAGGCAGGGCTGCAGAGAGCAGTCAGGCTGGGGACCCACTTATCCCTGGGTGCAAGGTGTAGATGGGTCCCCTGCTCACCATCATCATCAGGGATGACATCAACTGCCTTACAGCATGGAGTTCCAGGCCGTGGTACAGCGCCTGCAGCCAATAGCAGAGAACACCTATGAGTATTTCACCAAGATCACCTCGAGTCTGAGAGTGGCATCAACTGGGGCAGAGTGGTGGCCCTGCCAGGCTTTGGCTACTGCCTGGCCCTGCACGTCTACCAGCGTGGCCTGACCAGCTTCCTCGGCCAGATGACCCGCTTTGTGGCCAACTTCCTGCTGCATCACTGCCTTGCCAGGTCGATTGAGCAGAGGGGTGGCTGGGAAACAGCCCCCATCAAGAACATAGCGATAGTTCTCACTGTATTTTGTTTGGGCCAGTTTGTGGTAGGAGATTCTTTAAGTCATGACTCCTAGAGGGGCGCTTTGGAATCCTGAGACCCCTGTGTGGACTTTGGCCCAGACCTCTCCCCTCACTTCCTCTCCTGCAGGCCTCCCCGTACCCACCCACCCTGCCTTAAAAGCACTGGAAGCTTCAGTAACTGGGCAATCCAGTTATGGAGGGCCCCTGCCCACCATTGCGTGGTGCTAATGGGCCTCCTCTCAGAGAGGGACTGTGGGCTCCTCCCTTAGTTCTCTGGGAACCCCTCAGCTCTGTCTGCTGGTTGGGGGAGACATTGATAACTTGGGAAAGTGAGAGGCTGGGAACCACTTCTCCTCAAGGAGTTGTTAAGGGTCGTAGCTTTTCATAATTATCCTTGGGAGGGCATCCGCCATTCCCTCCACTCTGCCTAAAGCCTGGACATCTGGGGTGTAGGGGTTAGTAGCTCTATTCTTCTCCCAAATTCAGCAGTTCTGAAAGGCAGAACTTGAAAGCTGGGCTTAGAGCCCAGTTCCTGGCCCTTCCTAAGCATCATGTCCCCCAGGAACAGGACTGGTGGGGTGGGGATGAGGTACTGCTCGGCTCTCCCCACCAGCCCCTGTTTCCACTCCCTGCCCCCTGCCCACCACCGCCACCATGGCCCGTATTGCCTTTGCAGTTGGACTCTCAGAGATTCAGGGGGGTGGGGGTGTGCAGTGAGGGTGGAAGGGGTACAGACCAGAGCTCAGCACCTGCCAAGCCTGCCTCCTATGGTCCTCATGCCCTCCCTTCCTCTCCCCTGCTATCATTTGATCCCACCCCAGTGAAGTGCAAGTGAAGCTCACCACACCCCCATCACTCCCGATAAGGAAGGCAGGCATCTTGGATGAGTGGAGTGCTGAGGACCTCACAGCACCTGGACTACAGGGTTTAGGACTGTGGTTTGTTGTTGTCAGGGAAAGCGGGGTGGGGAGTGCATCTTGAAGTTTGAGTGAGAGAAGGGCTGTTAACACCGCTAGTACCCCAAGATTGGGAGTATCCCCTGTGGCCTTGCACAGTGTAATCTGGGGGTATGCATAGGGGAACTGTGAATACTTGAACTCTGCCCCCAACCTCTACTCTCTGCACCTCACACCAGCCTGAGCCCCTCCTGATGGCGGGATACAAGTGCCTCATCAAACTTGCACAGCTGCGGGACTCAGAGGTCAGAGGAGAGGAGTTCTTGATTAAATGCAGGAAGGGGATGCAGGTGGAGACAGCCGGCCACCTCCCACACCCTGAGTGTGTCTGAAAATAAACTGCAACCTCCCCTGAAACCAGTCTCAGGGCTGGAGAGGAGGAGTGACCACAAGATAAGACTGTTTTATCTAGAATTGGACAAGGATCTCATTCACCACCTGACATTCTACCACAATGGGTGGGCACAAGGGGATTTGGGGTTCTTGGTAACCAACAACTGTGAAAAATTCTGCATATTCACCTTATCCTAATGGATACAGATCCTTTTGAGTAAGGTTGGGTGAATTCCTATTGCATTTCAGGATTCTTCTTCAAATGCACCTGTATCTTTTTCAGTCAAGTTAAGGTCTGGAAACTGGGTGGAGAATAATGATTTTCCACTGGGGTGGTTAATATCAGTTTATCTGCCTTCAATCTTTCTTGATTATATATATTAAGTTACACTTAATTGGGTCTCCATATATCTGGTTCTTAGGGAGGGTGTGGTGTATTAGCCATCACCATAGATCCTGGTGGGTCAGGGTCAATTGGTTTTCATCTCAACCTCACTACCTGTAATGTTAGATATATTCACCCTGTGTCTGATGGTTAAATGCTTCCACCTAACTTCTGCTCTTCTGTAAACCTATCATTCCTATAACAAGAGCTCAGGTTCACAACATTTCCTATCATTAATGTCATCTTTTAATGGATAGCTATCATTCTACCACTGAGTTTCTATATGTCTGGTTCCTCTCTAAGTGCTTTTCTTAGTAAAAGAAGTGTCTCCTGGATCCTTTCAAGAAATGTAGCTACTTAGTTGGTTGTTTGAGCTCATGCAATAGATATATTCTTGCTATCTACCTCTGTGAGTACTTTTGATCCTTCCTCAACATTCTGCCAAATGTCAGTTCTACCATCTCTGGGTACTTTAATGTCGATCATTATTATTTCCAGCTTTCCAAGAGCCAACTCAACAATGTATCAAGACCAAACCCTTGCTAAGATGTTGAATCTGAATCACAAGAAAGAAACCCTAGTATCATCCAATCCACCCATGCCAGCTTTATAGATGACTCACTTTGTCTATTACCTTCAAGTCCTAGTCAAGTTTTCTTGATTCTAGTTGCTACATACCTTCTAGGTCTTATTGTTCTGTTGGTGAATAACTCCTATCCTCCCTTAGTAGAGTCAGTACTTCCCAGTTGTACCATCCTAGGACTTGACCTTAGTCATTGGTGTCCAGTGAGGAGGCATACTTCTAGGGGAGATTTCGGCATGACCATGGCCTTTCCTGGTGGCTCGGTGGTAGAGAAACCACCTGCAATGTAAGAGATGCAGGAGACATGAGAGGCTGATCCCTGGGTTGGGAAGATCCCTGGAGGAGAGGAATACCAACTCCAGTATCCTTGCTGGGAAAATCCCATGGACAGAGGAGCCTGGTGGGCTATGGTCTCTGGGGTTGCAAAGAGTGGGCCACGGCTGAAGCAATAGCATGCATACAGCATGATCACAGGCAAAGAGATGCTTCTGCACTGTCTTGAGGAAAGGAAATGTCGCTGTCCTCAAGCAATAGCAAGGAAGCCACTGCTGAGGACACAGAGGATTCAAAGTTGTCTTGGGTTCAACATATTCAAGTACATTCACTCAAGTACATTGAATCCCACTCTCTCTCTAACTTTATTTTTTTTATTAATTTTTATTTTTTTAGTTTGTTTTGCTTTACAATACTGTATTCGTTTTGCTACACATCGACATGGATCAGCCACAAGTGTACATGAACTCCCAATCCCGACCCCCACCTCCACCCTCCCGCCCCACACCCTCTCTCTGGATTATCCCCGTGCATCAGTCCCAAGCATCCTGCATCCTGCATCAAACCTGGACTGGCGATTCGTTTCACTTATGATATCACACATGTTACACTGCCACTCTGCCAACCCATCTCTCTAACTTTAGAGACTTGCCAAGGCTGTGACTTCATCACTTTTTCTGTTATATGTACTCTCAAGTCTGGGCCTAATCTTCAGCACGGGCTACTCTCTGGCTACAGGTGATGAGAGTCGCTATTCGTGAGGCAATGGAAGCCTTTTCACTTTCTTCTTTTTTTTTTTTAATTGATTTTTATTTTTTAGTTTGTTTTGCTTTACAATACTGTATTCATATCATGTCCTTGGTTGTCATTGACTGACCTGAGCTTGTCATTTGCTTTCCTTTTCATAACTGACACTCAGCAAAAAAGCAACCAATTCCACATTTCTAAAAATAACAGTTTCTCCTATATTACTTAAATGTTAGAGATATTGCCTAAGGCAATACACCCTCTTCCTCCTTCTTCCCATCCCAGTTTGCCAGATGGAACATTTTGGTAATTGTAAGGCAGTGTTGGGAAACAATACTAGGGGAAAAAATGGAAACAGGGAGAGGATTTATTTTTAAAGGCTCCAAAATCATTGCAGATGGTGACTGCAGCCATGAAGTTAAAAGATGCTTGCTCCTTGGAAGAAAAGCTATGACCAACCTAAACAGCATATTCAAAAACAAAAACTACTTTGCTGACAAAGGTCTGTCTAGTCAAAGCTATTGACTACATTAGTAGTCAAAGCTACATGACTTTTTTCAGTAGTCATGTATGGATGTGAGAGTTGGACTATAAAGAAAGCTGAGCACAGAAGAATTGATGCTTTTGAACCGTGGTGTTGGAGAAGATTCTTGAGAGTCCCTTGGACTGCAAGGAGATCCAACCAGTCCATCCTAAAGGAAATCAGTCCTGACTATTCACTGGAAGGACTGATGCTGAAGCTGAAACTCCAGTACTTTGGCCACCTGATGCAAAGAGCTGACTCCTTGGAAAAGACCCTGATGCTGGGAAAGACTGAGGGCAGGAGGAGAAGGGGACAACAGAGGATGAGATGGTTGGATGGCATCACCAGCTTGATGGACATGAGTTTGAGCAAGCTCCAGGAGTTGGTGATGAACAGGGAAGCCTGGCATACTGTAGTCCACAGGGTCTCCAAGAGTCGGACGCTGCTGAGCAGCTGAACTGAACTGAACTGAAGTGAAGGCAGTGTTGTACCAAGAGTGACCATCCATCTAATTTTCACCCGTAATTGCTATCTGGCTGGTAAGTGACCTCACTCCAGAATTCTGTTCTGGCCATCTATTTTCTAAACCATGAAAAGACCCTGATGCTGGGAAAGACTGAGGGCAGGAGGAGAAGGGGACAACAGAGGATGAGATGGTTGGATGGCATCACCAGCTTGATGGACATGAGTTTGAGCAAGCTCCAGGAGTTGGTGATGAACAGGGAAGCCTGGCATACTGTAGTCCACAGGGTCTCCAAGAGTCGGACGCTGCTGAGCAGCTGAACTGAACTGAACTGAAGTGAAGGCAGTGTTGTACCAAGAGTGACCATCCATCTAATTTTCACCCGTAATTGCTATCTGGCTGGTAAGTGACCTCACTCCAGAATTCTGTTCTGGCCATCTATTTTCTAAACCACCTTTGTTAACAACTATATTATATTGAACTTGCCAGAATCATGTTCTGAGACAAGGTTTGTGTGAAATGGAGTTACTGGAAATAATTCACTGAAAAAAAATTGATGCAAAGGTAGTAGAATAAGACTTGGAAAGAATGGACATTGAGCAAGAGTGTGATAGCAAGAACATTCTCACAGGTACCAAATTAGTTACCTAATTGTTACAAAATTGCTACATAAAAAACTATCAGAACTCTGTGACTTGAAACAATGCCCAAGGTCTGTAGGTTCAAAACCAGACAGGTTTAGCTGAGTTCTCTGCATAATGTCACAAGACTAAAATCTGTGTTAGTCAGGCTGAACTCTCATGTAAACACTTGGGAAGAACCAGCTTCAAAGTGCATACATGTACTGGGACTTCTTTGGTGGTTCAGTGGTTAAAAATCCACCTTGCAATGCAGGGGGCATGGGTTTGATACTTGGTTGGGCAACTAAGATTGGATTCCACATGCTGCAGAGCAACCAAGTGTGATAAATACTGAGCCCATGCATTACCACTAGAAAATTCATGTGCTTCAATGAAAGACCCTGCATGACACAGCTAAGATCCTGCATGTTATAACTAACACTTGATGCAGCCAAATAATTTTATTTTTTAATTCATGCAGGTACGTAGCAGAATGTGGTTCCCTGAAAATGTAGAACTGAAATCCCTGTTTCTTTATTGACTGTTGACCAGCAGTCTCCCAGCTCCTAAAATCTGCTTAACAGTCTTTTCACAGTGCCTCCTCTATCTTCAAGGTCAGCAATGACCCTTGGAATCTTTCATAGGTTTCTTGTCTCTGACTTTCCCTTCTGCTTCCAGTGTGGTTATATAAGGGTCCCCTATTATACAAGAACTTAGTTCCTATGTGATTGTTGAGGCTAGTTGATAAAAGGTTCTCTGTAACATAGGGTATTTGTCTTTCATTTGGTTTATGGAGACTGATTATTCATTCAAACACATTCCAGGTCCTTGACCATCAGAGATGAATGCCTATGTCTATGAACTGTCATCAGTTCAGTTCATCATAACTCAAATTAAATCTGACATGCCCACAAAGTAGTTGGAGTTAATATCTCCTTATAATAAGGTCAACTGATTAGGAAATTTAATGAAATCTGAAAAGTCCCCTTGCCAAGTAACAGAACAAGTCACAAGAGTAACACTATAGAGCAGAGATCATGACACCACCTCAGAATTCTACTATGGTTTGCTACAGAATTTCCTTTAGTAAATCAGTTATTTTGCCTGTAAAATTAAGAAATAATACTATCAAATTCATTGGATTTTTGAAAGGTTAAAAGAAAAACTTATTTTACATTACTTAGTAATATGCTTGGCACATAGGGTGTTCATGCTCAGTCATGTTCAACTGTTTGTGAACCCATGGACTGTAGCCCACCAAGTCCTCTATCCATGGGGTTCTGGAGGCAAGAATACTAGAATAAGTGGCCATTTTCCTCCTCCAGGGAGTCTTCCTGACTCAGTGATCAAACCTGTATCTCGTGCAACTGCAGGCAGATTCTTTAAGATGTAACAATTCATTTAGCTAATGAACTAAAGGTTCTGGTAGCTTGTCTCTTGCATCTGTATAGTCAAAACTATGGTTTATCCAGTAGTCCTGCACAGATGTAAGAGCTGGACCATAAGGAAGGCTGAGCACTGAAGAACTGATGCTTTTGAACTGTGGTCCTGAAGAGACTTGAGAGTCCCTTGGACTGCAAGGAGATCAACCAGTCAATTCTAAAGGAAATCAATCCTGAATAATCACTGGAAGGACTCATGCTAAAGCTGAAGCTCCAATACTTTGCCCACCTGATGTGAAGAGCTGACTCATTGGAAAAGACATGATCCTGGGAAAGATTGAGGACAGGTGAAGAAAGGGAAGACAGAGGATGAGATAGTTGGATGGCATCACTGACTCAATAGATATGAGTTTAAAAAAACTCTGGGAGATGGTGAAAGACAGGGAAGCCTGGGGTGCTGCAGTCTATGGTGTCACAAAGAGTCGGACACAGCTTAGCAACTAAACAACAAGAGCTGGTCTCTAAAGATGGACCTCAAAGAACCAAACCTCCTAGTACTCACACCCCTGGTAGTTTCCTTCACTTGAATCTAGGCTGACTCTTGTGATTCACTTGTAATAAATAGCATGTGACAGAAAGAATGCTGTCTGATTTCTGCTGCTAGGTCACAAAAACTCTCATAGTTTCTATCTTGGTCTCTCAGAACACGTGCTCCAGGAAGGGCCAGCTTCCTGAGGATGCTGTGTTCTGTGGCTACCCAAGCTAGCCATGTGAGGAGGTGTCATGGAGAGAAAGATGCCTAGGTGGCCCTAAGTTGGCCCATTTCAGAAAGACGGTATGCATGGGACTGAAGAAGAGTTCCTGCATTTCCCGTTGAGCCTTCAAAAGAATCCAGACCCTGCCAATATCTGACTGAATCCTCATGGGAAACTTAGAGAAACAATAAAGTTGATAGTAGGGTCTGCCCTCGTGGCTCAGTGATAAAGAATCCACCTGTCAATGCAGGAGACATGGGTTCAATCCCTGATCCAGGAAGATCCCACATGCCACAGAGCAACTAAGCCTATACACCACAACTATTGAGCCTGTGCCCTAGAGCCTGTGCTCAGCCACAAGAGAAGCCGAGGCAGTGAGAACTTGCAACCCCAGAAAAGCCCAAGAAGCAACAAAGACCCAGCACAGGCAAACATAAATGAGTAAATAAATAAAATTATATTTAAAAACCAGATAAAATATTAGTATATAAAAAGGATGACAGTAAATTGTTGCTTCAATAACTTTCTTACAGTTAGTTACACAAACAAGAATGGAATTCTAAGCAAGATACCAAATTAAATTTTCATTGAGGATTTCCTTACTAGCCTTTCCCTAGATCCTACAAGTTTTTGAGGCTAGTTGATATAAAGGCTTTCTGTGGTGTACCCTATGGGTCTCCCAATTGGTTTACCAAGCCTTATTTTTCACTGGAACCTACTCCAATTCCTTGATTGTCTATGATAAATGCCTATGTCTATGCACAGTCAAAACCCAAATGAAATCTGACATACATCCAGTGTAGTTGGAGTTAATTTCTCCTCCCTTGGCTCCTACTTATTACAGAAAGACCTGCTCATTTAAGTGTTTTCAAGCTACACGTTCCTGTAGTTGGAAGTTATTACATGTTGATAGTTATCTTCGCTGACATTCACTAGCCTTGATATGCCAGGGAATTTTAAATGGAACTGAGAAACAAAGGCAATACAGTTATGCAGACACTAGAATGTGAAATAACACTCCAGCGACTTAAAGAAATGGAATCAATGCAGCCCTGCCCTAATAAAATATGAAGGCTTTCCAGCCTCAGATTCTATTATCTTCGGTGATACTCCTGTTGTCTGTCTTTTAAAAGTGCAGATGCAATCCAGTTAGAAAAATGTCACAGCTCTCCTGTAAAAACAGCATGCTCCACACTCACAGCAATAAAGATTGCGTCCATCATTGAACATTGTTGTCTTTGGTCCCTGGCACTGAGCAAATTCCCCGAAAATCTCACAATCCGTTTGTTTGACAAGTGGGCTGATCTCAGCCACAACAGCAGCAAGTATCTTCTTTAACTTTGGTAACTTGCCAAAATTAAAAAAGGAAGTGATCCAAGAAGAGCAATAAACAACAGAGCTGCTAGGATGCTAGTCGAGGAGCCTAGCTTGGCATCTGTGTCCAGCAGAGCGCCTGTGTGTGCTATTGTCAACGGTATATTGATGATAAATGACAGAGAGGTCATTATTTCCCTGAACTCAATTGCCAGCCTCCTCATTCTTATAAGCACAGTCATGCCTGACAGACACTTAAAGATATTTGTGACTGTCTAGCAACATGAAGGCGGCAGCTCTAAGCTTCCTGGGCAGAAATGTGCTCTGAAGGAAACAAGAGAATTACCCAAAAGCCCAAGACTTCAAAACTTCTGACAGAGCATAAGAGGGACTGCTTTCATATAAATGCATGCCCCTCAAACTAAGGGGGGTATTGTTTAATAAGCTTCTTTACAGCCAAATCATTAGCAGCAGAGAGACTGTAAATCTAGCTAAGTTAGAAATCCATACATTTCCTAATAAAGAAAATGTTTTGCCTTGATTTTTTCCCCCATTATATGTAATTAGATCAGTTCTTAAAAAAAAAAAGAAAACAGTCATATTGGATGTGCATACTTGGAGGAATTAAATGAAATGAGTCGAGAAATAACCATAGAATTAGAAGGGACTCTAGAATGTTACCATTTTCGTTCTATTATTTTAGAATTCTCTGTGTGACACCAGCAGAGACACTGAGAGTTACACAAAGCAGCACAGCGCATCTGTGATGGGATTTGACCAGAATTCCCTGCCTCTGGGTACTTTACTTCGCCCATTGTTCCTCCAGGATGCTGGATCCATCACAGATATTGTTCTCGTAAACACAGGCTGCCTTTAGTTAAAGTCCTTTTTGTGTGGCCAAAGACCTGGGCACTGGCTGTGACAGGAGAGGAGGAGGAAGAAGAGCTCCGTGTCCTACATTTGTTGAGCTTTAGGAAAAGCAGAGCAAGCAGGAGAAAATTGCTCATGTTCGAATGCTACTGCTACTGCTGCTGCTAAGTCGCTTCAGTCGTGTCCGGCTCTGTGTGACCCCATGGACGACAGCCCACCAAGCTCCCCCGTCCCTGGGATTCTCCAGGCAAGAACACTGGAGTGGGTTGCCATGTCCTTCTCCACATGTTCGAATAAGGATCTTAAATATTAAGGATTATTGACAAGTGGTCTTATAGAATTGTAAAGTTAAAAGATTAGACTATTGCGTATTTCACAGGATCACCCCATCTTCCATCCCGAAGGCTAAGTCATGTCATTTCTCCCTCTTCCCTGTTTGTTCATCCTTTTATCCTTCCTAATGAGTACTTTGTTGCTGTTGTTGTTTTATAACACAGGAATGTTCTCAGCTAAGTATTTGCTTTCCCAGAATGCCTTGTTGCTTACAGATGTGGGGAGTAGAGAAGGGTTGAAAGAGAACAAATGTGGTATATCCAGGCTGAGATCTAGCTTAAGTCATAGGAGAAGGGAGGAAGGCTTCTAGTAGTATCTTTCCAGGTAAAGGAGGATGGCTAGTATAACCATTTTGTCTCTTCTCTTCATCTTAACTAAAGAATATGTGTGAAAGCTGGAGCTGCAGCAGCCACCTTGCAATCATAAAGTTGCATAATTCATTCCTTGAATCATATGCATGAACTCCCTATTGTGAGCTTACTTGTTATGCCATAAAAAGCAACTTCTTTGTTTAAAGTATGGTCATTGGATTTTCTAGTACTTCCAGTGGAGAGCATTCTGAATCAGCCCACCAAGCTCCCCCGTCCCTGGGATTCTCCAGGCAAGAACACTGGAGTGGGTTGCCATGTCCTTCTCCACATGTTCGAATAAGGATCTTAAATATTAAGGATTATTGACAAGTGGTCTTATAGAATTGTAAAGTTAAAAGATTAGACTATTGCGTATTTCACAGGATCACCCCATCTTCCATCCCAAAGGCTAAGTCATGTCATTTCTCCCTCTTCCCTGTTTGTTCATCCTTTTATCCTTCCTAATGAGTACTTTGTTGCTGTTGTTGTTTTATAACACAGGAATGTTCTCAGCTAAGTATTTGCTTTCCCAGAATGCCTTGTTGCTTACAGATGTGGGGAGTAGAGAAGGGTTGAAAGAGAACAAATGTGGTATATCCAGGCTGAGATCTAGCTTAAGTCATAGGAGAAGGGAGGAAGGCTTCTAGCAGTATCTTTCCAGGTAAAGGAGGATGGCTAGTATAACCATTTTGTCTCTCCTCTTCATCTTAACTAAAGAATATGTGTGAAAGCTGGAGCTGCAGCAGCCACCTTGCAATCATAAAGTTGCATAATTCATTCCTTGAATCATATGCATGAACTCCCTATTGTGAGCTTACTTGTTATGCCATAAAAAGCAACTTCTTTGTTTAAAGTATGGTCATTGGATTTTCTAGTACTTCCAGTGGAGAGCATTCTGAACTAATGCACTCTTTTAAGATGCCATCATTATTTGTCCATGTTTCTTCATATCCTGGTCATTTTGAAATGAAATATCTCCTCTTTCCTTGCATGAAATGTGTTGTTTTATCTTTAAGAAAATGATCAAGTATAGTTTTTCCTCTTGATTCCTCCCTCAGACTTTCCAAGAGTTATTATTTCCACCACCTTAAGTGACCTCATAGCTGTTTGTACCCAAGTCATTAGATACTTTTTGCATGAGTATGTGCATGCCAAGTCATGTCTGACTCTGTGACACTATGGACTGTAGCCTGCCAGGCTCCTTTGTCCATGGGATTCTCCAGGCAAGAATACATTTCCTTCTTCAGAGGATCTTCCCAACCCAGGGATCGAACCCCAGTCTCTGCATTGACAGGCAGGTTATTTTCCACTAGCACCACCTGAGAAGCCCCAGATACTTTCTATGTGTTAGCAGTAATTCTGTATATAACCTGCATATCCCCATTCAGATTCCACAGACACTGAGATTGTATTAGCATTCATATTCATTTGCTACCTCAGTTCCATTTATATTCATGATCCTGCAAAGATAATTCACCCATTTCTCAAATACTGTGGACATGGTGAATGAAAGGATGAATCCCTGCCTCCGGGTACTGCTCTCCCAACCTCAAGTCTCTACTGCTGACCTTTTCTATCTTCTGGGCATTTGTTGGATCTGATAAGTTTCTCGTGTCCCTTTCTACCTGCCACAAAGTCTCCCTCCTCTTGGGAGAATGAGATCTTGCTTTGGGTACAAAATCTAGGGCAGCCCAAAGCTGCCAAACCAGTAACATGACAGAATTATGTGATGCTCTCAACTACAGCAGCGGTTTAGTTTCTGAAGTTTCTCCAGGCTGCAGCTCAGATTCACCCCCAAGGTCCTGCAGAAGACCAGATGTCTATACAGTCCAGCTTCTCCTCCATGACCCTCCTCTCTCTTCTCTTTTTCTCTGTGCCTGTGTGCTAAGTTGCTTCAGTCATGTCTCTTTGCAACCCTGTGGCCTGTAACCCGCTAGGCTCCTCTGTCCATGGGATTCTCCAGGCAAGAATACTGGAGCAGGTTGCCATTCCCTTCTCCACGGAATCTTCCTAACCCAAGGGTTAAACCCACATCTCTTATATCTCCTGCATTGAAAGGTGGGTTCTTTACCACCGAGCCACCCAAAAAGCCCCCTTTCCCTGTAACTCAAACACTAACCTTTCGTCCTCTTTGCTGCTCTAAAGAATGACTACCTGGTGTAGTGGTCATGGACCACACATTTTACACCCAAGAAGGCTGATGTCAGCTGGACTTAATTGTGATGCTTTGTCTTTCCTACAAGGTTTTCCCTGGCAGCTCAGATGGTAAAGAATCCGCTTATAATGCAGAAGACCTGGGTTCAATTCCTGGGTAACCCATGGCAACCCACTCCAGTATTCTTGCCTGGAGAAGCCCCATGGACAGAGTAGCCTGGTGGGCTACAGTCCATGGTGGTCACAAAGAGCTGGACACGACTGGGCAACTAAGTACACACAAGGTTTTAGATTCTCCTAGGACTGGGCAGTTTTAGATTCCTTTTTCTGTTCACTTGTTTCTGTTTATTTTTCTTTCTCTATCACTGCACAGCATCTGACAAACAGTGTGTCCTTGAATAATGTTTAATGAATAAATGAGGCAAAAAAAAAAAAAACCCACTAAATGACAATGTCCAAATCTGTTCACCTAGACAGTGGCAGAGCCAGAGCTAGAAGAAGTTTCTTTGATTTCTAATCCTATACTTAGTCATTGCTTTGGATAGGCTTAAATGGAAGCTTGGAGCATAAGGAAAATAAACTAATACACTGTTAGCAGTGAGTGTTTTTTTCAGGAAATAAAGCATATCTCTTACTTGCAATTAAATAAAGGACGTATACTTTGACAGACAAAGTGGGAATTATCATTTCCCAGTGATTATTTATACCCTATCTCAGAGTCCTAGCAAGCTACATGCCCTGAAAGTCCATGAATAATCCTAGAAAGTACAGTGAAGTTCAGATCTACTTCTGTTAAAGAATTTACACAGTCCAAAGATGGTCAGTGGTCCACTAGTTATATTGGGGGAAAAAACAAACATGGGTCAGATTAGTGCACATGAAAAAGAATGTCTCATATATATACAAGCAACACCCTCTCCCCCCCAACAAACATATTGTTTCCTATAAACATATCTCAGCAAACTCATAAAATGGAGCAAAGGGAACTCATAGAAGCAAAAAGATACAATCAATACTTGAGTTGCCATGGCAACTGGTGAAGGTGAAGAAAGCTACTGCCAAGTGATTCATATGATAGCAATAGTCTCTGAGAGAGTCCTGCAGTAGGACCATTAGCCATCTGGCTTTAGAAACAGGAGAGTAGAGCAGTGCCAGGGCATGACATTATTTTATTCTTGCTTCTGTCTCCCCATTCCAGGCTTCTGACCCAAACTGGTAAGGAACCAGTTTGCTTTTAAGACAAAAGTTACATAGGGTGTATTAAGGTAGGAGAAACAGAAATTATTTTTCTTTTTCTATTATCTATAGTTTTATAATGAAGTTTGCATCAGCCAGCTCAGGCTGTTATAACAAATACCACAAGCTAGTATGGATTACAGAGAAGGCAATGGCAACTCACTCCAGTACTCTTGTCTGGAAAATCCCATGGGTGGAGGAGCCTGGTAGGCTGCAGTCCATGGGGTCGCTAAGAGTTGGACGCTACTGAGCAACTTCACTTTCACTTTTCACTTTCATGCATTGGAGAAGGAAATGGTAACCCACTTCAGTGTTCTTGCCTGGAGAATCTCAGGGACGAGGGAGCCTGGTGGGCTGCCATCTGTGGGGTCACACAGAGTCAGACACTACTGAAGCGACTTAGCAGCAGCAGTATGGATTAAATCACAGAAATTTAGTTTCCTAGTTCTCGAGACTGGAAGTCCCAGATCAAAGTAGTGGTAGATGTGGTCCATTGTGAGAGCTCTCTTCCTGGCTTGCAGACAACCCGCTTCTTCCTGCATCCTCATGTGGACTTTCCTCTGCAGCGTGTGGAGAGAGCGAGCTCTTCCTCTTATTATAAGACCAGAAATCATATCAGATTAGAGACCAACTCAAATGATCTTATTTAACCTTAGTTGTCTAGCATGCTGTAGCCCATGGGATCAAAAAGAGTCAGACATGACTTAGCAACTGGAATCTCCTAAAGGTCTTACCTTTGGTTACAGTTACAGTGGGAGCTAGAGCTTCAATATGTGATCTGCAGGAAGGCATGAAGAGGCAGCATGATTCAGTTCCTATCAAGACAGTATACAATAAACATCTTTTTCTAAAACATATGCATGCATACTAAGTTGCTTCTGTCGTATCCAACTCTTTGCAAGTCTATGGGCTGTAGCCCACCAGGCTCCTCCATCTATGGGATTCTCCAGGCAAGAATACTGGAGTGGGTTGCCATACCCTCCTCCAGGAGATCTTCCTGACCCAGGGATCAAACCCAAGTCTGTTGCATTGCTAGACAGATTCTTTAATGTCTGAGCCACTGGGGAAGCCTAAAACATAAACCTGGCCAAAAAGAGACATATTTCTTGGGCTTAGGAAATAGGCATGATTGGACAGAAATAGATAGTATGACTAAATTGCTATTCAGAGTATTCTAACTAGATAGCATTATTAACCACAATGAGGTACAAACCTACGGCTCCACTGGTAGCTTTAATAATTCTTTTTCTAACTGTAAAATAAGTATAATGTGAATTTCTTTGTAGAGTGAGAAAATTCTAAACCAAGTAATGCAATTAAGATTCACCCTGAAATTACGGGTAATTACTTATAGTTTGGAGATGATTAAAACCAAAAAACATGTGCTTTCTTTTTGTTCTCCTGTAGATGAGGCTCTGAATTGGTTATATTATTTGCTTACTCATATGTACTGTAATTAATCTCTACAGAGTAATGACACGAGTCTTGTGCTTGACTTTATAGAAAAAAATGGGTTTAACCAGGTAGAGTCCAAGCAGTAGTTTATCCACTGAATCTACATTCTTGTTTGCCTCAAACATAATATGTGCTAGTAGTTATCTTCTACCAAGTGTCCCTGCATTTATAGCTTGCCTCCAACATGTACGTCAGTGGCTTAAATTAAAAAATTCTAAACAGGACTTCCTTGGTGGTCCAGTGGTTAAGAATCTGCCTGCCATTGCAGGGAACACTGGTTTGATCCCTGGTCCAGGAAGATTCCATGCGCTGCAAGGCAACTAAGCCTGTGTGCCACAACTACTGAAGCCAGCAAGCCCAGAGCCTGTGCTCCTCAACAAGAGAAGCCCAAACACAAAGCTAGAGAGGAGACCCTACTCGCCACAACTAGAGAAAACCAATGTGCAACAATGAAGACCCAACACAGCCATAAATAAGCAAATAACTTTTTTAAAATGATAAACAAACTGCTTAAAATATCCACATGAATTTGCATTGGCTGGACTGTACACTGCCTCTAACCACATCTCAAACCATACACATCCTTATGTTCTCTGATAATGGCATCATCATTACTGGACCCAAGTGGAAACAGTATGACAACTTTTAAAACAAGAGAATTCAAAAGGTCTCAATAAGTGAACTATTTATAAATATACGATTAAAACCACACCCCCAAAGTGCTACTGTCCTTAGGACCAAAGACACTGTGAGATAAGAGTATTTATGAAAACTGGAAAGAGAGATCTCATTAGAAAAGACTTGAGAGAAACCAAGACCTTTTGTGAAAAGACATCACCCGAGGTAACCCCACAGAGAGGGAGTCAGAAAAATGAATATCTTGACTTCTTTATCCTCCCTTTAGTTAGTTTGTTTGTTTTTGGTTAGGGATCCCCACTGGCCAAAAATTAAAAAAGTATAAGGCAGAGATAAGGGAATCCACTCTTGCAGCCTATCAGATCATTTCCCCATGTGGCACTAGTGGTAAAGAAATTGCTTGCCAATGTAGGAGACTTAAGAGATGTGGGTTTGATCTCTGGATCAGGAAGATCCCCTGGAGAAGCGCATGGCAATCCACTTCAGTATTCTTGCCTGGAGAATCCCATGAACAGAGGAGCCTGGCAGGTTGCAGTCCATGGGGGCGCAAAGAGTCGGACACCACTGAAGTGATTTAGCATGGCATTCAGATCGATGCCTAAGGCAGAAAGCTGGATGGTGAAGAGTATTTTGGAGGAACAAGTAGAAATATCCAACAAATAGGGTATATCTGGAAAAGGTCAATCCTCATCCCAATTCCCAAGAAGGGTAGTACCAAAGAATGTGCTAACCATCGGACAATTGCCTCATCTCCCATGCTAGTAAGGCCATGCTTAAAATCTTACATGCTAGGCTTCAGCATTATGCTAACCAAGAGCTTCCAGATGTCCAAGCTGGGTTTAGAAAAAGCAGAAGAACCAGAAATCACATTGCCAACTTTCTCTGGATCATAGAGAAAGCAAGGGAATTCCAGGAAAACATCTACCTTTGTATCATCAGCTATGGTAAAGCCTTAGAGTGTGTGGATCATAACAAACAGAGGAAAGCTCTTAAAGAGATGAGAATACCAGTCCATCTTACCTGTCTCCTGAGAAACCTGTATATGGGTCAAGAAGCACCAGTTAGAACCCTGTATAGAATAACTGATTGGTTTAAGATTGAGAAAGGAGTATGACAGGGCTGTCTGCTGTCACCTTGTTTGTTTAACCTATATGCCAAGCACATCATGAGAAATGCTGGGCTGGATGAGTTACAAGTTTGAATCGAGATAGGCGGGAGAAATATCAACAACCTCAGACATGCGAATGATACCACTCTAATGGCAGAGAGTGAAGAAGAACTAAAGAGCCTGTTTATGGGGATGAAGGAGGAGAGTGAAAGAGCCAGCTTAAAACTAAATTTTAAAAATAAATAAATAAACAAGAAAATGGCAACTGGCCTCGTTGCTTTATGGCACATAGAAGGGGAAAGGAGGAAGTAATGACAAATATCCTCTTCTTGGGCTCTAAAATCACTACAGTCATGAAATCAGAAGACGATTGCTTCTAGACAACGTGTTGAAAAGCAGAGACATTACTCTGCCAACAAAGGTCAGTGTAGTCAAGGCTGTGGTCTTCCCAGTGGTCACGTATGGTTGTGAGAGCTGGACCATAAAGAAGGCAGAATGCCAAAGAATTGGTGCCTTCAAACTTTGGTCCTGGAGAAGATTCCTGAGAGACCCTTGGACAGTAGGGAGATCAAACCAGTCAATCTTAAGGGAAATCAACCCAAAATATTGCTTGGAAGGAGTGATGCTGAAGTTGAAACTCCAGTATTTTGGTCATCTGAGTGAACAGCTGACTCAATGGAGAAGTCCCTGATGTTGGGAAAGATTGAGGACAGAAGTAATCAAGGGCATCAGAGGATGAGATGGCTGGATGGCATCACCAATGCTATGGGCATGAATTTGGGCAAACTTTGGGAGATGATGAGGAACAGAGAGGCCTGGCATGCTGCAGTCCATGGGTTTGCAGAGTTGGACATGACAGGCGAGTGAACAACAGCAGGGTATTTATATACTGTATCTGTCATGATCTCCCCTGAGAAAGATATTAGCATATGTAATTTCTTCTCCTTGAGTATTCTTCTTTTCTGTTCACTTGGCTAATTCCTAATATCTAGATATCAGCTTAGGAAGTCACTTCTTCAGTTAAACCTTCTTCATTTCTTTATTCGTCAGGATATGTTCAATTACGCTGTGATAATAAATTACACCAAAATCCTAATGCGTTAATATTACATGGGTTTATTTCCCGTTTAACAAGGTCAACTTCATGGGCATGCAATATATATAGTTTCAAAAGGCCCCATGCTCAAGAGGACCAATATTTTGTCTAAGACTCTGCTGTAATCATTTTAATATTATTGATAAGATTTTTTAAATTGTAAATTATACATAACTTGAATCTTGTCTTTTTATTTTTTATTTTTTGGCCTTGTACAGCTTTGCAGGATCCTAGTTCCCCTATCAGGGATTGAACTTTCACTCGGCCATGAAAGCAGCAAGTCCTAACCACAGGACCACCAGCAAATTCCCTGAATTTTGCATATTTACGTGTATAGTTCAATGGCAACCTGTTCCAGTATTCTTGCCTAGAAAATTCCACAGATGGAGGAGCCAAGCAGGCTACAGTCCATGAGGTCGCTGAAGAGTGAGACATGACTGAGCATAGTGATGAGTTCAGCGGCATTCAGTAATTCACATTTGCATTACGCCCTACAAATTGTGCAACTGGTCCTGCTCTCTAGTGGCAGGTGCCCGTCATGGGAACATATTTTATCTTGTTGTAGTTGATTAGTCACTAACTCATCCCAACGTTTTTGTTACCCATGGACTCAAGCCCACCAGGCTCCGCTGTTCATGGGATTTCCTCAGGCAAGAATATTGGAATGGGTTGCCATTTCCTTCTCCGGAGTATCTTCCCAACCCAGGGATCGAACCTGAGTCTCCTGCTTGGCAGGCAGGTTCTTTGCCACTGAGCTACCAGGGAAGCCCGTTGCTATATTAGTCAGGGATTGCCAGAGAAACAGAAACAATACAATACATAGATGATATAGATATATAGATACAGATATGAGAGATTTATTATAGGAATTGGCTCATGTTGTTTTGGAAGCTAAGAAGTACCGTAATTTCTCATCTGCAGCTGGAGAAATAGTAATGCTGGTGGTAAAATTCAATACGAATCAGAAGTCTTGACAACCTGGAGGTCACCGGTGTAGTTCAAGTCTCAGCCGAAAGTCTGAAAACCGGAAGTACCAATAAACAAGAAAAGGAGAAACAGTGCCTCACCTCAAGCAGACAGAGTGAATTCACCTTCTGTCTACTTTTCTGTTCTATTCAGGCCCTCAGTGGATTGGATGATACCCGCTCATAGTGGTGGAGGCAATCTTCTTTACTCTGTCTACTGATTCAAGTGATAACTTCATCCAGAAATACCCTCAGAGACACACTTCATTCAAAATGGTCTTTTACTAGGTATTTGGGCATCGCTTAGCCTAGGCAGGGCTTCCTGGTGGCTCAGATGGTAAAGTATCTGTCTGCAATGCAAGAGACCAGAGTTCAATCCCTGGGTCGGGAAGATTCCCTGAAGTGGCTACCCACTCCAGGATTCTTGCCTGGAGAATTTCACAGACAGAGGAGGCTGGCAGGTTAGAGTCTATGGGAACACAAAGAGTCGGACAGGCCAACCCACTCAAGTTGACATATAAAATTGTCAGAGCAACACAACAAACATAATTGAAATAAAAAATGAATTAGAAACTCCCGCAATGGTTTATTCCAATGGTTCTCCATGTCACTAGTTTCAGGGTGCTTTATCCCTATACTAACAGTAGATGGCCACAAGCCACATCCACTATGTACACTGAAATTAAGAAAAAATTTAGTTTCTCAATCGGACTAACACAAGAGCTCAAGAGCTACATATAACTATATTGGATACAACACATTGGACACAACAAATATCAGACATTTTCATCATTGCAGGTAGTCTTACTAGAAAGCTGCTTTACACCAAAAGTTTAGACAATTCAAAAAATTCTGTTTATGTGAGCTATAACTATAGATACTTACTGTATTTGAAATTTAATTAATTGATAAAGTATGTTAATATATTTTAAAATAACAATAATAAGCACTTTACATAACATTTTTGTTTATTGATAGAAAACTGTTAGATTTTCACATACACATCCATGTTTTTGTTGAGATATGTTGTTTTTGTTGCCTGCCTTATACACACATATAGTTGGAAAAGGAAAGAGTATTTTAATAGCCTTTTCAGATAATGATGATTATTCCTCTCTTGATTCTATGTAAAACTTGACAAGTGGAAATTTCTAAGATTAAGTCACAATGAGAAATTTGAAACTGTATTAGTGAACTTTTAAAACTTTGTTATATTAAAATCCATTAGCCTATCATACACTTTGTATAAATCTTTTATCTATACAAGATTTTAAATATCATGCATTGGCCAACTGGAAAATATTGATTCAGCAAGTTATGTAGATCTTTTAATTGTTTACTGTCTTCATCATGTAATATTAAAAAAATAATATAAATCAATATCATTACCAGTCTTACCAGAAAAGCCTTTATGTATTAGAAAGTTGTCAAAATTACTATGACACATACACATTTTGAAAAATTCTGATTTTTGTTTGAGAGCTCAGATTTTATCATTAATAATACACTTGTATTTTGCTTGAAGTGTCAGGCTCACCTGATTTTCTTTTTTTTTTTCCTTTAGTCTGTCAAGTACTTACATCTGAATAGCTATTATTTGTTTCTTAGTACTTACCTTACTTTCTCTCTCTTTTTTAATTGAAGTATAGTTGATTTACAACATTTGTCAATCTTTGCTATACAATAAAGTGACTCAATTTTACACATGCATGCATTCTTAATATTCTTTTCCATTTTTGAAAAAAAATGAACATCTCTTACCCCAGGAGATTAGATATAGCTCCCTATGCTATACATTAGGACTTTGTAGTTTAGCCACTCTAAACTACCAACCTCCAGTTTCCAATCCATCCCCCTCTCTCGCCCACTCCTCTTGGCAACCACAAGTCTGATCTCCATCTCTGTGAGTCTGTTTCTGTGTTTTAGATATATTAATTCATGCCATATTTTAGATTCCATATACAATTGATATCATGTTGTCTTTCTGACTTACCTCACTCAGCATCATAATCTCTATTGCATCCACGTTGCTACAAATGGCATTATTTTGTAACTTTTTATGACTGAGTAGTATTCCATTGTACTCTTAGTATTTATTTTAAGTAAATATGTTCTGTTTATAAAAGTGGCTAGTTCAGTCCCACATGTGTTTTATCTGGGATTCAGAATTATACATTGGTGTGGAGCCTAAGTCTTTTATAGGCACTTCCCATCTACTAACAGAACAGAATATTAAAAAGACATATACTCAAGGATTGAGATTTAATAAAATTAATACTTTTTACCTCTTCAGCAAAATATTCTTATTTTTTAATTGATTGTGATGGTAAATGTTATGGGCTGAATTCTGTCCCCTTCCAATTCATGAGTTGAATTTCTAACCCCCAGTATGTCAGAATGTGACTGTATTGGAGATAGGGTTTTTAAAGAAGTAATTAATTTAATATGAGCGCTTTAGGAAGGACCCTAATTCAATATGACTGATGTCTGTATAAGAAGAGGATATAAGGCACAGAGGAAGGACCATGTAGAGACACAAGAAGAAGTCACTTGTCTAAAAGCCAAGGAGAGCGGCCTCAGAAGAAAGCAACCCTACCAACACTTTGATCTTGGTTGTCTAGTGTCCAGAACTGTAAGGAGATAAATTTCTGTTTTGTAAGCCACTTAGTCTGTAATACCTTGTTAAGTAGCCCTTGCAAACTAATACAATGGGTATAGTTAAAAAAAAAAAAAAACACAATGACCGATAGTACAGTTTGGTGCTACTAACTTGATTTCTGCTGAAGGAATAGCAGTTTCATCCATCTCTATCTTTGCAACATCAACCCAGTGAAAAATAAAATCTTACGATTATTATAAAAATAGTGTTGTCTTCATAATCTTTCTGAGAGTGTCTTGAGAGCACCCAGAGTACTATCTTTGAGACACCAGATACTTTGAGAACCAGTTGATTATCCATAATACAAAAAAAAAAAAAAGTGTTAGTCACTCAGACATGTCCAGCTCTTTGTGACCCCATGGACTGTAATACACCAGGCTCCTCTGTCCATTGGATTTCCCAGGCAAGAATACTGGAGTGGTTTGCCATTTTCTTCTCCGGGGAATCTTCCTGACTCAGGGATCAAACCTGCATCTCCTGCATTGCAGACAGATTCTTTACTGTCTAAACCACCAGGGAAGCATATTTTATTATTATTATTATTCTTTTCCCATCCCATCTGGGAGCCTAGTAACACCACCTTTTCTAAAATGTTGGATGATTCACCTAAAGCGTAAAAGATACCTCTTTCCATTGGTCTTTTTCAGAATCTGTATAAAGCATGATTTCTTACAAAATAATTAACATCACAGGTAATTCTCCTTTGTTTAACCATATCCTTAAGTGAAAAAAGTCATTCTGAGCAAAGCTTTTAACTCCATGCCATTTTTCTCTTGAACAAATTTAATTAGAAACAGTGGGTAGGATTTGGGAAGATTATTCCAAAACTAATTACATTTATTTTGTTGCCAACTCATTCACTGCAACTACTCTGTAACTATTTACCCACTGGCAGCTTGTTAAGTTATATTAAGTCTATATTTTTAAACCATTTCCTTTGGGGAATATTCTGTTTCTTGCATCCAAAAGCATTAACTAATACACAGGGTGTATTCTACTAAAAATTTTAAAAATAAAACTATATTTTTCCTTTTAATTTACTTCTGTCTTAACATGAACCTTAACATTTTCAATAAACAATTAGGGAAAAATTAGCACATAGCATATTATCAGTGTAAATAAGAAAATAAGAATTGAAACATTAATAAGCTTAAAACCTGTTGCCCAATTTGTCCTAACTTCCACTGAGCAGTCACTGTACTGAGAAATAAAATATTGCCTGCCGTATCAGTAAACAAAAAATGTCATCAGCCATCACATGGAAGCTGCCACGATGAAGAGCTTTGAGGGAACTCGGGAATGAAACAATGCCCAGCATCTAGCAGTCAACTGTCGCAGCCACCCCAACCTTTCACCCCCCCACCCCCAATGGTGCACCCTGGGAACACTCAGGATGAGAAAGTGTTACCAACCAGGGTTCTCAGCTTTCCTTAATCAATAGAAACTGATAAAAGGTCAGACACGAAACTCAGGCAAGGCTTTGTTGGGGCTCCTACTGCAGCAGAAGAGAGGAAAAACAGTTGACAGTTTCCCTTGCTTCTAGAGGAGGGGGTCAAGCTGGTTACTTATATCCAGTGAGGGTATGGATGTGTTCAGGAGTCAGGCCAGAGGGGTGGCTTAGGTGGTTTGCTCACCCCTTTGGTAATGTTGAGTGTGCGTACATGCACAGGACCCTGCTTTTGCTCCCAACACACTAATTTTTCTCCTATCCTCTTCAGAAGTGGCAATTGGGTTTTTGGTCTTTTTGCATTGTCCCTAATTTGTCCCAACTGCTCATGTACACAGTTATTTTCAGTCTCTCACAGTTTCTTTGTTGTTGTTGTTGTTGTTGTTGTTGTTTTGCTTAAGAAAACATTTGTCCAAGTGCAAGCACTGCAGCAAAGGGCCCCAGGTTCCAGCCTGTCTCAAAAGCACAGTAAGATACTGGCCCCCGATAGCTGAGGTGCCTCTCCAAGGTGTGATTTCAGTGAGCCCAGATCCTCACCTCTTCCCATATGTAGAAAAGGGCTAAACTCCTTAATTTGAGATACCTGGTTTTCTTTTATTAACAGCAATCTTATGTTCCTACTACTGGTGGTGTTGCAAAAACTGCTATAGATTCTATTTCAACTACAAATTGGCACTTGCCATCTACCTATGTACCTCTGCTGCTGCTGCTGCTAAGTCGCTTCAGTCATGTCCGACTCTGTGCGACCCCATAGATAGCAGCCCATTAGGCTCCTCTGTCTCTGGGATTCTCCAGGCAAGAATACTGGAGTGGGTTGCCATTTCCTTCCCCAATGCATGCATGCATGCTAAGTCACTTCAGTCCTGACTCTGTGCAACCCCATGGACAGCAGCCCACCAGGCTCCTCTGTCCACGGGATTCTCTAGGCAAGAACACTGGAGTGGTTTGCCATTTCCTTCTCCATATCTACCATGTGCTGCTGCAGCTGTTGATGTTCAACACCCCCAAAAGGAGTCAGGGTGGAGAGCAGAAATGAGGCTTTCTAAGCTCTGGGAATAACTGGCAGGACAAGGTCTTCAGATATTTAGACATTTTCAGGAGTCAATTTTATGACCCCAATTCTTCTATCACCCCATATCTAGACAAATACTAAATACTTCATGGTGCCACTGTTCCTTGTGACTAGAAAAGAGACTAGAGAAGCCTTCTGGGAAAATATGTGCTTGATTGCATGTAGTCCCCCTTCACCAAAAATCACATATACTGACCTTTCCGTACTGGCTCTTTTGAGCAGTTTCTCAAAGCTATCTGAGGTGCTGTCTCCCAGGCTGCAGCCCTCATTTTGCTCCAAAGAAAACTTAACTCGCAACTCTCATGTTGTGCATTTTTTAAAATCTATATCTGTTTCCCCCACTTCCTCCTTGAAGCGGTTTTCTTAGGATTACCTGAGATGCTGCCTCCCGGGCTTGAAGTCCTAAGGATATCTGCTGAATAAAACATAACTCTCAACTTTTAGGTTGTGCCTTGTTTTGTCAGTTGCTGCTGCTGCTGCTAAGTCACGTCAGTCGTGTCCGACTCTATGCAACCCCATGGACTGCAGCCCACCAGGCTCTGCCGTCCATGGGATTTTCCAGGCAAGAGTACTGAGTAGGGTGCCATTGCCTTCTCCGTGTTTTGTCAGTAGACAGTATTAAAACCAATTTGTATATCACAGTCATCAACATCTGTATGGAGAACCTAAGATTCAGTGGTTTAACTGATGAGTTGCTTGTGATGGTCCATGTTTACTGGGTGACTTTTGGTGGGCTCAGGGAATTGCAGTATGTATTCCACAGCATAGCTGAATTTCTTTATTACCTTTCATGCGAGCACATGCCAGAATCACTTTATGTTCAAGGACAATTTCTCCCACGTAATGCAGCATTCAGGCATTTGCTAAATGCGGAAAACGATGCAAGAATCTTCTCACAGGGAAGTATTGACTCTACTTGCTCCCTAAGTATATGTTGCTTAAGTGGATTGACCTCTCCAGGTACAAAATGTTGGTCTACTGCCTACACTTTAACACCACCAATAAAATTGCTTTGGAAAAGGTAATATTTACTGTGACTTCAATCCTCTGCTTTTATAAAGGGTTTATATTAAAACATGATCTATTTGAGAAATAGTTCTCTGACTTTTGCAAAGCTGCAATTGAAGATAGTTCTACTTTCTTACCCACTATTTGTATATATATTTAAAAACTCTCCTAGTACATTTTTGCTTGCTTGAGATTTTAGCAGAATAAATATGTTTGTCTCTTCAGAGGAATTTCATGTTATTTACTTTGACATAAAGAGGTAAAATGAGGTGTTATGTTTTCCTCCTCTGAAGTGGGTTTAAGCCCCAAACTTAACTACTCAACAGTCATGTGCCTAGTGGTTTCTAAATATATCTTTGCTGCCATATATTTTGTTTTCACTACTAATTAGCTTAGTTTGCAATATGCTTAGACTTTAATTTCTTAAGTAGGTTATTTAGTGAAATAAAATGAGTGTTTTTACATGAAAAGTCGTAATACTATTTTACTTAATGTGGTAAAATAATTCGGTGGGTTCTAGTATAGTCAAATCACTTTAGACAGCCTTCCAATTTAGTGTTGTGTCAGACCCCTGGTGGCTCAGATGGTAAGAATCTGCCTGCATTGCGGGAGACCCGGGTTTGATGCCCTGGTCAGGAAGATCCCCTGGAGAAGGAACTGGCAACCCACTCCAGTATTCTTACCTGGAGAATCCCATGGACAGAGGAGCCTGGCGGATCATGGGGTCACAAAGAGTCAGACACGTGACTAGATGACATGATGTGACAGAAACTGGAAGTTACAAAAGGGGCATAAGATAGGATGTTTCAGTGTCATACATTTTTAAATAACTCACAATATTTATTTAGAAACCCTCTCTCAAATCTCAGATGGACTGGAAAATAAATCTCTAAGTTTTCAAGGGAAAAATAATTTCTAATAGTACTAAATTTAAACATACAAAACTTAAAACCCCTGAGGCCAAGCACTAACTAGAGAAAGAGAGTAAATAAAGAGTTGAGCGGGTATAGTTTATGTCTGGGGAGTTAATCTAGCAAACTCACATTCAAGAGTATGTTGATTGTTTCCCCAAAATCTTGTAGCAACTTAATTTTGTCGGCAAATAGCCTGTTTGCCATTTGTGTATGTGTGTTCATGAACGTGTGTGGGTCTTACAAAATTAAAGTTCTTGTGCATTTTAATATTATGGAGTCACTTTAGAAGAGACATTTGCAGGGAATGGGTGATTAATTATATTTTGCCATTTCATCATTATCAATACTTAGTCTTATGCTCTAATTATTTTTCATGTTTTTGAGCTTTTCTGTTGTTGGTCTTTAATAAGAGATAATCAACAACTCATTAGGATCCTGGGGGTAGGCTGAATGGGAGGATGGTAAAGCAGGAGGACCACGATTTGCTTTCAATTCCATTTTTCCCTACTAAAGTTTTATTGCACATAATTATCTTTGTTTTCATTCATCTATTCTTGCCAGGATATAGTTTGACTTGTTTGTGTTCCTTTTGTGGTTGGTCCTCAGGCAGATTATTGTATCAGATATTTCAGCATCGCGTATTGTTCTTAATTTTCCCTAATGAAGTTTCTATTTGAGCCCTGGGGTCTGGTTTGGTCCGCTGCCTTCAATTGCACATGTGTGGAAAGTTGCTCTGCTCCATTTGGGACTGTGTTCCTCATAATTGGTCTTGTTCTGTTTCTGCCTGGTATTTCCTGTTGTTGTTTACATGAAACTGCACAACTTTCTAAGTGGGAATATTTCACACTCTGTTATAATTATGGTATTGATTTAGTTTATAGAATTAGGCTTATATAATATTTTTTATTTGGAAACTTATTACATGCATGGCACATTTAGATATGTAGAATTTAAAGATAAAATTGAATTTTCCCATTTACAAAAGCACAAGTATCCTTTGGGGGTGAGATGTCCTTACCTCTCCAGAACAGAAAAAGAAGGATGTGCTTTTGCAGATGGAAAATGAAGCCCTGATTTAACACCTTTGTTTAGGAGGAACAGAGACTCTCCAAGGCATTACTTAGCCTGGAAGGTCTGGCCTGACCCTTTGAGTCTGACTTAGGCGCCCTTTCACAACCTCACTATAACACTGCACATATTGATTAGATCTTGGATTCCATCGTTTGGAAACATTGCTTCAATTCACTGCTTCTCTCATGAGACTGCAGTTTCCTGTAGGCCAGAGACTGCATTCTATCTGCTTCCTCTTCTCCAGGTGATCCTTTATCAGTTCTTCCCATTTAAGGCCAAACTCCATCCATTTTATCACTTAAGTCTCCTTAACCATAGCACCCCTCAGGGCTCTCTCCTATCTGGTAACTCCTGAAATGGATTTCTGCAACGTTCGTGGCCTTACATCATTTGCTTCATTTTCTACTTCTAACATAATGTTCATCCCTTCTAATACTTTCAACTAGTTTATAATGAGATAGTATTATTTATCATTGTCAGTCCCCCCATGACATCGTGCCAAGCACAGTACTGTGTATACGTTTATTCATTTTAAAACATTTGGTATTCAAACCAGAAAATATCCATTATTTGATATATATGTACATATACTTTTATATACAATATATAGGATGCATATGATATGTAATTATTGATATATGTGTACAAAATATATGTACACACATGTATAATTATAAATGTATATGTAAAAATGAGTGTATATCTACATGATAAATGTGAAACCATTAGTCATTCAGTCATGTCCAACTCTTTGCAACCCCATTGACTGTAGCCCACCAGGCTCCTCTGTCGATGGGATTCTCCAGGCAATACTGGAGTAGGTGGCCATTCTCTTCTCCAGGGGACCTTCCTGACCCAGGGGTAGAACTCAGGTGTCCTGCATTGCAGGCAGTTTCTTTACCATCTGAGCCACCCAGACGAAAAAAGGAAGCCCATGTCTATATACATACAAATAAAATGCATATATATAAACATAAATGCACAAGCGTATAGGTAATACATACATACAAATGATTATAAAATTTGTCTAGGGGAAGGAGAAATTATGTAAAACATTGTTCAGGCTGGGATCCTTGTATTGATGCCTGTATTCTTTGTAAGTTTCCTCTTTTCCATACTCCATGAGTGTGTTCACCATATCTTAGATTCTACTGAATTGAAAATTGTGTATATGTCTATATATATAATGCATATGTGTGTATCTCCTAATACATTTATTGGCTACAAAATACATTTTACGTGTTATAATCCTTTTTATTTGGAATATTATTAAACAGATCCAAAATTATCTACAGCTATCATTAAAAGCTTTAATTTTTGTAATAATAACTAGTCAAATAATTTTAATAGGAATGAAATAATATTAGCCATTTAACACATATTTCTTTAAAATTATGCTTCTTTTTCATATACTGTAAGTGTGTATTTTATACATTTTAGGTACAGTGGTAGTATACTTTAAATGCTAGGAAAATACTAAGAAAAATTAGCATCATCAATATTGATTAAGACGAATTTAACTTTGGAGTATAATTACTTACACAAAAATGCCTGCACATTTATTGAAAATGTTTTAATCTCTTTTCTTTTTTTTTTAAATTATTTTTTATTTTTTTTTAGTTTGTTTTGCTTTACAATACTGTATTCGTATTGCTACACATCGACATGAATCAGCCACGAGTGTACATGAACTCCCAATCCCGACCCCCACCTCCCCCCTCCTGCCCCATTAATCTCTTTTCTTAAGCTGTCGCTTTCCTCTTGTGCCTTTTCCAAGATGCTTCCATTTGCCTGTTTCATCTTTTTTATTAAATTAACAATTACCCATAAGCAACTACTCTCAAAGCAGCCATGTTGGGGTATTCTAATCTATTGATTGCATTCATCTACTATTATTCAAAATTAATCAAGTACATTTAAATCCCTACTCCCATTATTTCACTTCAATTTTCCTTACAACCTATCTCCTTTTACACTTAATGCCAGTGAAATTTCACGTAATGGTAATCCTCAATTTCTCTTTTGATTTTTATATTTATCCATTTCTGACTACATTGAGTTTCCTCATTACTAACTAGCTGTTTTCCACACTTCAGTGCAACTCAGATCTGTGTTGTCTTATTGACAAATAATAAGCTATCTCTGTAAATCTTGTGTGATCCATTATTATTTTTACCAAAGTTCCAACTGAAGTAGAACCTAGTGAAAAGTGAATAAACTATCCTTTTGTAAGAGTTGGAAGTTAAAGCAAGGGAAGACAGTGAGCGTATTTTCATGCTTTCATTTTAGCCTAATGATTTGATACACAAAAGAAATATAGAAAAGCTAAGGAACATATTGCAAGCTTACTTGTTGCCTAAGTGCTCAGTATTGATAACAGTTAAGTACTTGAAACTCTATTAAAAATGGGGAGGATACACGCAATTTCTATGTATTTTTTCTTATCTCCGCAGCATGAGCTTCCCAGTGATAGCTGAGCTCATGGCTCAGTAGTAGAGAATTCGCCTGCCAAGGCAGGAGACACGAGTTCAGTCCCGGGGTAGGGAAGATTCCCTGGAGAAGGAAAAGGCAACCCACTCAAGTATTCTTACCTGGGCAATGCCATAGGCAGAAAAGCCTGGTGGGTGACAGTTGATGATATTGCAAAGAGTCAGATACAACTTAGTGACTCAGCAGCAGCAGATCATCTTCACAGAATACCTGGGATTCACATGCTTCTTTCTCATGACTTGATGTTGACTTTTAAAAACCACAGCAAGGTATGGTATGTACGCCTTGGGGTCCACTAGCCTAGAGCCTAGGGATAGAATGAAGTATGAGTTTCCAGGAAAGTACTTCTCAAAGTGAGTTCACATAGTACTAGTCTCACAAGATGCCTTGAACAGATTTGAAAAGGAGTCTAGTGGTAAAGAAATCTGTACATATTCAGCTATAGAGTTTTCATTCTTTTATCTCTTCTTCATTTTATAAATACCTATTAAAATTTCATACACTATTTTTAGGAAAACTAGAAGACAGGATAAAGTGATGGGGCAAAGGGGAGGTTAATGAAGCTAACACAAATTGTATTGCTTATTAATTTTTTGGAGAGCCTATCTTAGTGCCTCTTTCCCTTTAGTTCAAAAACATTCATCAAAAAGATACTTTTCTAGAGATCAGGGGCAGACTTCACAGGAGATACTAATCTATTGATGCAGGCAAAAGCTATTTCTGTTTTAATTACTCTGAATATTTAATTCTTAGCATAATATATCAATGTGTGCTTGCCAAAGGAAGGAGTAAGGAAACAAGGGCAAAAAAACTCCCCCCTCAAAAAAATAACAACTGGTTTGTCATTAATAACGGTTGTCTAGAAAAACATCATCTAAGAAAAAACTGACCAAAAAATGTTGTCTACTACCTAGAAGCTGAGTCCACCAAGGCATTTTTTTTAGTGACAAAGGGTACTCTGATCTAAGGGCTGTTACTAGAGCCTACAAATTGGACACTGACCTGAGCCAAAGGTGATTTATATGAATTATAAAACAAAAGTATTTTTCCTTTATTAATTAAGAACATTATATATATATGTATATATATGTGTGTGTGTATATATATGTATATATGTATGTATATATATATATATATATATATTTCTTGTAGCTTGACAGCTGGAAGGAGAAAATGTGTTAACTAGAAGCTGCAAAGGAATTCACTTTTGTAGTTCTTTATAAATTAAATGCAGTCATACAAATGTTCTTCACCTGTCCCTGGGATTCCAGACAGCTTTGCAACACTTTTGTGTATCAGATTCCTTTTCCTGGGCCTGGAAAAAACTCCTTCTGAGGGTGAAGGCCAAAACCAGATGCTAAATTCATTCAGGTTAAAGAGTCCTCGAAATCCCCCCAGCCCACCCTGGGCTCCCCAGGTGATGCAGCAGTGAAGAATCCGCTTGCTAATGCAGGTGATGCAAGAGAGGCAAGTTTGATCCCTGAGTCGGGAAAATCGCTTGTAGCTTGACAGCTGGAAGGAGAAAATGTGTTAACTAGAAGCTGCAAAGGAATTCACTTTTGTAGTTCTTTATAAATTAAATGCAGTCATACAAATGTTCTTCACCTGTCCCTGGGATTCCAGACAGCTTTGCAACACTTTTGTGTATCAGATTCCTTTTCCTGGGCCTGGAAAAAACTCCTTCTGAGGGTGAAGGCCAAAACCAGATGCTAAATTCATTCAGGTTAAAGAGTCCTCGAAATCCCCCCAGCCCACCCTGGGCTCCCCAGGTGATGCAGCAGTGAAGAATCCGCTTGCTAATGCAGGTGATGCAAGAGAGGCAAGTTCGATCCCTGAGTCGGGAAAATCGCCCAGAGTAGGAAATGGCAACCCACTCCCTTATTCTTGCCTGGAAAATTCCATGGACAGAGGAGCCTGGCAGGCTGCAGAAATTAGAGTTGCAAAGAGCTGGACAGGACAGAGCACACACCCACATCCCCCACCTTGCCCTTGCCCCTGCCAGGCCCCACCCTTAGCAAGTATTTGTACTTGCCTTTTCTTTTGAGTTCTTGTGACAGTTTTCTACTACTGAAGTTTTATTTCACATCTCTGCTATGAAGTGAAATTTAGCATGAACTCTGCTGATTTCTCTTCAAAACATAAAATACATTTTCACAAGTTGAGGGCATTAAATATTATTTGTTGTTTAAACACATACCATTGATATACCTTTTCTCTAGCTCATGTACAATAATTGAGAGAATAGTGTATTACTTTAATAAATCTTTCTGATAACTTTTCACTTCTGTCATTTGTAGGAGCTTCCATGGCATACTCAGATTCAACAAAGCAATGATTGTTTTGTAGGTGCCTCAGTCAGTAAAGAACCTCCCTGAAATATAGGAGACCCCTGGAGACATAGGTTTGATTCCTGGGTAGGAAAGATCCTCTGGAAGAGGGTATGGCAACCCACTCCAATATTCTTGTCCGGAGAATCCCATGGACAGAAGGAAACTGGCAGGCTATATAGTCCACAGGTCACAAAGAGTTAGATGCAACTGAGCAAAGCACTATCATTTTCATATTGGTAACTGCTATATTTTATCTTTATCCACATATACATTGCTATTGATGTAATATTAATTATTTTAATACTATTTATCATCTTATGGTTAACCTAAATGGATTTCTGAAATCTATTGTCCACTTACCATGGATATTTTTTAATATTTTTAAATGAATTAAAGTTTTCTATTTTTAATTTTCCTATTACTAAGATTATTAAAGAACTCAAAAGTTCTTTTTATTTTTAGAGAGCATCTGATCCTGTAATTGTACTTAGTGAAAAAGAATGAAATATTTATGAAGTACAATAGATTAAGAGAATTTTTCTTTTCTACCCAATCCCTAAGATAACTATTCGACATCCATCATCTTAAAAAATTTTTCATGAATTATTCTAAAGCAATTAAGAAATACCCATTTTCTTCCAATTCTCACACTTAATTATATTTAAAAAGTAATTATTTAGTAAAATAATTAAATATTAAAAATAATTTGTTAAGTACTTTTGCAGCCAAAAACTTTATATTGTATCTATCTGAAGGACTTCATGGATGGGGAAGATCAGATCACTAAAGTAGTGCTCATAGAGTGGGATCTATAATTTCAATGCTTTTAATATTCTTCATCAGTGACTTTTAGTCACTTGCTATACATCAACACCAATTTCTATTAATCACCACCCAATCCATAACCAAATGAGAAAGTAAGATTATGCATTTGGTCATAAAATATTAATGTAGAATTCTAAAAGTGACAAAATGGTCTGTTTTTGATTTGTCTACAAATCAAAGCAAGCAAGTCTGTTTTACATAAATGGCTTTTTTACAAATATGAAATGTGAATATACTTTATTTTTTTCCCAGTGAGTACACAATACACAATTCTTTGACAATACTATTAACCAATTTTATGTCAATTTCTTTTCTGATCTAACAACATCAAATGAAACACATTAAGATTTTGGACGCTGTTTGGTGACTTAAACAAACTACAATTAAAAAAAAATCCATCTATAAAACAAAGTATAAAAAGTCTACCCACGGCCACAAAATCCCTTATCTTGCAACACTTTAAAGTCACAATAAATGGTTTTGAAAAGTATGAGATCAGAAAAATTAGTAAATTGAACTTCATTAAAAAAGTATGGTGTTTCATTTGAAGTACATATCCATAGAGAAGCAAAAGAAAAGTTAACTTCACCTATAAGATAATGTGGAAAGACATGTTGCTTTACATCAATTCTTGTCAAGTAATTCTATACATACAGTATACAGAAGCAGGTGAACAGATTAGTGAATGTTATGGTTCTGCATATCTTTAATACTGACACACAATCACTTTCCAGTGGAGAAGATAAACCATAGTTTAGAGCTCCTTCATATTATAATTAAGTTGTCAGTGGGCAATAACATAACTTCGTTGAATAGAAATCTGGAGGTGTTCTATTAAACTCATACAAACTTTCAACTCAAAACCCATTGAAAGTATATTTAAATAGACCAGTAGGCTATGACATAGAACACCATTTAATGTTTTGTTACCCAGAGAAAATCAGCTTGCAATGTTTTTACTTCCCTTTGATTACAGTTTATTGAAAATGCTGGTCTTCATTATCCTATATTCGCCATCAACTGGATTCAAATCCTGTGAAGAAATCAGCTGTTTTCATATCCTCGTACTTTAAATTCAGCCTGGGGGAGAATTGGAGAACGGGTAGGGCCACTCTGCTTGCCTACACTGAGGCATACACGTGTTGGATACCAATTCAGCCGCTGCCCGCAGCGCCAACTGTGTGTGTTAGGAATGGAGCTCTTCTCGTGTGGGGCATGATGACACAGCAGGGTTGCCTGTGAGGGCAAGATGAGATTACATTCTCCTACCTAGACTTCCTTCTGACGGCTTAGGCAGGCCTCTGTTTAGACCTGCGTAAGAGTGAGTTCTGTGAATTTCCAATCATTTAACTGGCTTCCAAATGAAAAAATTCACGGTAGCTCTCATGACATTCTGATTTATACTTACTGGAAGTTTTTTACATACAGCAAGGTGACAAAGGCTTTGATTTTTGGTAGTCTTCCTGAATTCATGCGGGTAGCCACAGTATTTTTTTCTTGCTTTATATTTACAGGAGGAGAATATTTTGGGTGCAATATTAGCCAATTAATCTAAAACTAGACTTAACGGGGAATGTGATCTATTATAAAAGAACATTGCAAGTAATCATAAGGCCTGACATACTCTAACTAAAACAGTTAATTTTTATGAACTGAAGGTATGATACTATGCCCTGGATTACTCCAGAAGTCAAATAAACATACTCTGTTTTGAAATCTTTGATTATTAGCCATATACACGTGCCAGTTACCAGGGGTAAAAGTCTATGTGTAGTATCTGTAATGAATTAAAGTTTCAGGCTAACTTGGGTTATTAGAGGAGCATGAAGCATAATGAAGGAACCAAAAAATGAACAAAACTTTGCATTTAAATAGAAAGAGATGAAGTAGGGGATTGCATAAATAAAAAACTAAATTCCTCACATCCTCCAGTTGCATATAGGTATGTATTCATTCTTCACAGAAACATCTCATCATCCCCAGTCTCTCTGTCCCAGAGAAATCAAACTGCATTAAAATTCAGGCACTGATGGTAGAAAATGACAAAGGGAATAATAAGTGTGTCTCAGAATTCTTTTTCTCTTCAACGCAGAAATGAACTACATGGGACCAAGATGATGTAGGGGGCCCGTAAAGAACAGTATGTTCCTCTACTCTTGCTTGTGTCGGTGCAGCCTTAGGGAACAAAAAAGATGGAATCATTTAACTAGGTTCCTCCCTTTGCTATAACAGTACAATACACAGTCGTCATTCAAACTGGTCCCATGTTTCAGAATTGATCTTAACCATCCTAGTGAATATTTTTCAAAGTACCAACTACTGAACATATCATAGGACAAACATGAGAAAGCATAACTAGAAATATAATTTACAATTGTGTAGGTAGCACATGGAAAAATGTCACAAGTGGGAATTTCAGGTAATTTCTCTTCTACTTTACTGATTGACTATACATGTACAGTAGCTAACATATATTTCAAAGTCACCTTCATTCGGATGATACATGACTGATGTTCAGGAACTTCTGGTTCTCAAAGTCATGGAAACAAATGAGGCAGGGCACTGTTATTAACGTCCACTTATGAGGTTTGGTTTTATTTAAAAAGTGTATAAACATGCATTGTTCTTCTTGAAAATTATTCTTTTCAATTTACTCATTCAAAATGGGTCAAACATGTTTTAGTTGGTAGCCAATTTCTGAGAATGAACCATAAAAGATGTATTCCAATAAATCTACTTACTGTGAACTGAACATACGCTGAACACTGCTTTTTAAGCACTTAACAATTTGGCTATACATTTGGTGGCATAAACGTCACTTCTTAATCAAATGAAACACAAAGTTGCAAATAGACTGCATTATTTTTAAAAAGTCATGACTTTAAGTGATGCCGCTCTATCCTCTAGCATGTACTGTACATGTATTAGAAAGATGAAATAAGACATTGCAATAGAGTTTTTGTATTTGGAAGCAGCCCAAGTATGTCCTAATAATAAATTGCCTCTTTAACTATTTGCTAGATATTCTAGAGTTCATTTTGTTTCCTTGGGGAACTTCATAGATATTCTGACTTAATGAGTTAGAGATTAGTTATGGTAATTCAGACAATGCTTTTTTAAAAAACTGTAATATAAATACAGCTCTTGTGAAACACACTAATTTCCTTTTGCTTGTTGTAATTCTGAGACAGGTCAATTACAATGACAGGTAAAGTTGTTTCTAAACATAACTTTAATTTCCTTTTTTAAAAAGCAAGTTTAGTACATCATTGCTACCTGTATATTTTAATGCCTATTCAGTTTTAGGACTTCAACTTCCTTCTTTTGACCCCTGTTCTTATCAATAGTAAAAGCCACATAACTGCTTTTCTTTTATTATTGACTCAGTCCCTGATGTTCAAAGAAGACTTAGCCAACATCACTGTTCCTTTGCATCTTCCTATTTCTACACCCCAACTGAAACCCCCCTAATGTCATTGGTTACAACCAGCATTATCCAACCTAGCTTACAGTACAGAAACTCCCTTCACATTCAGTCTTTTTCTTCATGTCACGAGGAGTAGAGATTTGTGCTTATCACCAAATAAAATTGCAGTGCAAAATTTAAACATAAAAGTTACACAATTAAAAGTTAATATATGGCACCACAGCCTATTAATTCACATATAGTACAACAGACCAATAAGAACAGACAATAATATGAACAGAGCTAAAAAGAGTGAGCTTGCATAGCAATGCACAAAAGAAATTATATACAGAGGAAAATCCTTTTCTTCCTGGAGGGCGAGCTTTGTTTTCTTTCTTTTTTATATACTCCTGACAAGAAAGAGTTAAGGTGGGTGGTGTACTTAAGAGAAGAACACAAGTAAAATATCTGTAGGATATGTGTGGCTGTGTGTCTTTACATTGCATTTACAGTTCTTTAATAGTACATAAATAAAGAAATTGTTCATTGCACTGTTTATAGTGTTATCACTTCCATGAGTTCAGACCTGATGGTCTTTCAGAGCAGCTTTGCATGTCTCCTCTCAGTTACTCTGTGAAAAGATTGAAAAAACAAAACAAAACAGAAATAAGTTTGCATTAAATTAAGTATTCTGTATCTTGATCAGCATAACAAAAAGCAAGGCAAACAGATAATGGATGAAGATGAAATCTTGGATTTTGTGAGGTTGTGAATTTAAAAATTTTTGCTTATGGAAAGGGAAAGACAAAGAACACTGTAAAATTTTGAGACTTAAAATCCAAGTAAATCATTTTTATATTTCTTATGAGCCTATAATTACTCCTGTATAATAGTTACAGTGAAATCCAAGTAGTCCTGAATCAAATTAAAATGACAAACACATCTTAATTATAATCAGATTAGTAACAGGTAACAATAATAACTCCCATTAATTAAAATGAAAGAAATTTACAGTTGTGAAAGTACTTTCAGCTTTCATTATCTCATGGCATTCCCCAGTCTGAGCATCAGAGTAATGTGAGCTTAAGAGTAATACAATGCTTTAGATAAGGGCATAGAGAGTCAGGAAGGCAGCTTCTTTCCTTTTCTCACCTAACCAGAGAAGGTTGAGAAGACTGGAACTCAGGGTGATTCCATCAGATATACTGAATTCAAGGAAGCAGATGAAAATATAATACTGACACTGGTTAGTGAAATTGGTAACTTTCATGATGCAATGAACACAAAGAATTCAATGCTTTTTACTGTGTGTGACAAACTGTGACATCCTCTCTTTCTCTAGTATTTTATACTTAAAAAGTAGTTTAATTATATTAACTACCAATGCCAGTTCTATATCAAAAAGAGACATTTATATATTACTGTAATCAAAGTACTACAAATTAACTAAAATCAATGATGAACTTTTCAAGGCTGACTTCCTAAACGTACGAAATAAAAAAAATGAAGAGCGACTAGGGGATGAGGAATTCCCAAGAAGTTTCTTTAAAACTACCAATGGGCCAATATTTCCCTATTGTGCTCAGCTAAACAGGCAAAGAAAACTACAAAAAAACTATATTTAATTAACATGTAAGTATTACAATTAATTGCCTAACTTCTACAATTTCTGTACAGAAAAATCCAAGCTTGAGACAGAGAAATGTTTATTTGACTGATAGAAACAGCAATGGTCTTTATTATAACCAAACCTGCTCAAAATCAGAATTCAAATTTTTCTCATTGTAAAGCGAGCTTTCTATAATTTCGAAATTTGTTTACTGTGGCAGTGTTATTGATAAGATTCAGGACATACTTCAAGACATGGTAGGACTTCCCTGGTGGCTCAGGTGGTAAAGAGTCTGTCTACAATGAGGGAGACCTGAGTTTGATCCTTGGGTCAGGAAGATCCCCTGGAGAAGGAAATGGCAATCCACTCCAGTACCATTGCCTGGAAAATCCCATGGACAGAGAGGAGCCTGGTAGGCTACAGTCCATGGGGTCACAAAGAGTCAGACATGACTGAGTGACTTCACTTTCACTTTCAAAACATGGTAACTTAGCATACTGAATATCTTAGAGTGAGGGAGTTTGAAAAAACAGCAGAGGCATAAAGAGCACCCTGACCTCTCCCACCTCACCCTTCCCTGAAGGATGATGATAAAAGCTATGTGACAGATACCTGCCCTGTACCTAGAGGAGGGAAGATATTCTTGTCAAAACCTTGTTAAACTAACCCTTAGTTATTTCTTCACCCTTCAAACCTCTTTTTAAATTCTCACACATTTACTGTTTCTTTGTCCAACGGAGCAAAACGTTTACTGCTCTGGTCCCTTCTTTGAGTGTTCATTCTCTTGTGAAGGCTCCCATGTTCATGTAAAAATTCAATAAAATGTGTATGCTTTTTTTACCCTGTTAATCCCTCTCATCAGTTTGGTTTTCAGACCCAGTCAGATATTCTAAGAGGGTCAGGTAAGGTAGGTAAGGTAAAGTCATTCAGTCGTGTCCGACTCTGTGACCCCGTGGACTGTAACCTACTAGGCTTCTCTGTCCACGGGATTCTCCAGGCAAGAATACTGGAGTGGATTGCCATTTCCTTCTCCAGGGAATCTTCCCAACCCAGGGATCGAACCCGGGTCTCCCGCATTGGAGGCAGATGCTTTAACCTCTGAGCCACCAGGGAGAGGGTCAAGGAAAACATTTTGCTCCCTGACGCTATTCTCCCAGTTTTCTTTCTGCATCACCATAGCCTTTTACATGCCCTAAGGCACTTACATAATTCACCTGTAAACTGTCCTTGACTGTTTGCGCCCATATATCCTATGTCAAGAAGGTCGCTGGCATTGCGTTGGTGGCTTCCCCTCAAAGCGTCGGCTTTCCTAGGTCCAGTGGATCCCTTAGAAGAAGCCGTTCCTGACGAGCTGTGACCCCCTGGAGATGGGAAACTGGGCTTGCTGTAGGGCACCAAAGTCTCCTCTGAAAAAAAGGCAACACAATGGGTTTAGGTGAACAGCTACACAGAGACAAAACAAATTTAGCTTTAAGCTCAAGCTAGGCTTTTTTTTTTTTATCATTTCACTCTTTAGTAAAATCAAGAAGAATTTAACAAGACCCAGATATTAAAGGAATTTCTATGTTGCAGGCAACATTTCCTACAACAGGAACTGAGGCAGGATTAAATTAAAAGAGATCTTGGGATACATATATATTGTCATGTATTATTTGCAAAATTTAAATTCATTATAAAAGAGATTTGTGTATAATGATGGTAATGTTTGACAAAATCTTTTCTGAAAATAATTTCTGGGTTCAATGGGGCTGAAATTTAATTTTTTCATTAAGATGGAAGGAACATGGTTTTTTGTCTTAAATTATGGCAACATTTTCTCAATTTAGATAAAGAGATATATGTTAGTTAATAAACTAGGCTTCTTAAATTCCTATTGCTTCTTTGAATAGAAATACACTATTTGAAAAACTATTTATTTCCTTAAAAGAAAAAGAGAAACTCATTCATTTTAATAAATAATGTTCCTATCCTTTTTATATACTGTCTCTCTAAAAATAATTCATGATGTGTATTACTAAATACTTACTACTTTGAAATGCTACTGTTTTTCTCTCTCTTTTTCTCTTTCTTCTTTCATTTTTTTCCCCATCTCTCTTCTCCACCCCTGTTTCTTCTCTCTTTCTAGGTATGAGTTTCATTACTGTGATTAGATGACTAAAAACATGCTAACTGGATTTAGCATTTCTCTTCTTAGATAGCTTTAATGACAAGGATCACATGATTTTTCTTTTACAGCTTTAATGATGTAAGCTTCCTAAATGTTCCATTAAATCTAGATATTATCATCTTTTGGCTCTTTCCTAACTATATTTCAAGCTAAAACTTTAAACACCAAGTTGTGCCAAAATATAATTATTGAAAATGCATGAGTAGAGGACATATCCAGAAAAGACTGAGTCCAAATAAATAAAAGAATGTGTAAGGAAGTGTGTGTGTGTGTGTGTGTGTGTGTGTGTGTGTGTGTGTATGTAAGGTTTAATACTCAATGAAAATTCTGACATAAGAGATGTTGCAGAAATGATTTCTATAACTGGTTAAACGTACCTCCACCAAAAAAAAAAAAAATCCAACTGCAAACGATGAAACTTATTTTGTGACATTTCCAGCAAGCTTGATTTATAAGCAAAAACATTTCCCATTGAAGTGCTAATAATCAACTCAATTTAATCAGTTGGAGCAAGTGCAGGTGCCAGTTTAACCTTTTCTAATATGAGAATTCTGTGATTGTTTATTTGCAACTTTGTTATCTCCATTAATTTACCAATTTGACTGAAGTGAGTTCTCTAAAAATGACTAGTTACTTCAGTCAAAATGGACAAACTGGTTGAAGGCAGAGATTCAACTGATACTAAAGATGAAGTTTAGTGGTCTTAAAAGTACTCAATACAAACAAAAATGGCAAAAAAAAAAAAAAAAATCAAATGGTTTCCTGAGCATTATAGATAAAGCCTGGATGTGTCTTGGGCTCAAAGACCCTATGCAGAGGTTAACTTGAGGAAGGACCCCTACTGGACTCAGCCTTAAGGGATGCGCAGGTGAGCTTGCTGTGAATTCCAACTTCAATTAGTGATTCAAGGCAAATGCATTTCAGATGCCCTTAAACAACTGGCATTTCCAAAATACCTGGTAGAAAAAAAAAAAAGGTCAAAGTCCACATTTCTTGGGACTGTGCAGAACACACCTGGTCCGACACCTTGTTTGTGGAGGGCTTTCCGTATGTCTTCTGGGCGTTCAGTGGAGTGTATCCATTCCTGGGTTTGTCGCTGCCACTCTAGGGACGTTTTAGCTGGACAATCCAGAGAGCTCTTTGTGTCTTCTAAGCTGGCTGCTTGCTGTCTCTCCAGAGAGCTTCCTTTTCTCTCTGTTGAATTTTCCACGTTACCAGCATGCTGGCCCGAGCCTATCTGCTGCCTTAAACCCTGACCTGGAGGGGGATCTGGTGGTGGTGGAAGATCTAAAAATTTTGAATAATGTTTAGAATAAACTAATAAAAAAATACAGGTTTTAATTCAAGATGAAGAAAAAAGAAAAACGTCGCCCTCCTAAAGGTATCACCCATAAAAAATAAATTTTGGAGAGGAAAGTTCAGTTATTTATATCTGAAATGGATATTATTGATCTCTTTGCTATCTTTTGATCACAGTGCCTTTGAAATAAAATCAACCGATTTTCTCCAACTATTGTACATAGTGAGTGTTTTCAATTGCACATGGAGGCTGATGTTCAACGTGTAAAGGACAGTTTATGATTTCTCCATCTTTAATCCATTCTCCACTGCCACCTCCCTAAACTAGAATACTAGGACACAAAACAACTAGAAATTCTAGCAGCTGTGTTAATAAAAGACCCTGGGAAGAATAAAAGCTGCCCTGCCAATCTCCTTAGGAAATGTTGCCCTCGGGAAATTAAGAACTGTATGCTGTATCATACAAGCATATGACTGCTCTTATTCGTGTATGTGGCACATTCAGCAACAGTCAAAGTGTTAAGCTAACATTTATTAAATGCAATTAACTTTCTGCCTGACAACCAATTCTAGCTGTTCGTTTCATGAGTTAGCTAATGAGTTACAACTAATATATTATAATCTTCCAGTGTATTAATTTTAATAAGTAATAACCAATGTTCAGATTTTAGATAGAATATGCTTCATGGTGCTAGAGAAGGCAATGCATCATAAAAACAGATGTAGTGGAATAAATCATTTTTCATCAAAGCTCTTTACATTAAATATATGAAAAAATTAAAAGTTCAAATACCTAGCTAATTTTTCATTTTTCTCTCATTAGCTTGTTAGACCATGGCACTTTTATAGTTTAAATGTCTTCAGTTGTGAAATCATAGTTGCTTTTTTCATATTTCTTTAAGTATTATGGTTCTATTATATAATGTATACTGTTATACTAGTCCTATACTAATATTACTTTGCTGAAGATTTTGAGATCTTCCAAACATTCTAACATCCCTTTGGATTATTTCCTCCTCATTTTTCTGGAATGTTGTTGTAAACTTCTTTGTTCATCCTTAGAGTATCAACAGCTATATTATTTGTTCACCAAGATCAATTATCATGGACAATATACATACTTGTATCATTAATAGAGGATAATATATATAACATAGATAATTATTTTCCATGCCATCTTAGCAATGGTGCACTTGTTTCTAATAATATTGTTCATGAAATTCCAAAGGAGAAACTATAAATTTCTTGTGTACACAAGATAGTTTATTTAAGGAAGGCTAAGTTGCTCCTTTAAAAGACTTTCTTAAGCTTCATATTAGGCTTCCCTGGTGGCTCAGAGGTTAAAGCGTCTGCCTCCAATGCGGGAGACCCGGGTTCGATTCCTGGGTCAGGAAGATCCTCTGGAGAAGGAAATGGCAATCCACTCCAGTATTCTTGCCTGGAGAATCCCATGGACGGAGAAGCCTAGTAGGTTACAGTCCATGGGGTCGCAAAGAGTCGGACACGACTGAGCGACTTCACCACCACCACAAGTTTCATATTCTCCTTTATGAACAAACTAATATTGATCTTCATTGAAATGACAATAAGAATCTCCTCAGGATTAACCCGGGGAGTTCCTACATTGGTGCAGCCTTCCCAGTTCTTATGTACATCATCTTGTTAGATTATGAATTACTAATTATTGAAGGGAACTTGGTTTCTATCTGGGAGAAGAGTTGCAATTGGAACATTCTTCCAAAATGAAAAGCTAATCCAATATTGAGAGATCTGTTTGTTGAATAATTCACCAAAGAGTTTGGTGCTTCCTCTATACTCAACACTGATTTCCTTCAGTTTGTATTATTATAAATGCAAATTAATTATTTTACTTGAGTTATTGGACTTAAGACTGCCAGTTGGGGGAAAATTATTACATTTGCTTCTAAAATAACATATCTTTGTCATTGATTTTTATTCTCCATCAGAGCAACTTAATTTTTAAAATGGCCAAAATGGCATCTGCTTATGCTAGCTAAAATTCTGATTACTATTTAATTTAACCTGAAATCATATGGCTACATAATTAAGTAATATCCTTGGAGTTTGTATAGTCTAAGATGAAAGAACATTGAAAGCACACTGAAATAAACAAACTGGAAAAAAAGATGAGATTAAGAATGGCTGTGGAAAAAAATGAAAGAATGTAATCAAATATGTTTACTTAAATTAAATTTATTATTCATTTCTCTGTTGATTCATTTCAACTAAATCAATTCACCAAAGAGACTCTTGCTGTCCTGCTGAGAATCTGCAATTGTCAGGCACAATGATCCAGTGATATGTGTGTCATTATTATACTTGTTTTTAGGTAAGAAAAACAGGCATAAAGAAATCAAAATATCTCCAACCTGGATCTCTCCTTCCATGAACTCCAGATTCATCTTAAGTAAGTCCATGTTGGAGAGTTTGGCTTTGATGTTTAGTAAGCATCTCAAATTTCACATCTGGAAGCTGAGCTCTAGAACTTCCTGTGCAAAATGTTTCCTCCCCAATGATCCTCATCTCAATTACTACAAGCTACTATAAGACTGGAGTAATCTTTGGTGTCCCTGCTTTATACCTTTACTAATTTCATTAACCTGTGGGTTCTGCCTCCGTATTTAGAATTCAACCTTTCTCGTTGCTTCCACTGATTCTAGCTTGGCATGGATCTCAACCACCTATTCCCTACATTACTTATATAGTTTCTATGTGATTCCATACAGAATCACATTAGGCTTTCTCAATATAGCATCCAGAATGATTTGTTTTTTAATAAAAACATAAGGAAAATCTGTAACTCCCCTGCCTTATGCACACACTCTCTTTCTCTCTCTCACACACACACGTGTGCACACATCATTACTGTTTTCTCAAAGTAAAGAGCGAATGTCCTTACAGAGGCTTATAGGGTCTTCAGAAAAATGGTCCTCACTTCCTTGTCTGACTTCACATTCATTGACTTGTCTGACTTCACACTCATTTTGTTGCTCTCTCTGCTTCAGCTACTGTCCGTGGGGTCACAGACATGACTGAGCATGCACACTGCTTCAGTCACACTGTTCCTCTTCCTTTTAATTAAATACTTCAGGATTCTACTCACTTTTCTCATTTCCTAGAATGACTTTTCCTCAGATATACGCATTGTTCTTTCTCTTGTAATCTTCCAATCTTTTCTCAAATGTCATCTTCTTGGTAAGGCCTCCCCTGAGCACTCTACATTAAAAATATCTCCCCCATGTCTATATTTCTCAACTTCCTTCCTATGTTTTGTTTTCTCTATGAAACCACCATCTTGTATACCTTTATTTTTCACTTTTATATATATGTTGGTTTTTACCTATCTTCTCTCACTAGAATGTAAGCTACAGGAGGCTGGAGGATTTTGTCTGTATAGTTCCCACTGTGCCTGTCATTTGGTAGGGGCTTAATAAATATTTGAATGAACAGATTTATGAATGAATAGATTAATGAATAGAATAATGACTAATTTGCTCAATGGTCAGTTATTCCATGGCAGAGCTGGGAAAGAGCCCTTTCTCTGAAGAGACATTAGGATGAGGGAAAGACAGGCTGGAAGGTGATGATTTAGGGAAAAAGAGCTGACAGAGAACTACCTCTCTTGCCTCCTTTGTTCAGCACTGGTCAACATATTTGCTTTAAAGGATATTCTTTGGCTTATGCAAATAAAATAGATGATTTACAGTGAACAACGTCTACTCTGGTGAGACTTTGTCCAAGGGGAAAGAACATTTCTAGTGTGTGGGGGGGTTTTTGCATAGTCTTTGAAACAGAGACTGATACTGCCTACAATAATAATATTCCTGCTCCAGTAGTTAGTTTGATGCCATGTGACAGAGCTCCTGTCCATGAAGGAATGAATGTACCACCTGCAGGACTAGTCATTATCTCAACTAGTCGCTCACTTGTGCCCAACTCTTTGCAACCTCATGGTCCACCAGGTTTCTCTGTCCATGGGATTTTCCAAGCATGAATACTGGAGTGGGTTGCTAGTTCCTTCTCCAGGGGATCTTTCCAACCTAGCATTCGAACCTGGGTCTCCCACATTGCAGGCAGAATCTTTACCATCTGAGTCACTGACTAGCCATAGAATGTTCCAGATGATCAATTATGTTCTGTCTTCCCTCACTCAGAAACCAATGGGGTATCAATATTTAAGAAGCAAACATCTTTACACTAGGAGGAGAGTTTACACTTTAAACTTCGAGGAGAGCCACCTGACCTTTATAAATCACTGTGTCTGTGAGAAATAAACTCTTACCATGCTAAGCCACTGAGGGGATAGAAGCTGTTTGGTACAGCAGCCATCAATATTTACCCTGATTAATATATTCATAAATACTGTTGTAAAATCTATAATTCAAAAATTTTTACTGTAAAAGATCTATACATTAAGTGCTACTAAACTTCCCCAAAAGAACACTTTGATTTTACATACAAATCATAAGAACTTATTACTGATGCATGGATTCATACCATATAAAAACTATAGCATAAATATCTGTAAAATAACAGTATTCTTAAAGATAACCTGTAGAGTGCGATCCAAAATAAATCTTCTTTATCATACCTAAAATGTCTTTGGATCAAACACATGAGCCAAAATATGCTTTGCAGTATCAGTACTTTCAGAATGTATCTATTAATGACACATAATCCAAAATCTTTTTTGGAATGCTAGTAAATTTGAAAGTTTAGGAACCTATTTGTTTTTTAGAAATATAAGCAATATATCAATCATGCTTTAAACTAGGAGGTGCTTACTTTAACTAGATATTCTGAAAAAAGCTTGCAAGGAAAATGTTTTAGGGAGAAAGAAAAGAGCTATTTTATTGATTTATATTCTATATCTTCCACATATTCTGGATATGATCTTCAAACATTTTGGAAAAGCCACAAAAAACCCATATAGTCCCTGGATATTTCCCTCTCTTCATGACATTCATAGCAGGACAATCATAAAAAATTATTAATGCTGAGATCTGTAATAGAACACCAGTGAGTAGTCCTTTGTATTTAGAAGGAATAAGATCAGCACTATAGACTGCTTCAAGTGCTCAACTAATCTTCAGATCATTGGGGGCAGAAAGGAGGTGGTACACAGTTTTGCTCACCACAGGATATCCATTTATCGAGAATCAAAATCTTGATTGTACCCTTACCCTTGTATTCCACATTAACACTTTCCAATGAGAACAAAGGATGCAGGAAAGATAAGTAAACCTGAAGGCTTTTAGACAAGTTATTTTGGGCTTTTAAAGTCTTCTTAGCATTATAAAATGACAAGAGAAAGCACAATGGAGGCTGACAACTAAAGACCTACCCTCAAACCAATAAAGAGCAAATACTTCCTTTCCAAGGAAGCCTCATCCTGTCCTATAATGCTAAGTCCAAGAGACTGAGATGAGTGCCAAGAACTCAGTTACAGCTTCTCAAAGCCAACTGCATATTAGGTTCTCCAGTGGAGCTTTAGAAATATTCATGACTGGTTTTCACCCCAGAACAATTAAATCAGAATCTCCAGGGTGTATTTTAAGAGTTCCCCAGATGGTTCTAATGTGCAGCCTGGCTAGGTTCATTCTTTTGATGTTTGGTAGTGCTATCTCAGGAAAAAGTTTGTGTGCTTAGTTGGAGATAGTGTAGAGAAGGGGGAAGAAATTTACCTTTGGGTCTGACATTATACTGGGCTCTTTACATATATTATCTTACATATTCCTTAGGATAAAACTTCAGTATAAATACTTTCTTCCCTATATTTAAACATATGATAATTAAGTTGAAACAAAGTTGATGAACTATTCATTATTGAAAAAGGATGTCTTCCAACAATATTTTGTTTCCTGAAACTAGCAGTATTTAAGCAAATACTCAAAGATTGGAAGGTGCATATAATTGAAAAAATTGAAATAAATCAGCAAGCTATGGGCCAAAGTAAGCCATTGTTTTGTCAATGAAGTTTTATTGGAAATCAGTTATATCCATTTATTTACTTTTTTCTATAGCTGCACAGACACTACAATGGTAATGTTAGTCTTGATAGAGATTGTTTGGCTTGGCTAAAGCCAAACATATTTACTATCTGGACTTCTCAGAAAAAGTTTACTGACCCATCAATCAGATGGTCTGTAACATATTTTTAGTCCCCAAATTCATGAAATTTAAAAATTCATAAACTGGAAATCACAGTCTTTTTCAAAAGTTAACTACCATCTAAGATATCTTAATTCAGCTTCAAAAACGATTCGACAACATGGCGACTACACATGCTACTTATGTTTTCTTCCTTAATCTTAAAAAGGAATGGTCGTTAGAAAGCACTAAGGGAAAAATGCCAGAACAGCAGAAAAATCAACATTGTCAAGCAGGATGGCATATATTTCTTGGGGTTGGATAATTAGGAATAAATCCAGATTGTTAAAGCAAAGAGGGTGTTTTATTGAAACAAGACCACACTGCCAGGTGTTCAGCCTGGTCACGTATCAAGGTGATACCTGATCTACCATCGTGTCTTTAAGCTAAGGTAATGACTTCACAGAACATATCTCTTTAGTTAGGAGACCAGAGAGAAGAAAACAAACCTACCATCTGTCATTGCTTCCCTTCGGTGAGGCAATGCTGGTTGCGGGTCTACTCGCCCGCCCTTGTGTTTTTTAGTGGGCCGAGGCCTCTGACTTTGACTCAGGGCTGCACTGGTGTTACTGTCAGTAGAAAATGGGCTGGTTGGTCGAGGTCTTTGAGAGGAGGTAAAGGCTTTACCTAGAAAGTAAACAAAGGGGACGAGATATAGAGAACGTTATTATAAGCACTGATTCTGTCTTGTATTTCTGCTCTAACACTAACTTCTAAAGTTGCCTGGAGATGTCATTTGAAGATACAAAATACTGGCCCATCTCCATAGAAAAAAATACGCCTTCTTGCATTTTTTGGGTCCAGTTTTCATAACCAATATACTACCCACTGAAAAATGCAAACAAATGAATATGAAACAAGTCCACCACCAATCAATATTCCTTGATTATGTTTTTATTTAACCTTGGCAATCTTAGTGACATTTTCATAGATATATGCAAATTTGTGCAGCTTTTACTCCTTAAAATTAAGAAAGCTTTTTCTGAAATGAATTATGTACTGTTTTGTTTAATCAAATTTCACCCTTGGAATCTTACGAACTTTCTTTGAGCACAGAAAAATTTCCTGTAGTAATTACATTTTAAATTTTACATGAAAGGTCTGCTCAGACACATATATTAAATTGACCTTACCACCCATACACATACACAATGAATTCTACTTCTTTTAGCAGAAACTCAATAACATTAGTGTATAGTATAGGATAAATAGCAGTTTAAAATCACCTTGTAAAATCTCCAAAGTGCAATAGGTGTTTTCTGATGAATAGTACTCTATCTGAGCAGACTCCAAATTCTTATTGAAAAATGAAATGTACTATGTCCTTTTCTTGTAGCTTAGTGTAATATGTCAGGAAATATATTCTGGCAAAAGGTTAGCTAATAAATTTTCAACATCTTATGGGTTTAATAATATGTTTATTATGGCCTGAGAAGGTTTATGTACATATATTTATTTTCTTGTGCATGTTTTCATTTCATTCAAAATTATTGTATATAGTTACACTTAAAGTCAATGTGACATGATCCTGCTTAATGTTTTATTAGCTATTAGCATACATGCAATAAATGTACTTATGCCTTCTAATTTATTAGTTTCCTCTCACTTTCTTACTGCTCTGCTTATAGCTATGCCACAAAAAGCACTCAGGCAACATAAAGTTTCTAACTTAGGCCTTATAAAGCAAGAAAACTCAATAACTGTTATAGTACAACATATTTTAGTTCAGATGCTATATGAAAAATAAACCTCTGCAATGCCTGGGGAATCTTCCTTACTTTGTAGATACCTAGTGCATACTCAAAAGAGATAGTATAATGTTATATGCTGGTATAATTCAAAGAAAGTTCCCAAGACTCATTTTTATAACCTGAGAGTTCAGTGAAGGGTCAAAGTCATTTACTTTTACCTTACTATTTGAATACTATTAAGATTTCAAAAATGCATGTAGCATTTCATTAGTTTGTTTTGTAAGGTAGCTCAGTTTAATTCTTATGCCAAAGTTTTCTGCTATGTGCATTTAAGATGTACACATAGTCATGTATTAATAATAGGATCATGCCAAAGCTATTTTGTTCAGTAAAACAAATGATTACAAAATTACTGATCTATTAATACAGTGAATCACATATTTATTTTTGAGTTAATAATAAAAAACCTGGAAAATTACATAATTGGTCTTTTATATTATTATTATTATTATTTTTAGAAACCCAATTAAATTGTGCTACAGAACAATACACAAGTAATCATCATTTTATTCAACTGGCAAATGCAGTGGGTGTATTTTTAATTAGCATCCTTTAAAACAAATGATAAATTATTGGATTAAAATCTTAACAGCCAAACAACTACTAAGACCATCAGCCATTTGAACTGTTAGACTGACAGCCTCAGACCCATTCCCCCCATGCTGAGAAAGCCTTCCCAGAAAATGCATTTGCAGAAAGAAATGGGGCAGAGGAAAGTAATGGAGATAAAAGCCGAACAATGTTAATCACTGGATACATTATTGATTGTGTGCGAATTTTGCAAAGTGTGAGTTATTGAAAATTTAATGGCAATCTTAGTTGCAGCTTGGTTGTAATAGAAGAAGGAAGCAGATTCCAGTTAATCAGTAGAGCTTAGAAGGGAAAGGTGAATAAAGGATGGAAGGCTGTGAAAGTGAAAAGTGAAAGTGAAAGTTGTGTCCTACTCTTTGTGACCCCATGGACTATGAGTCCATGGAATTCTCCAGGCCAGAATACTGGAGTGGGTAGCATTTCCAGGGGATCTTCCCAATCCAGGGATCAAATCCAGGTTTCCCACATTGCAGGAGGATTCTTTACCAGCTGAGCCATAAGGGAAGCCCAAGAATACTGGAGTGGGTAGTCTATCCCTTCTCCAGGGGATCTTCCCAATCCAGGAATCGAATGAGGGTCTCGTGCATTGCAGGGGGATTCTTTACCAACTGAGCTATCAGAGAAGCCCTGGAACATGTTGAGTGAGAGATTATTCTTGGCTCTGCAAGGGGAGTATCGGAAGAGAGTTCTGGTAATAACTGAGCATTCAGACTGTGTCCATGCAGATTAAAGAAAGCCCTGAAGTCAGACACACTGAGGAGAAAGAACAGGAGATCAATAGCTCGTTGTTCAAGGAAAAGATTCTCTCATGCAAAGAGTGTTGACTCAGAGTCTACCAACCTGTTCTTGTAAGGCTGGTTCCATCCAGCCTAAAACCAGCTTTATCTGCTGCTGCCACCAGTGCTTGCGCAAAACTGCCGCTGGCAAAGATGGAACCATCTGAGGAGCTACCTACACTAGATCTATGACTAGAAAAGTTACGATCCTCATCAGATGCAGAGCCCCATCCATTTACCATTGAACCTAAAAACAAATGTAGTTGTCTAGTGAGTTGTAGATATTGAACAGCTCATCGGCTTGTACACACTATACTAATGAACAAGTAGGATTCCTCCACTCCTCACTCTTCCTTGAGGTAAACCTGTTTTCATCCAGATTTCTTCAGCCATGCGCAAACATCACCCATGTTTTAAACATTTCTAGTACAGAAGAATTAAGCTCACTTAAAACCTGTATCTGTTTGCAACCCCTCAATGAGACGTTTCCTATGATTCCATTCTAATGTTTTTCAAATTGCTACACAGTTATTTTATAAAAGAGAATTGCTATGTATATTCTAATGCCTAGAATTCAAAGAATACTTTTATTGCAATAAAATATAGCATATTTAAAGTTAATTATCAAGAACTCAGGTGAACAAATAATGTGAATATATTTTGAATTTAATGTAGACTAGTGATAATTTTAGTGAAATGTACACTTGCTTACTGCAGAAGGGCTAGAATTATTTTAAGATTTTCAAATAAAAATTTGATTACTCAGGGAATAATAAAAACTAATAATAAAAATGCATAAATAATATCAGAACAAATAGAATATAACAAAATATTTCTTTTCGTGAAGTTGTATTATTTTCAAAGCTCAGTATGATTTCTTTGTTTTTCAATTATTTGAAGAACTCTAGTTTTCTATTTAATACTAATCTTTATTTTAGAAAATTAAACATTATAAAGAAAACCACTGACATTAATATGGATTTTTCTACAAAGTGCAAAATGGCAACAGAGGGAAAGAATCACAGCTTTATGTGTAAAGAGTTGCAAAACAAGATGCTACTCAGAAATGATACTTATTCTTAATTTTAGCAAGTCATTTACACTTGTATCCTTTTTTTAGACTAAAGCACACTGAGACCATACTCAATTGCTTAATACAATTAATACTACAATATTTCAGTTGATGTACAATTAGTATATGATACAATAAAGATACCAAGTGTTGCTTATCCCAGATTTTTAAAAAGAGACTTAAGTGCCATAGTCTTACTCTCTTTTATGTGAATATGTGTTTGGTTTATTTAGAAATATTAACTGAGTTAATATTTTTTAATAATTAATAATTAATTTAGTAAATAACTAATTTAGTTAGTATAATATTATTAATGGATATTAACTCAGTTCATATTTCTAAATAAATCAAATACATATTCACATAAAAGAGACTAAGACTATGGCATTTAAGTGCCATTGATTTTTCCCCCCCTTTCCTCTAACAGTTAAAGAGACAACAGTATAATGTTGCCATGATAAAGTCTTTGTACCTTTAGCTGAGGTGCCAGGATGCAATAACATGGGTCATGCACTTTCATGACACAGAAAGCAGAAACCAGAAGGGTTAGAAGGATCAGAGAAGTTAAAAGGTGTTAAGTGTAGCAGAGAAAGATAGAGTTTTGATTCTAATTGCCAAAAGCACGGAGATGCACTTTTTCCTTTCCAAACAAATTCCCTAGACACAGGCTACTGCAAGGAAGCCAAGATAACACCAGCAACAGAGCCTCCTCGGAGAGAACTGTTTCTGAGTTAATACCAACAGCCTAAATTGAAAGCAGAAATGATGCAATCAGCTTTGCAATATAATGCTAGAGTACATAAGAAACAATCAAAGAGATTCAACCAGTGATCACAAAAGAACATGAAACCCTAGAACTGAGGACATTTTCAAAACATAGTCCTGGTCCTTCCTATGTCCTATTTTCAGTATTTCTAAATGTCTGCTGAATATCTGCAAATAAATCTGTGCCAACTAACTGAAACTCACTCTCCAAACAACCATCTCCCTTTCTATATCTCTAGTTTCATTCCTGATTTTCTTCTGGTCCCTTCTACCTTCCTCATTGTTATAGGAATTATATTTTTCTGAAACATTAATCACATAATTCTGTTTGTCCATTCAAAGCCTTAAGTTTGTCAATACACTTAAACACCAACTGAGGTATCTGAGATCCATCAATACCTAGTGCAGCCTACCTTTCCCGTTCTATCCCTCTAAAAGCCTGTGCTTCATTACCTCTCCTGCTTCCTCTCATTCCTTTGACACATCTCTAGATTGCTACTAACTCTAGTGCCTACCGCCAAACTTTGAGTCCAAATCATCTCTTTTACCACCCTGATTCTACTTCATCTTCAACCCTGTCCTAAGAGACTCAATCTCTTTACCTCCTGTGTTCTTTAAGCAGTGTGTATACAACAGCATATCATATCTCTGAAATGGTCCTTGTCCCCCATATCCTCTGCCTGCCTTTTGTCTGTGGAAAAACTTTAGTCACAGGATAAGTTTAATCAGAGAAATGAGAAAATGCAAAAACAAAGGAAAACAGACAAAGGAGCTCAAATAATAATAGTTTAGTCATTAAGCATATTCAAGGACTTTTAGTTCCTCCTCGGACTATAGATAACATCCTGAGTCATATCCTGTGAGCTGTCTTATAGATTCTGAACCCCCAGAATCTATAACCCCCACAAGGTGAAGAAGTTCATTACATGGTGACCAGGCTATAGCAAGGACACAAGCTGCCACAATTCTAAGAACTGGCCTCAAGAAATGGGAACCCACTGAGCCTGGAACTGCAAAGTAACTGTTCTTAAAACAATCAAGATGCTGCTGGTCAGACCGCTAATGACCAGTTTCAGGATGACTGTCCGAGCTGACTGAAACACATGCTGTTTCTGCATGCTGCCGCCTCCCACAGCCTATAAAAGGTCTTGCCCACCGATTATCAGTGGTGGGCACTGGACAGGTGCCTTTGGACCATGTTCCTCTCCCCTAACCCTGCCATGCCAGTATCCAGAACAAAGCAAACCTTCCTTTCCACCAACCTGTCTTTTTCCTGGCTTTTTGAGTGGCAAGCCGGACCCCACTTTTGATTATATCTCTACAAACTGGGCTTCCCAGGTGGTGCAGTGGCAAGGAATTTGCCTGCCAAAGTAGGAGATGCAAGACAATCAGGTTTGATCCCTGGGTCAGGAAGATTCCCCTGGAGAAGGAAAAGGCAACCCACTCCAGTATTCTTGCCTGGAAAATCCCTTGGACAGAGGAAATGAGGTGGCAAAGAGTCGGACATGACTGAGCAAATGAACACACACTATAAACTAGAATTGGCTGCATGTATGTGTCCTCTTCCAGACAATGGGACTCTGGAGATCAGGAACTAGTTATGCATTTTAATCCCTCATGTACAGAGACACTGCACAGTAAAAATTCAATAAACATAAACATTTGCATACTGAATTAAATGTCTTCAATAGTTTTATTATTCAGATAAATCCATATGTGATTTTATTCCATGTGTAATTTCCTAGCCTTGGCCTTACTTTAGTTACAGTAAGAACATACAGTAACTCCTAGAAAATTTACTAAATAAGGAGTATAAGGTCAGTCAACTCTTGTTGATTACTTGGACAATGGGAAAACGTGATGTAATTAGTCCTTCATATGAAGATTTCCACATACAAATTTGATTTACCCATGATGGACAATAGGAAACCTCATCACCCTAAACTAAAAAGGCGCAAGTGCCCTCAGCTTAGTATAGTTGAGTTTGCCTTCAAAACAGAGGGCAAGAAGCAAACAAATAAACAGAATAAAACTTTTTCTGTCCCTCTTTGTTCCTCTGTTTTTATCTTTGACAAGCTATCTTCTCTATTTGAGATACTGAGTATATATGATACATACATATATACATATATATCCATGATATATGGAATGGGTACATTGTTGCAAATATTTTTAAAGAAAATTGGCAATATATTATGAATAAAAAAGTATATAACATATATTGAATTCCCTCCTTATTGTAAAATTGTTAAAATTTAACGATTACTAATTTCACCTCTCTGTCACTACCATTCTTTCTTTATATTTAAATAGCAAAGATTATCTGAGGATTTATGTAAACTATTACCAAAAAAAAAAAAGACAATGATTATAAGAAAATAAAACAGTGATTCATCAATTAGAAAGCAAGCCATTTTTACTAGTGAAAGTCCACACATTGCAACAAAAAGCCCGTGCAGACAAAAAAGAAAACAGAGAGAAAAGTAAGCCGTTTTTGTTACAATTGGTTTTCATTCATAAATGCAAATATAACCATGAAAATTGAAACCAACACTAGGTAAAACAGCTAAGGTAGAGATTCTTCACAAATTACAAGTGATCCATACCAATTTGACATGTTATAGCCCCAAACATAATCAATACATATTTAAACCTCTAGTGAAAAATGAATCTGTGCCACATAGCCAGATTTATTTGTGTTTGCATCTTCCATCTTTCCAAATTTCTCAGGTTTCAAAATTGCTGAAAGGCAAAAAACACTCAAATTTATTCAAGCTGTTCAAGAAGAACTGCCGATAGGACATTAAGTTGTTGCTCAAATGTTACTGAGCAGTAAAATACCATGATAGAGTGGCATCTTGCTGGGTCCCCATACATCTTCAGCACTAAAATTAATTTATGATCAGTCATCAATTCATTTACATGTCATTTTATGCTAAATCCTTCCTTGCTGATAGATGCTTATCCTTAGACCCATTAAGCTAGAGTAAAGTGTATGCTTTATAATATGACCCTGCTAATTGTTGCATTACCATTTTTATGAGATACAAAAACTGGCTGTCCCCCATTTTTTTTAGGAAATATTTAATCCATGAATTCTTTCTATTTAGTACAATCTATCTATCTGTTAAACACAATCTTCAGCTCTGAGTGTCTTTGAAACACATCAATCCAAATATTGACCTCTGTCTGGATGTAGAAAAACATGTCTACTATTTAGAAGCTCTTTCACTCAAATGTATTGAATAATGCAATAATTCACCTACATTCCTCAGATAAAGGATGTGTAATATAGACAGAAAGCAAAATAAGAAATTAAAAATATCTCTTCCTTGGGACCTATGACATCTGCTCATTTGATCTACTCAGATAAAAGGGGAATATATGATATTCCCCTTTTATCTGTTAACTTTTGAAGTCTGTATTTAATTTCTTTTTAACTACATCAGAGCTGTGGAGAATGTCTAAGAAAGTTATTTAATGATTTTTAGCATTACCTCTGAAATTTCCCTATTGTGAAAATATGTCCCTTAAGTTTTTGCAACAAAAGCAAAGCATCAGGTCATGCTTTTAAGTGGCCAGTTCTTTAAAAGCTGTGTGGTTGAGTAAGGTGGTGGGGCTGCCAGGTTTTATTGTTTTCAAAATAATCTGCTTTGAGACTTGCAGCAAAAATCTCCAACAACATAAAATACAGTAAATAGAGCCTTGATTTCCTTTCGACCATGTTATTTATGTGGAGTCCAGCAGTTAAGGAAAGTTTTATTCAAGTCGCATCATAGTACTCACTCTCATTCTTATTTTTGTGATCACTGAAGCAGTTAGAATCTTGGCTTCACATTCAGGACATTTTTCTCCTGCTCTCTCTCTTATTGTCTTCTGTTTCTTTATTCCTGTGTAGAGTCATTAAATACAGGGAACACTCACCCTTGACTCCCACCATAGAAGTAAAAAACCAAAAATATGTATTAAAGTCTTCTCCTATCCTGCTACCCCAAAGCAGTGGGTTTGGCTTTTAGACAGAAATAGTACAAGCATATTCCTGAACACTGAAACAATCATGTATGTTTACTTTCTAGGCAAAAAAAGAGTGTGATGTGCTTTAATCAAAACATTTTTCTACTTTACTAAAACCAAATAAGTTTAAACTGAAAGTATAAGTTAAATGAAAATAATAAAAATGTGATTCCCTACAAAAAGTGGTGATAGAGTTGAATTTTGTTAGCATGAGTGAGTATAACTGAATATAGAACTAAATGTGAGAAAAACAAATAATAAAAATTACATCTAAAAACTATATTTTTTGATCTTAAGTTTATAGGGGGTAAACATTGTTTCCAGATATAAAATAATATGCTGGATTTGTATAAATATATATTCATTCATATATGTATACACGCATAGAAAGGGAGAGAGGAGACCAGGAAACAATTTTCTTCTTAAATATGCTAAATCCAAAGATTAGGAAAAAAGTTGAGCATTTTCAGAGGAGAGATCGTGATAATTTGTCTTTAGAGTAAAGCTGATTGATTTTGAATATTTTTCTGCCATTTATCAGGTGGGTGAGCTTAAAAAAGTCTTTAAACCCCTCTGTGCCTCAATTTCCTTGTCTATAAAGTTAGAATAAATAAAGAATTGTGACATTTACATGAGTTAATATATGTTAAAACCTTAGAACAGGGATCAGTGAACTTTTTCTATAAGCTGTGTGTGGATGCTAAGTCGCCTCAGTCATGTCTGACTCTGTACAACCTAATGATCTGTAGCCCGCCAGGCTCCTCTGTCCATGGGATTCTCCAGGCAAGAATACTGAGTGGATTGCCATGCCCTTCTCCAGGGCATTTTCCTGACCCAGGGATCGAACCCTTGTCTTTTACATCTCTTGCATTGGCAGGCAGGTTCTTACCACCAGTGTCACCGGGCAGTTTTTATAAGGTGCTCAAGTCAAGTATTAGTCTCTCAGTCATGTCCTAGATACTAAATATTTTAGGCTTTGGTGTCTTCCTCATATGTTTTTTCTTGTTTACTTAAAACCCTTTAAAAATGTAAGAAAGTTTCTTAGCTCACAAAGCTACTCATAATAAAAACCACCAACTGTTTAGAAGAGTGCCCTACACATACTAAGGGCTGTATATGTGCAAGTTGCTATTATTACTATTATTATCAAACCTAAATTTCTAGCCAAGCAGTTGGAAGGAATAGATTTGCAATACATATTTGCTGTGGAAATAAATAAATAACAGATTTTCAAATATATTTTCCATTCCTGAGTATTATGAACTAAATGATAACATCCCCCTAAAATTCATGTTGAGGTTTTAACCCACAATGTTATGGTATTTTGAGGTGGAGCCTTCGGGAGATATTTAAATTTAGATGAGGTCATGAGGGTGAGGTCATCATGGTATGACTAGGGACCTTAGCAAGCTCTCCTGCCATGTGAGGACATAGCGAGAAGATGGCTTCCTGTAGGAAAAGGGCTTGGGCCAGAAACCCGCCTGCCTGTATCTTGATCTTAGATTTCCCAGCTTTCCAATATTTGCTGTTTAAGCCATCTAGTTTGATATTTTGTTATAACAAACCAACCAGACTAAGACACCAAAATTATGAGCTATAGAATTACTGATATTTTCCTCTCTTCTTGGCTTTTTCCATTCATGAACCATTATTTCAAACTTTTTAAAGTCCCTAATAAATTCGTTGTTAAGAAAATATCTGAAAATAATATACTTATTTCTTTGCAAACATAGGCTCTGTGCCTGGCTAACCACTGATGTTCCTTAATGTGGCAGCTGTTGGAATATAACATATTTCAGAAGTAAAATTCTAAATAATTTTAAATATAGGCTAATTAATAGCCCATCTCTGTGTTATCATTGGACTTTCATTTCCGTTGGCTTTAACATTTAAAGATTGGAACATAACTGTTCTCGTTCACAAAAAGGGGTCATTATGCTTATGAAAATGAAAATAGAGAATTCAGATGAAAGAAATGATTTACTCACGTCACACAGAAATTTAGAACTCAAAGTGACTGACGGTAAAATCAGAATCCTCTCTGTGGGCACTTACCATCTTAAAAACATAAAAGCCCAATGGAAATAGTTTCTGTTTTATTGCCTACCTCATTTAGCACCATTAAGCTAGCCTTGAGTGTCTGAAGAAAACATAAACACGTTAGAGCAATGGTCATTAGCATGACGATTTGTACAGCATTTGGTCCGTACATACGTTCATCTCAGGGCCATCCCCATGTACACATATATGTGTACACACAGGCTCTGCTATACTCACAATCCTACTTACGCTCATATACACACTCCTACATAGACACACACACACTTTACACATGTTCACAAACCCTACCTAGATTTTCAGACACACACACTCTTCTGCACACATCATTTTTTTTAATTTACTTTTATTTTTAACATATTTACTTAAATTATACTTTCATGTTAGAGAGCAAGATGAAATCTTTGATCATACCTTCCCCACAAAGTTATTGTAAAGCCAAAAATAAAAGAAAGAAAAGAGTGCCTACTTGGCTTCTTTGGTGTAGAGTGCAACTTCTTTTACTAAGGAGAAACATTATTCATAGGATAAATTTATCATGAATACATATCTAAACACACTGAGGGTTTTACATGTGGTAGTAATTAAAGAGTGACTTCAAGTAGGAAAATAAAAGTTTTTCTTAGCAATTAAAGCTTCAACTGAAATGAATGTTATACTAGGTTCAAGGAGAAATTCAGATTGTTTTTAACCACAGTCACATTGGATAGCGAAACATATTAGTAGGTGAGCATGTGAAAGTTCAAAATGTCATTCTCCTGACATATTTATCCACTTTGACATTATAATATTTAATAAAAGAACTACATAGGCTATGGCTGACTTTTATCATTGCAATTTTTTTACTGCATTCCTAACTGAGAAGAGTTCAGTATCATTACTGAGATAGCAAAAATATGCAGAGTTTTACCCTGAAGGAGATTATGCTAGAAATTCAGGCAAAGGGGCTTAACATAATATTGCACTAATAAGTTAGCTCTCTGCATTTAACGATTTAAACTTTTGCTCTGCCACCTTCAGCTGGATCTGGATTTCAAATCACAGGAGTTCTTAAATCTTAATTAGCTCGGCAAGCAGACAGCCCTCAGGTAAAAACAAAAACCTGAAAAGTGGAGGCTTGTGCATTACATTGTGTAATTCAGGAAGTCATGCAGGGAAAACACGTAGGCGCACATGCTTCTTCATCACTGTCATAAAGTAGTTCCCACCAGTTTTTCTGAACTGCACCATGCAATGTAAAATCAGTGCGAATTAAGAAGCTGTTGGAATAAAAGTGAATTAAATGGACCTGTGGTAAAAGGCCTCCAAGAATGAAGGGTGTCATGAAGGTAAATACAGAAATGGGTAAGTTTACTGAAGAACCCAATGATATACAGAGGCAAACATTTGTAGCAGGTACATCTTTATAGCCAGGTAAAAGGCCCCTGTGTGTATCAAAGAATGGATACTTACTTGACTAAAAGGACTGAACTTTTACTTTTCTCTATAGTCACTGTGAAAACACTAGGATTTAAGTTTTTTTTCCAATACAATTTGATAAATTTACATCCTTGGAAATAGGATGCAATCCTGGGATCATCCTAGGAGAATACCAATTGCAGCCTTATACTTGGTGAACGAGGCCAGAGGAAGGCAAAGGGGTAAACTTTAAAAATAACTGTATTTCTTGGAAGAGCAGCAATTATTGGATCAACAATATGAAATGCATAAATTTATAGTTTATCTTGCTTTCCATCTTCCCTACTCTAAAAATAATACCTTGTGCAACCTTAAAGAGGCTTATTCTGAAGAATGGCTTATTTTCATCAGTGAATGATTTTACAGAGTGAAATACTTAAGATTGTATTCTCTTCATATGTTGCTCCTGATATACAAAATATATCATTTCTAAAAGTCAAGGTTTTTATGTATAGACTTGGTTCCCCAGTAGAATGAACTTTTCATGAAAGCCCTGTATATAATTGAGTTTTCTTTCATGTCTTTAAAGCTTTTTAAAATTCATGAATTTTCTTATCATTTTGCAGCAAAGCAAAAGTATTTCCAAATCCTTTTTGAATTTTGTGTTTAATATTAACATATTAAAAATGTCACCGAAATAGATGGAGTGGAATAAATCTTACATTAAAAAGTATTTGATTTTTGAGGCATTTTTCATGTGACAAATGGGTCAGTTATTCCTATGAAATCAGTTCCGTTACCTGTCACAGAGCTCTCTAGATTGTCCGTACTGGATCCAGGTGTCTGCTCTAGCGCTCGCAGGGGTCTGGGGATTTCTAAAGCTTCCTCTTCATCATCAGCATCATCGTCTGGAACATCTGTTTCTAAATCGGAAATCAAGGCTCCAGACATGTAACCTAATGGTGGAACTGGGGGCTGCGGAGGTTGATTATTGCTTTGAACATGCCTGGGATTCAAAAGGGAAGAAAAAAAAAAAAAGAATGGATTAGCATTCCACAAAATTGTAATTAGAATTAAATAGCATGTGATGGTAACTCATTTCATCTTCTCACTTTCGTTTAACTAATTTTGGAGCTTACTGTGCTGTTTTTACATTTCAGCAGAGACAATGGGCTATGCGTATATGACTTGCCAAAACTGTAACAACAATATAGATCAGCACATTCTTCTATGGGTATTTATCAGATAATACACAGAGAAAAAGCACAGTCCCAGCATTTTTTATTCAAATAAATCACACAAAGGAGAACAGGAATATTCGTCACAAATATCTATTTAAATCTAAGTTGTTTTTTTTTTTTTTGGTCCAAAAAGAACATGATTATGTTCCCGGTTTCCTGTAGAAGTTCTACTAAGGCTGTGTGACTCATGTCACCTGCTGACCCTGATGAAGAAAAGACATCACATGAAAACCTAATGCAAACACCCTCTCCCTCCAACCAGCCCATTCCCTGCTCCACCAGGCTTTCTTCCTCATGATCTTCCAGGAATCAGGCTGGTAGTTGTTTCCACTTTAATCTAGCCGTAGGGGAGGAGTGGCTACTTTGTATCCTAGCCAATTATTTTTGTATCTTTTTTACCCTGCTGCTGCAGTTAAGTCTGTTAAGTCTCTTCAGTCCGGAGGACTCTGTGCATCCCTATGGACTGTAGCTGGCCAGGCTTCTCTGTCCATGGGATTCTCCAGGCAAGAATACTAAAGTGTGTGGTCATGCCCTCCCCCAGGGAATCTTCCCAACCCAGGGATTGAACCCGCATCTTTTATGTCTCCTGCATTGGCAGGCAGGTTCTTCAACACTAGTGCCACCTGGGAAGCCCCATCAAAATCTTAAATATCTCAAAGGCAGAAGGCACCTCAAAGGCACCTTCAGTTCCATTGCTCAGTTGTGTCTGACTCTTTGTGACCCTATGAATCGCAGCACACCAGGCCTCCCTGTCCATCACCAACTCCCGGAGTTCACCCAGACTCATGTGCATTGAGTCGGTGATGCCATCCAAGGCACCTTAACACTGTGCATTTAAAACATCAAGTGTGCCAAGCAAACCAGTTGCAACGAGTAGGTAACTCTAATCCTAACCTTGTGAAGTAGACAGAATTTGTATTACTGTCTCTCCTTCAGAATTTAGAAAAGTGAAGTTCAAATTTAAGTGACTTAAGTTTCAACTGACATGACTAGCAAAATGCACAGCTGGACCCTACAGTCCAGTTGGCTTGTTTTGTGACTACTTAGGAGTTTTTTTCTAAACCATAAAATGCTGAAGGAAAGCAAGTCTGTTATTCCTCACTGTCATTAAAGAGGGAATATGGCATATGTTTAGACAACTTTTTTTTTTTGTGGCTTTGATACAAATTGCTTAAAAGACCACCAGTGGCAAGTCCTTGCTGTTCCAACAGTTTGGACTTCAGCATTTTCACTGCTGAGGGCCCGAGTTCAATCCCTGGTCAGAGAGCTAAGACCCCACAAGTCATGGGGCGTAGCAAAAAAAAAAAAAAAGCATCAAGACCACTGCAATTAAGGATATGTAATATGTATAAGTGCGTTGTGCACTTCATGGGTCAATTTGAACAGAATCCTTGGAGGAGAAGCCCAGAATTATTATTTGAAAATATTCCTCCTGTGATGTTCCTGTGCAGCCCAGATGGAGGCACTGCCATTTCAGTAGGGTAAGCTGCTGTGTGAGCACATGGAACTTTCTGAACATGAGATCCTTGGACCTCCTATATGGGGAGTCAGTGTGACATTCGGTGGCATGGTTAGACTGAATGGAAGCACACTCAGAGAAGTAGAGTCAGCTCTGTGGGTACCTGGGACAGGTGGGGATGAACTGTTCACTTCTTCAGTAAGTGACTATGGAGCACTCACTAAGAGTGGAAAGACATCTGAGACAATTGAGCAGTGAACAACTCAGGTGAAAACCCACGCCCTATGAACAGTTACAGCTACGGAGTGGCTGAGCACTGAAGAACTGATGCTTTTGAACCGTGGTGTTGGAGAAGACTCTTGAGAGTCCCTTGGACTGCAAGGAGCTCCAACCAGTCCATTCTGAAGGAGATCAACCCTGGGATTTCTTTGGAAGGAATGATGCTAAAGCTGAAACTCCAGTACTTTGGCCACCTCATGCGAAAAGTTGACTCATTGGAAAAGACTCTGATGCTGGGAGGGATTGGGGGCAGGAGAAGGGGACGACAGAGGATGAGATGGCTGGATGGCATCACTGACTCGATGGACGTGAGTCTGAGTGAACTCCGGGAGTTGGTGATGGACACGGAGGCCTGGCGTGCTGCGATTCATGGGGTCGCAAAGAGTCGGACACGATTGAGTGACTGAACTGAACTGAACTGAACTGATGGAGTGGCTAGATACTCAGTACTATACAAGTACAAACTCACTGCTGCTGCTACTGCTAAGTCGCTTCAGTCGTGTCAGACTCTATGCGACCCCATAGACGGCAGCCCACCAGGCTCCCCCATCCCTGGCATTCTCCAGGCAAGAACACTGGAGTGGGTTGCCATTTCCTTCCCAATGCATGAAAGTGGAAAGTGAAAGTGAAGTGGCTCAGTCATGTCTGACTCTTAGCGACCCCATAGACTGCAGCCTACCAGGCTCCTCTGTCCACGGGATTTTCCAGGCAAGAGTACGAGAGTGGGGTGCCATTGCCTTCTCTGATAAACTCACTACTTCTTCCAAAAACTAAGATGTGAGATAAAGAATTTGACCTTGCCCAAAGAAAACTGAAACATCTCCCCTGAACTCCTAAGAGGTAATCTCTAAGCTCTAGAATGTCCTGTCTGTAAAATGGCTTTGTTTACCTGGAGGCTGGAGCCTCTTCCAGAAAGTTTAACAATATGACCTATGATGGGGACCTGAAGTCATACAATATCAGCCCCACCTTCAGGAAGGGTCAAAAATTGAGTCAGCCATGCAGACAGTCAACCACATCTGGAAGACAGACCCCCAATAAAGACTCCGAAACTCAAGGCTCATGTGAACTTCCCTGGTTGACAACACTCCACCTATATTGTCACTCGGGGTTGCTAGGACACTATGCTTTCCATGAGTAAACTGGGAAAGGACCAAAAGGGCCAACCGGACTTTGGAATTTCCTAGCTTTTTCCAATGCATTTCTTCTCTTGGCTGATTTTAATTTATATCTTTTCATTATAATAAACTATAACTTTGAAAAATTTTCAGTGTATTCTGTGGCTGGCTCCTACTAGTGAATTCTTAAACCTGGGGGTAATCTTGGGGACTCTCAAAACTTGTACATAATGTGAGAAGTGAGGGTGGTCTTGGAAGGACCACTCACTCAGTTTGTGGATGAGTCAGTTACTATGAATTATCACTGTCATTTACAGATGGAGGCCTGAAGCACAGAAGTGTTAAGCAAGTTGCCTGTTGTCACGAAGCTAGTAACAAGTGGCCATGATCCAGCCTTGGCTGACACTAGTCAGATGCCAGATCAAGCAATCAGAATGTGGGGTGGGGCTATACATCCAGGTTTTCCAGATGATTCCAAAATGCAGGCAGAGTTGACAATCCCTAGCTAGAATCTGTGCTTTAAATGATTAAGCTTCAGGGTTTCATTTAATTAACCTGAAGGAAATTCTTTGGCTCTTAAAGCAGCTGGCTTCAGCTTTAATAGTGTTTTATAAAGCAGGCTGATGAAAAATAATACTTTCTAAGAGTATATTATCTTTGACCTTTGAAAAAACATCTGATGACTGAGAAAACATTCAAGAACCTCTGGTTCTAAGAATCTATGTTTGTAATAAGCTTTAAGTGATGTTCTGGGTTTTAGTATCTCTTTGTATATTTAGTTATATATTTAGAAATAAATAGTTAACCCTGAGAATAAGATTTACCTCATTATCAGCTTACCTCAGTAGCTAAAACTATCGAAAAAGAAGCTAATGGTATTTTGTGAAAATTTAACTTCAAAGGCAAGACATAAATCAACGAGTGTCTACATAATCAGAGGTATGTCACTGAGATAATCAGATGTTGCTGAGATTTCATTTTCAAGAGTCAAACTCATATTTTACTATTTGGGAAAAGGGAGAGTAAGTAAGAAAAAAATAATTGTACAGAATTGTAATAGTCGATCCACTATTCTTGTACTTTCATAGGATACATAAGTAGACACTCATCTATATCTTATGAAAGATTATGAATCTATTAGGAAAACAAGGAATTTGTATCTGTAAGGTATTACTCCAAGGGCTTCTTAGGTGGAGCAGGTGATAAAGAATCTGCCTGCCAAGGCAGGAGACAGAGGAGACACCGGTTCCATCTCTGGGTTGGGGAGATCTTCTGAGTAGGAAAAGGCAACTCGCTCCAGTATTCTTGTCTGGAAAATTCCATGGACAGAAGAGCCGATGGGCTACAGTCCATGGGGTCTCAAAGAATCGGACATGACTGAGTAACTGAACAGACACACTCACACAGTGTATTCTAAGGGCTTTCTAGGGATCCATTTACTGTCCTAATATTGTTGCTTTTTTCTGTCTCATTTAATTCAACCCAGAAAAGGCCTTTTAATAACTGACACTGACCATATGTGATTGCAGAAGCTTACTTTTACATATTCACAACCACATACAGAACTAATCATAGGCACTTTGAAGACTCTAAAAAGAGTCCTTCATTATGATGCTGGAAGTGAGTTCAAGAAGCAGCTAATTGAAGCTAACTGCACATTAGAAAAGATTCTGGCGTAGCCAAAAGCACTTAAGCCTGAAATTTAGCAGATCTTGAATTCTTGATCCAGTTCACTCTAATCAGTTGTGTGACTTTGGTTAAACTATTTAACATTTATTCAGTCAATTTCCTTATCGAGATGATTAAGGAGTTGTACCAAAGCATTTCTAACTCCAGCTGCAGAGTTCAATGAGACTCTCTGGTGAATTTAATGTTCGAGAACATCTCTCCCCTATCTGTGTGTTGAAAGCATGGGTCCCCTGAACTGATAAGGACAATTACCATGTTTGCTTTGCCATATCAAACTGATAGGCCCTTGTCAACTCATCCAGGTGAGCTTGCAGCATGGGCTGCATCTCTTCCCGTGGGGAGGGAGTCAGAGTTGCCGTGGACTGCTGGCCAAAGGAAACGGCAGGAGAAGAAGCCACGCCTCGGACAGGAGGTGTTGGGACACGGTCATCATCTTCTTCCAGTTCATCCTCCATACCCTGGTGTAAATAAGTTTGAACTGGTAATGGTGGGCACCAGCTATCACTGTCGTAGCTGAAATTACATGAAAAAAAGGGAGCGCATAATTACACATAGGCACACACGCAGGCACACGGCACTGAACGGCAACCACAGGAGCGTCGACGATGTTCTCTCTGTTTACTTCTGCCTGATTTCCAGGTGTTGGCACTATGACAGTAAACCACCTATAGTAAATCATTAGGCAATATCTTACTTTCTAATCATAAGTACATCTATTATCTCAAAATCTCAATTTATTCTTAAAAGGTCTTATTAACTAATTGTTACCCCACAGTTACAAAAGGCAATCATTTCCCAACAAAGGTATTCACATAAAAAAAAAAACCAAATTGCTAATTACGGGCAACTAATGAACTTGTGCTTGGAGATGTAACTACTTTCTTCTCTGTTCATCCTTGGGCACCAAAAGAATATGCCAATATTTATCTAGGAAGTTCGATAATTTTATTTACTCTTAGTCTAGGTCTATGCCAACCTTCCATTCCATGTGACATGTCAATCATTAAGACTTTGTGCTACAAAATACATTCAATAACTTTTCAACTATCCTAATTTTCTTAATTTTTTCATTAGAAACTGATGTCATGTATCTCAACATCTAAAATCTATACAACAGAAGTTGAAAACCTAATCCTATAAAATATATATTAAAAAGAAAAATAACATTTTTAAAATACACCATGTTTTAGGGATTCTGGCTGGGGAATATGGAAAATCAACCCAAAATGTTTTAACTGTGACACAAAATCACATTTTGTAGCATTTCTGTTTACACCTTACCCATAGTGCTATTATTTTCATAAATCAGATCGATCTCAATGTACTTTAAAAAGAACACTTAAGGGTAAAATAAGAAATTTTATTTTATACTTACATCTAATAAAAATAATATTAGATATAACTGTTCTATAAAGTCAACCTCTAAAATATCTCTCAAGTCTATATTCTACACTTCATCTCTATGCCCAGTATCATAAATCAGTCTCCTTCTGATATGAACCAGTCCATTAGACTTCCTAGCTCCTGCGGTGTCATCTTCAGCCCTTCCATTCTACCTTCCATATAGGCAATTGGATTATATTTCTAAAATCTTCATTCACATCACACCTATGCTTAAAGTATTCAGTGATATTGCTAATGTAAGAAAAGTTCAAGCTCATTAGTGGGGATTAAAAGACACTTCCCTATCTCATGAGCCTATTATTTTAGTTTAATTTCCCATTATTTTCCAACACCAGCCTACTCGATAATTTTTTCAAATCTCTGGGTCTGTATATAACTATTCTCAAAGCATCTGACTGTGAGCTCCTGCCTCTCCTTCAAGGTTCAATTCAAATGTCTTTAGTTCTCTGAGCCTTCTCTGTCCCCATCATAAGGAATGATTACAACTTGATAAGACTTATACTGTGCAATCTCCATATTATACTGATATTATTTGTTTCATGTCTCTTTCCCCCCACTATTCTGTGAGATCGTAACTCAAGAACTTCGTAATTCTCAACTTTGCATTTCCAGCACCTACTAGTGTATCCAGCATATAGAAGATTATCTACATTAGAGAAATAAAAAATAGAATGAATATTACAAATAAACATATCTAGTCTTGATGTCCCTTACAAACCAGTAATTAGTAAATGTCCAGATGATTTCTGAATAGCTTTACTTGAGTATCTTTCTATTTATCCTGTTTGAAAATGTATTTATCAAGAAACTATACATGGATGCTTTATTTATAATTGCTGAAAACCTGGAAGCAACAAAGATATCTTTCAGGAGGTGAATGAATATATAACTCATGGCATATCCAGATAGTGGAATATTATTCAGTGCTAAAAAGAAATGTACTATTAAGCCATGCACAGTAAGACATGGAAGAAAATTAAATTCATATTATCAAGGGAAATAAGTAAATCTGAAAAGACTATATACTTTATGATTCCAACTATATGATATTTTAGAAAAAGCAAAACTATGGAGACAATAAAAAGATCAGTGGTTGCCAGAGGTCAAGGGGAGAGAGGGATGAACAGACTGGGAACAGAGGATTTTTATAACAGTGAATCTATGCTGCAGAGAAGGCAATGGCACCCCACTCCAGTTCTCTTGCCTGGAAAATCCCATGGATGGAGGAGCCTGGTGGGCTGCAGTCCATGGGGTTGCTAAGAGTCGGACACGACTGAGCAACTTACTTTCACTTTTCCCTTTCATGCACTGGAGAAGGAAATGGCAGCCAACTCCAGTGTTCTTGCCTGGAAAATCCCATGGATGGAGGAGCCTGGTGGGCTGCAGTCCATGGGGTCGCTAAGAGTCGGACACGACTGATTTTATAACAGTGAATCTATGCTGCAGAGAAGGCAATGGCACCCCACTCCAGTTCTCTTGCCTGGAAAATCCCATGGATGGAGGAGCCTGGTGGGCTGCAGTCCATGGGGTTGCTAAGAGTCGGACACGACTGAGCAACTTACTTTCACTTTTCCCTTTCATGCACTGGAGAAGGAAATGGCAGCCAACTCCAGTGTTCTTGCCTGGAAAATCCCATGGATGGAGGAGCCTGGTGGGCTGCAGTCCATGGGGTCGCTAAGAGTCGGACACGACTGAGCGACTTCACTTTCACTTTTCCCTTTCATGCACTGGAGAAGGAAATGGCAACCCACTCCAGTGTTCTTGCCTGGAGGATCCCAGGGATGGGGGAGCCTGGTGGGCTGCCGTCTATGGGGTCGCACAGAGTCGGACACGACGTGACTTAGCAGCAGAATCGATGCTGCACGATACTGCAGTGATGGTATACATGCTGTTATACCTCCATTCAACTGTTCTTTGTACATCTGCACACAGAATGTACACCACCAAGAATGAACTGTAACATAAACCATGACTGCTGGGTGATAATTAAGTGGCAACATAGTTTTATCAGTTTACCAAATGTACCCCTTTGGTAGGAGATGTTGATGCTGGCAAAGGCTGTGAATGCATGGGGACACAGGGATTTTTAAAATTATGTATTTTTTTGCTCAGTTTTGCTGCTAAACTAAAACAGATCTAAACAATAAAGTCTATGTAAAACTCCTGAATTTATCATCCTTTTGTTTGACAATCATCTGTCAGGTAACTGGATCTTTTTACAGAGCATACAATTCAGTGGGGCAGGCTGATAAGAAGCAAATAACCAAAATACCAAGTATTAAAGGAATAGAGCAGGGAGGTTGAAACCAGTATGGGGGTTGGGCACGGCTATGCTGACCATCAGAAATGGAGATATTCTAAGCAACAGCTGAGTGGGCCCAGAGGAAGGGAAAATATAAAATATTCAAAGAACTCAGGTTTCTAACTGGTAAGGATTGGCAAGTGAAGAAGGCTGGTTATAGATGAGGCGGGTTGTACGAGATCACCAAGTGCTTCACCAGCCCTGAGAAAGTTTGGAGTTTTGCCTGTGGGTGATGGACAGTCACTGAGAGGTTTTATACAGAGCGTGATGACATTTTAACTCTTCAGCTTTCATCTCTTGTGGAGGGTACCTAAATAATCTTTACCTCAATGAGCTGCAAACTGAAGACATTGTGTCAGAAGCCCTATATAGTGTGATAGGAATATCTCTTCTGAAATGTCTTTTACATTTTCGTATCAGGCACACTTTAATGTGTTACAAATAATAATTTTTGTATATTAGAAAATACATTCATATATTCATATTCTCATTTCTTTGATTATATAAGTAGCAATATAACCTGAAAAAATAAATTGCTCTAAAATGATGGCATTAAAAAAATGTTTTATATACTGGAGATCACAGATTTCATTCAAAGAAGAGAATCTGTGGTGTAAGAAGTTTCACAACCTTCTATCCCAGTACCCTGCTTATTTAACTTATATGTAGACTACATCATGTGAAATGCCAGGCTGGATGAAGCACAAGCTGGAATCAAGATTGCTAGGAGAAATATCAATAACCTCAGATATGCAGATGATACCACACTTATGGCAGAAAGTGAAGACGAACTAAAGAGCCTCTTGATGAAAGTGAAAGATGAGCGTGAAAAGCTGCCTGAAAACTCAACATCCAAAAAACTAAGATCATGACATCCGGTCCTATCATTTCATGGCAAATAGATGGGAAAACAATGGAAACAGTGAGAGACTTTATTTTGGGGGGGCTCCAAAATCATTGCAGATGGTGACTGCAGCCATGAAATTAAAAGACGCCTGCTCCCTGGAAGAAAAGCTATGACCAACCTAGACAGCATATTAAAAAGCAGAGACATTACTTTGCCAGCAAGGGTCCATCTAGTCAAAGCTATGGCTTTTCCAGTAGTCATGTATGGATGTGAGAGAGGGACTATAATGAAAGCTGAGCATTGAAGAATTGATGCTTTTGAACTGTGGTGTTGGAGAAGACTCTTGAGGGTCCCTTGGACTGCAAGGAGATCCAACCAGTCCATCCTAAAGGAAATCAATCTTGAATATTCATTGGAAAGACTGATGCTGAAGCTCCAATACTTTGGCCACCTGATGCAAAGAACTGACTCACTGGAAAATACTGATGCTGGGAGGGATTGGGGGCGGGAGGGATTGGGGGCAGGAGGAGAAGGGGACGACAGAGGATGAGATGGTTGGATGGCATCACCAGTGCGATGGACATAAGTTTGAGTAGGCTCCGGGAGTTGTGATGGACAGAGAAGCCTGGCGTGCTGTAGTCCACGGGGTCGCAAAGTTTGGACATGACTGAGTGACTGAACTGAAGTGAAGTGTTATATTAATTCAAACAAAAACATGTATAAGAAACCTAATTTTTTAAAAACTGCCCATTTTCAATAGGGAATGCGCATCCTGTTATATTTCATTAATAGTTATAGTTAAATTTATTCCATAAATCTTGTTACAAAATAGTACAATTTCATTCTATAAACTAGTATATGGACTTTCCTTGCTTACATAGGCTATTACCTATGTAAGTTGTACCTGTGAGGAAAGAACATTTATATATTCAATCTTTCAAATGGAAGTAGTCAAGCATGTCCTAAAATTTCCCTTCTTCATAAGTAGTAAGCCATCCTTTCAATAATTTAAAGAAACACATATATGCAGTGAACATACATATAGAATATATGAGGAGGAATATGTGTGTGTATATGTGTGTGTGTATATATATATATATGTACTGTGTTCAGATAGCACAGAAAAACTGCACTTAGTTCTACTCCACTCAGTTATTATTATTCAAATACCATCAAGCAAAGGAGAGCCTAACCATATAAATGTGATTTTTATCAATATACAATTATATTACATAATGCACTAAATGACTAAAAAATATTCTAATTGCTATTCTATTTAACTAGAATGAGCATTTATCATCAATTGTTCCAAGTCTTTTCTACAAAGATATTCTATTAATAATAGACCAGGAGTGAGCAAATCTGTCCCCCTGTGAAACATAAGCAAAACTAAGAAAAACGCACGGATTCATCTCGGTTGTTTGTACAAGAAGTGGAAAATAGAGGGGGATGGGGAATACAGGAAAAGTCTAGGTGCAAAGCATGAGAGAACAGGTGAAAGAAATCTGGGACAGGGTGCAAATCATACGACAGGGAGAACTGGGTATCACCTCTGAGGTATGAATACCTCATGTCTTCACTCATTCCAGAACAACAGATACCTAGGTTTCCTGAGGTTTCTGAAGAAGAACAAGAAAGTAACAGATGACTCTATGAATGTTTATGAAAACCAAACATTTTTAGCTGTTTTTAGAGTTTCCTTCACATTCATAGATGTGTATCTTACTTGAGTGATGGAAATTCAACTTTTTCTTGCAATAACATAAAAAGACTGTGCAAATGATTCTAATGCCAATCCAAAGGTCTTTTGGCCAACCTTTCCTAGATAAGCTTTTGTTCTCTGACTTACTGTCAGTGAAATGTGAGGCATCATATTATCTGTCTTGCCCGGTGAATAATGAGCAGGATGACAACAAATCAATGTTGCATGTGAACTAACTTGTGAAAAGGCCAGATACAAACACCAAATTACTAATAAAAATACAATAAAGTTCACCACCTAGAAAAGCCTGCCAATTTCTGATTGCTTGTAGCAAAACAAAGCATAAGTTTTCTACTGAATTACTATAGAATTCTTCCTACTATCCCATGATTGCATTAAAATACATTATATTTATAGCTAAGAATAATTACATTTTGATACATTTTGCCTAGCTGAGAAAGGCATATTGATGAGAGAGAACATTTACCACTGTTGATATAGTATGGAATTAACCAATCATTTTCTATTTGGGCAGTGCTTTGATAACTTCTGATATTTAATACTGTGGAGGGAAAATGGCTCAAGAAAGGCTTAGAAAGAAAATTGATGCTATCTAGATTTCCCTGGTGGTGCAGTGAATAAGAAACCAACTGCCAGTGCAGGGGACAGAGGTTAGATCCCTGTCCAGGAAGATCCCACCCACATGCCACAGAGCAACTAAGCCCAGGTGCCACAACTACTGGGCCTGAGCTCTGGAGTTCAGGAGTGGCAGCTACTGAAGCCCACGCACTTGCAGACTACGTTCCCCAAGGAGAGAAGCCACCTCTCTGAGAAGCGTGTGCACTGCAACAAAGAGTAGCCCGCACTCGCCGCAACTGGAGAAAGTCTGCGCAAAGCAACCAAGACCTAGCACAGCAAAAAAGACAGAAAAAGAGGAAGAACGAAAGAAAATTGATGATATCTAAGCTCTCAGAAACAAAATTAAACACTGTAATAAAGCAAGAGACAATCTTCTCAAGACTCTGATTATCCTGGGCTAGATATATTTCCAAAATGTATCCCTCTCCATCCTGCTGCCATTGCCTTATTTTATTTCCTTATCATTTTCCTGGTATTTTCTATTCTGCTGCAGTATCCTCTACATTCTCTACCTGCCTTGGCCTCATGTCCTCCAATCCACCTTCTATATCCAAAGATCAGAATTCCTGGAAGACATGCAAGACTTCACAACTGGCCTCATGTCACTTTCTCAGATTATCCTCTACCCTGTGCATGTTTCACACGCAACAAACCTCATACAATAGCTACCAACTGCAGAAGGATATAGACAAGCAATTAGAATGCACTGTGATGAGGATTACAACAGAGAAGCTTACTAAATAATGCAACATAAAGGAAAGGGAGGTGCCCTTAACTAGAATAGGGTTGGATGGCAAAGGAAGAGTGGGAGAAATACTAAAGAAAAACTAATGGGACTATTCCTTTTTTCCCCCTCGTCTTTTATTTCTACTTCTTGCCTCTGGCTAGGGACTTTTCACTCCACCTGCACAGCAAATGCTGACATGAGTAACATTTTGTTGTAGCTATTGGTTAGCAATCAATTCTGATATGGAGACTACTTTATGTTAGGGACTTTGTTGTTGTTTAGTCGCTAAGTCATGTCTTAAGTTGCAACTCTTTTGAGATCCTGCGGATTGTACTCTGCAAATTCTTCTGTCTATGGGATTCTCCGCAAGAATATTGGAATGGGTTGCCATTTCCTTCTCCAGGGGGTCTTCCCAAACCCGGAACTGAACCCGTATCTCCTTCTTGGCAGGCGGATTCTTTACCACTGAGCCAGCAGGGAAGTACTCGCGTTAGGGACTACTACTCACTGTCTTTATCCTTTCTGCCTCTGGTTAACAGCCTGGTACCCCACAGCCACCCAACTCTGGGTACTATTATTTGTGAATAAGTGATTCAAGACTCATCTCGAAACTCAGCTTCCACAGGCTTGCCCCAGCCTTATTTGGCATACATGATCATCCCTTTCTGTATGCAAGTTATTATTTTGTACATGTGCCTAGCTAGGGCTTCCCATACAAAAGTGTGTGTGTGTGTGATTTTTGGTTTCTACCTCCCACTACTGTGAGTTTCCTGAATCAGGGATCAGATCCTCTTTATTAACTGTGTTTTTGTTTCTTTTCTTTCATATTCCTTTTTATTTATTTTTAAATCGGTAGAAAACTGCTTTACAATTTTCTGTTGGTTTTTGCCATACAAAAATGTGAATCAGTCATAATTATCTATGACCCCGCTACGTCATCACAGAGTGCCAGGCTGGGCTCCCCGTGTTATTCAGCAACTTCCCATTAACTATTTCACACATGATAGTGTATACGTGTCAGAGCTACTTTCTCAACTCGTCCTACCCTCCTCTTCCCCTACTGTGTCCACAAGGGCATTCTCTACCAGGCTCGTCAGTGCCATTTTTCTAGATTCCATACGTATGCATTAGTATATTATATCTATTCTTCTCTTTCTGACTTACTTCACTTTTGTATAAGAGGCTTTAGGTTCATCCACCTCACTGCAAGTGTTTTTGTTTTTTTTTCATCTTTTCTGCTTTCCTTCCTGGCACTGGGCTTAATAGTTCTTATATATTTGAAAAAAACAAATGTGTGTTGAGTAAGTTCTCTATTATGAGATATTAAAACAATAAAACAAACTCTACATAGCAACATAAGAGTACAATTGCTGAATCCTTAATTGTCAGAAATAAAAGTGATTAAAAACAGAAAGGTGACTTCTAAAGCTTTTGTTGTTTGTTTTTCAAGAAAACTTTGAATTTGCATAAGTCAAATCAAGGCATATAAAAAATTCCATAAAAGCTTCTGTAAATTATTCAATGTTTATATCATGAATAACAGAGTATAAACATAGAAAATATTCAAAAATATTTTTTCAGTATTATAAGATTTTCACATCAGAAAATATAAAATTGTAAATAATATAACAAGAAATCATCTCAGATATAATAATTACAATACCAATTTACTTACAAGTTTTATGTTATCTGAGTTCGAGACTTTATAAATGTTTAACAGCATTACTTTTCTCTCCTCAGTTTAAGTTCAATTTTATTATTTTCTAACTACAGCCTTTAAAATGCATATTTATAAGCCCTGTAATAATATTTTCTTGTGAAATGCACATCTCTGTTCCCTGCTTTCCTGCCCAGGAATTATGTGATACTAACAGAATGGCACCCCACTCCAGTACTCTTGCCTGGAAAATCCCATGGACGGAAGAGCCTGGTGGGCTGCAGTCCATGGTGTTGCTAAGAGTTGGGCACAACTGAGCGACTTCACTTTCACTTTTCACTTTCATGCATTGGAGAAGGAAATGGCAACCCACTCCAGTGTTCTTGTCTGGAGAATTCCAGGGACGGGGGAGCCTGGTGGGCTGCAGTCTATAGGGTCACACAGAGTCAGACACGACTGAAGCGACTTAGCAGCAGCAGCAGAAGCAGCAACATAATTTGTTATTGATATACGTTACATAAGATCATGTGCAAAGGTTCATTCTTAAAATAGAGAAAAGGGTATGCTTTTAACTTCCTGTTTCAGATGTGAACTTTTAAAAACAAGTAAAATAAAAATGATATGCTCTTATATGGGAACTCTAATCTCATGGAAGCAAATGAAGCCTTTTGGAGGAAAAGAAAGATACAGAGAGAAAATATGGAGGTATGATTATGTATGGGCTTCCTGGTGCCTCAGTGGTAAAGAATCCACCTGTCCATGTAGGAATGCGGGTTCCATCCCTGGGTCAGGAAGATCCCTTGAAGAAGGAAATATCAACGCACTCCAGGACTCTTGTCTGGGAAATCCCATGGACAGAGAAGCCTAGTGGGCTACAGTCCATGGGGGTCACAAAAAACAGGTGGACAGGACTTACACACTAAACAACAACAACAAAGCTTATGTGTGTATATATATATATGCATGTCCATCAACCTGTGTATATAATGCATACATATATATATATATTATGTAACTGAAAAAAAAAGCAAATGGAATTTTTTTTAGGAAGCAAGTGTGATAGAAAAATTTCTAGTTAGGAAAATTAATCTGCAAACCTCAAAGACAACAGTTGTATAAAAAGAAAAGGAGATGGAGAAAAAATTACAAGCATGTGCATAAGATCTTTAAGCAAAACAAGAGAGGAAATAAAACCATTGTTTAAATAAACAGATAGTTTAATGCCTAAGTACTTCTAAATAAAGGAACACTTGGAAAAAACTGCCTCTAATCTATACTTTGCAGTTTCAGTCAAAAGCAATGGGTGACCTAGGAACTGTGAGGAAGACAAGCACTTAGAACTAGGAAAGAGTATCAGCATTTTTCTACCTGAAAATCAATTAACACTTCAACAGAGGAAAACAAACTAACACTTGTGAGATGTCTGGGAAAGAATAAGGAAACTGGTCACATTTAAAGACCCTTAGAGGAAATTTTCTACCTTAGAAAAGGTTTGTTACAGAGTATGGATTGACTTGAACCTCTCTTATTGTTCAAACTCCTAAATTCCCATCAAAGCTGATGATTAAAGTTCTACACACTGGCCAGATCCCTACAATTATCCCATTGTGATGGAGCTCAACAGTGGGCACCCTGCTATGGCCAGACATCAAGTCATTAGAGAAATGCGAGGGATGATGAAGAAGGTTATTTTAATTTCCTTTTCAGCCCTTCTCAGGAGTGCCTCTTTAGTTCACAGAGCTCTGGGTACTTGCTTTCAAACTAACAAGCAATATTATAAATGGAGGCTGCATTATCATGATTGCAGACAATCTAAGGCACTTGACGGCCAAGGATTCGAGGTCCTCAATACGTGCCGTGTTGTATTTATCAGCTAAAAATATATAGATGCAGCAAACAATAAAAGGGGAGGGGGACAAGGAAAGGCTGGCAAGGGGGCAGGGAAAACAGTAAGAGAACACAGCATCAAGACAAAAATGCATGAAAGAGACAGCAGTATAGCCCTGGTCACTTTGTTGGTAGAGGAAACATTTTTACCCATTTTCTTGCTGTTCCACTGCATAGTGTTCCAGCTCTGTACCCGGAAGAGGCTGGACTGGGGGAGGAGGTAGTGGAACATTGGCCCAGGTCGATCCATTGTTTTTCTGTGGTTTAGAAGAGTTTTTATTTTTCTTCTTTTTTCCACCTTTCCCACCTGAAAGTAATAATATATTTATTCAGACATGCTGAATATCAGAAGAAATGGAGTACATCAGATGGGAAGATGCATTTCTGTTTTCAAAACACCACAATCAGTATGTTACAGTTGTTAAAAGCTATAAACAATGAAATGATATGATCAGGAAAACATTTTTATAAATCACTCAAAATGATATTGTTTCTTTCACAATGCATTAGTTGCAGAGCTGAATACACAAAAAACATGGATACAGTGGCAAAAGCACATGTATTGATTTATTCACATTTGCTGCCTCCACGTTTTCATTGTTAGACGAAATAATGGGCCATAACAAATTCTTTAAAATGTCAGATTTTAGTGCGTTTATAATGCTCTTTTGCATAATCTGTCTCAGTGGAAAAATGCAGTGTCTAAGGATATAGGCTAAACTTTTTCATTAGAATTCACTCAATTAATCCAGGAGAGTAACAGTTTTCTCTCAAAAGTAATTTCTAAAAATCAATCAACTACAATCTGGAGGATTCTTGTAAATCTTTCACAATGATATGTTTTATAGAATTTTTAACTAATGAATGGCACAATTATTTTTTCATATAGTGAGTGGTTCCCAGATGTCTAAGTATAACATATCTTAAAATACCAAATTAATGGAAATATAGTAATCAATTTCAGTATTATTGTAATACAAATGAATTCATGCACAAAATATGAGCAGAAAGTAACTGCTCAAAATATGAGCAGCATATGAGCCATATCTGGGATTATCAGAGCTTAATGAAATATAAAGTTTTTCATTTGTTCAACAAAGTACTTTTTACTGCTCCAAATTAAGTACATCAAGTTTCTTCCTAAATGGACCACAGCTGGATGCAGAAATGTGTACTGCTTGAGCAAAAGATACTTTAGAGGAATGTAGGTAACTTCTGTCATTCCTATGGCAGTCATGGCTATATATATATATATTTTTAAATGGTATTGACCCCTTGAACTATATCTTTCTGGAACTAAAAGTTATGAGTATCAAATATTCATAGCAATACTATCTAACAATAGAGATATCACTAGAAATTTGCCTCAACTCCATTCTTCTATCAATTAACCAGCATCAGCCAATTCAGAAAATTATGGAATTTAACAATAACTTTGAGTGCCAGAAAGCGATGAAACTGTAAACTAGATATATACTCTATTGCTAAATATGAAATTGTGTCTGTTTTCTAGGTCATGTGCACATATACACACACAGAAAAGAGTATCCCTGAAAACTAAGTGCTTTCACCCTTCCTTTCACTTTTTATCTTTGGCAGGAAAAGTATTAAGAGAAAGGAGAGCAGGTAACTTCTAGTTTGAGAATAAGAGTTGAATCTCTGGGCTTGAAACTGGTTTCTCATTTACTTGTTAAGTTACTCAATAGATATCACCTCAATTTCCACACATAAAAAAGATAAAAAGTGACTGCTTGTTTGGGTTATTTTGAGTATTCTAAGAGATAACACATATAAAGGATTCACAGTGTACAGAATGTTCAGTAAATGGGAGTCATCACCACTCTCTTTCATCTCCTCCAGCTCAGCACAAACTCAAGTCTGCCTGTTTACAAACCGATTCCACACTAACTCCTCCAGCCCCACTGAGGATCCCGGAAATAGTCTGATGCTTAGGATAAAAATAATCAATCTAATTGATTAAAGTCTGTAACTTTTATGTTTACGTTAGGTGAGCCTTAATCCTTTGTCTCCTTGTTATTTGGTGGATAACCCACCAAAGTCATAAACAGAGATTGTATCTTTCTTGGTGTTTTCAGAACGATGTCTCACTACTTAGAACAGGGTGGGCATGTATTCTTTGTAGTCTCTCCCTCTTGTTCCTCTTATTCCTTATATATTTACATGTGGACTTTTTTCTTTCCCACCTTTTATAGCACTTTCAGAACTGTCACATGATCTCCAGCAGACCTGACTGACACAAATAGGGAAGTTTTTACATCTCCATTTTATAGATGGGAAAATAGAGGTTCTTTCTACATTTGTGCATATTCACATAGTAAAAGAACACACAATTTAGAATGCAGTAGCTCTAGTGGAAATTACAATTTCTGCAGCTCTGAACCCAGCTCTGCTGAAATTCTTCTCCAAGGACAAGAAAGCCATTATCACCTCTTACTGACAACTGACTTAACCTTGTGCTGGGGAAGCAGAGCTGATTCACAGAGGGAATTTGTGAGGCTCTCCATCCAATGTCCACTTTCCCCTCTTTGGGGGAAATTTCTGCTTTCACATTGTGGGTACTTTTGGTAAGACTATCGATCAGCATGCTTTGTCTTCTCTAGAAAGAGGTAAGAGGTGGGTGCTGAGCATAATACTGCCATATGATATAAGCTAAGGAAATTAAATTCTCTGAGATCCATATCTTGAGCTAAGTGAACCCAGTTTGTTGTTGTTACTTGCAACCTAAGATCCTCAAGCATTATAAGGTGAGAACGGTCTGCATTATGTATTTAGTCATCACATCTTTTGATGACTTGCAGACATATTTGACCCATTTCTCTTCAAGTGAAAATGTAAATATTTGAATTTACATTTCTTTATGCTGAACAAATGATTTCTATGTAAAGAAAATTGTGAAAACAGCTTATTTCAAATTAAATTTAGTCTTTTAAAAATACTAGTATATAACAATATTTAGTTATTACTACAGATGCTTGGAGAAGGAAATGGCAACCCACTCCAGTAATCTTGCCTGGAGAATCCCAGGGACTGAGGAGCCTGGCAGGTTACAGTCTATGGGGTTGCAAGAGTCGAACACGACTGAGTGACTAAGCTCACACGCACTTCTGCTGCTGCTATGTCGCTTCAGTCGTGTCTGACTCTTTGCGACCCTATGGACTGTAGCCTGTCAGGCTCCTCCGTCCATGGGATTCTCCAGGCAAGAACTTTGGAGTGGGTGGCCATTTTCCTCCTGCAGTGGAATCTTCCCAACCCAGGAACTGAACCTGTGTTTCCTGAAGCTCCTGCACTGCAGGCACCTTCTTTACTGCTGAGCCACCGGGGAAGCCCTATTACTATTGATACTGTGCTATATATTTGTGCATATATATAAAATTATGATTACAGAGATTATTTTGAAAAAAAAATTGAGTGTTATATTTTTAATGGTTGGTCTTTTTAAGAGGAGTGCTAAGAAATTATATATTGAATAAATTATTATATGAGTGCTTCAGAGGGTGAGAAATTCACTCAATTCAGGAATGTACAATTTTGTTTATTACCATGATTATTTTAAACTGGTTTCAATTAACACTGTGCAAAAATTAAGAAAATCTTATGAGTCAATATCTATAGGGCAGTTTGATCTTAAATATAAGCTTTAGAATACATATCAATGATTAGAAGAATAAAAAGAACTCTAATACTAAATTCAATTTGACTAAACTAAGACAAGAACAATCATGTCAGTCTTGTCTCTTAAAGAAAGCTTTCTATCACCGATTTAAGTAATTTTGTATTCAAATGTAGATGAAGTAGTTAATATAAATCTTAGTATATATAAATGTCACTCAAGAGATTAATGAATTCAAAAATGTAGTAAGCACCATTGTGAATCATATTCTGCTTAGAATTACTCAAAAGGTAACTTTTAAGACTCAATGGTAATCACATATAAGAATATTTAATGATGGTTTCACAAAAGGTCTTTTACAATCTATGACTTATAGTATATAGACTTCTAAAATATATATATTGATTGAGACTTGGCATATTTTGAATGATATAAGCATAGAATAAATTAATTTTTAAATTATTCAGTATAATTATAGGACTCATCATAAATTAATGACAGTACAAATGACATTTAAGGTTATTCAAAAAAATTCCTTTATACTACCAGGCCATTTAAATTTGTAACAGATGTTTAAAATTTTCTGGATTCTATAATATATCCAATTCTACCAATAGGTAAGGAGAGCAAATGGCTCATTTTGGAGAGAAGAGAGAACATTAACATGTTCAGACTGAAAGGGTTCTGTCTCTAAGGAAAGATCATTTAGTAAATGTTACCCTAATGATATAAAAGAGTTAACTATTTATGGCCTTGATACCTCATAACCTATGACATATCTCAATACACTATAATCTTTCACTAAGTAACTGAGGTTAAAAAACTTCATAAAAACAAATAGATTATCAACAGTATAAAAAAAAAGAAAATAAAGTCATGGTATCAATTAGAAATGAGCAGAGAAAGTCATCAGTCATACACAATGTACAAATTAGAATGTCTACAAGATCTCCTCATTTTAGAGATGAGGATCCTTGGGCCTAGAGATCACTGATATTCATTATGATAGGTACATATTTCTTTCCAGTAAAATGTGTTTTTCCCTACATGTGCTATTTAATGCCTGCATTATGGATCGTTAGTTCAGCTAATGCATCTTGAATATATATTAAAATTTACAGCATAAAAAATTACCAATATAAAAGACTGGGTTTTTTTTAAGAAATTAAATGTAAAGAATAGTGTCCCATATTAACATTCCTGTTTAGCATGGTATCAGGATCTTACTCTAAATAATATCATCAATAGATAACACAATATTTTGGAAAACTTGTTCAAAAATAGGAAGTCACATCACCAGACTCATGATATTATGAACAATTTCCAAAATCATTTGCATTTAGTTGAATATGGTGTCCATGCCATGGAGCTGATTTCCTACGTGATCATTTTATTGCAAAGTTCTCTTGACTCTTAAGTAGGGTTCAAGGCAGATCAAACTCATTTACTCCTTAATAATCAATATTTAATAAAATGGCACTATCTTTCAGTAAATACAACCTTGTACAATAATACATAAAGGCTGATGGTGAATTTTACCCTCCTCCACCCCCAAAACTTGATTGCATTAGGATAAACTCCTACTGTCATTTGAGAGATAAATGTCTGACCGTGAGTTGTGAGCCAGTACTTCTTCATGAGTGTTAGGAACACAGGTCATATGCTGGTGACAAACAAATATTTCTCCTTACTGTGATGAGACCAACCTGAGAGACTGCCACTCCTCTCTGAGCTGTTGTGAGAGCTGGTGGTGCTGAAATCCTGTGACTGGTTGTGTGGCATTCTATTAGACAATCCCTCAGCCAATCGGTAGTCAGGGATGTAAAGTAAGGCTAAGGGTTAAAGGGCAGAGGTCATAGTGGCATCATGTGATTAGTTCACAGCACAAGCCCATGCAGAACATGCAGTTAGCAATTCAGAAGCAGATGTTGTAGGACAGTGGAGGAATGTTTTGTCTATCCTGCCTAATGGAGGTCGAGATGGATTACTGATCACTATTGAATAAAGAGCTAAAAGGATGAAACCAATTGGTGTTGCTGTGTGGTGATAGCAACAGTGGTGGCGGTGGCGGGGACTGTGCAAGGTACTGAATACATGCCAGTATATGTTTTTAGTTAGGTCATGAACCTGGTGATGAATTACTAAACCGAACAACAAATACTACTTTCTATCTCATGCAAAAATGATATGAAAATAACTCTTCTGGAAGTAAGAACTGGACTTACCATTGTTACCTTTGTTCTGATCAGGTAGAGAATAACCAAATCCCATCAGGTCTGTTTTTTGCTGAATTGAGCTTTTCCACTGTGGATCAGGCAGATCGACAGCCAATTCATGTATGCTATTGGAATGCAGTATCTGGTTGTGGCATATGGGGTAGCCTGTGTTATTTGGCTGGAACTATTGTAAGTGGTTTTGGTTGTGAAGTCAATGCTGCTATAAATGGCTCCATCTGAGAGCATCGTTGCCGTTTTATCCCCTTGGCCTGGAACTGGTGGCAGCACATCTGTGGTGAACATAGGGAAATGAAACAATTTAATGATGCACAGGAAGCCCAAAACTATCAGGACTGAAGATGAAAAATAAATGTGTCATGCCGCACGTTTGCATTTCAGCTGAGATGGGCTGCATGAGCCAATGAAGGGTAGATGATGTACAACCGTCGCCAAGCTATCAGCCTTGGTGACAGGCAGGCCTACCGCTCGTCCTTCACGTCTCACTGCTTAACACACCCTATCCTCCATTTTCTTCAACCATGAATGAGGAATTTAGTGTATTTCACTACTGAAAAAATGCTTTCAGTTGTTCATTCTGGTTTAGAATCCATGAAATTGTTAGCTCGTTACAGAAGCAATGGCAAAAGTGAATCTACAAATCATGGATGAAAAGCATCTTTTCCCACTTTATCCCAAGAGACATGGAAAATAACTGCTAAAACAGATGCAAAAGTTTCCAAAATTATACTCTCCAAACTATGAGGCACTTTTTACTGAAGTTTCTACTTGCTGTTTATCTGAGTTGATTTCACAGCTCCAGAAATGGAGTGTAACTGATGGTAGCAATTTTTTTTTTCTTGGATAACAAAGGAAGATTTTCATGAATAAGTCATTTTCACAATACAGCAGGATTTAACTACAGAAAAAGCAATCTGGGTGATCATAGAGTTTAATTTATGCTACCAAATCTTAGAAGTGGAGAATTATAGTTTCAAGTTGTAATACAGCAAGAGTAAAATTAAACTTCAGGAAAAACACTGAATATCAATCAGTACATTTATCATTTTGGTGTGCTAAATTATCTTTACATGATGTTTTTATATTTAGAACTGCCACCTCTCTCCTAAGCACTTATTTTTCTTCTCAGAATGAAGACAATAGAATCTAAAAATACAAAAACAAACCAAAAAAACCCTACTAATACTATTTTTAATCATGTACAGTTAAAAGTGACTATATATTATGCTACTTAATAATCGATGTTCTGAAAGTCCCATTTCACAGGACATGAGTTCATCAACCCTCTTCATTTCATTATGGAAAATTTTCAGCTAGTTATAGTACTGTAATAATAAACCAAATAATCTCAGTAACAAAACCAGCTTATCATCACAAGAAGAAAACTGAAGAAGTCAAAATATCCTAAAGCTTTTAGATTCTATGATATCTAATAGCGCTTGAAATAAGGATTCTTGTAAAATTAATAATTTTGCTTTTGCATTTTACAAAAGCTAAAAATGATCTTCTTTAGCAACAGTAACAAGACATTTAAAATGCATTTTATACACTATAATCACACACTGTAGATTCTTTCTGAAGGTTTCGAAGTCTGAAATTCCAACCTGTTTTACAGGTATATATGTACTTTTTAAATAACTATTTTAAATAGTTAAACATGTTCATATTTATAATACTTCATCAAGTTGTGTAAGTAAGCACATTGTTTTTGGATTCAGAATTTTATAACTACTTTCTTGCCCTTCTTGTTTTTAGCTGTAAACTGATTAGGAAATTTGATGACAAAGATATATGTTTCATTCTAAAGCATCGGGTCAGTATCATTTTTATTCTCTGAGATGCTTGATATTTAATAATATATCAAAATTGTGAAAGTAGGTCCTTCACTCTAGGGAAGTTTTTTGAGTTTTGCTTCTGCCTCCTCTACCATGTCTTTCACTGATGAACTGGACCGATACCCTTCTTCAACACTCACCGCAACTTCCTAACATCTTGAATATGAGGTTCTCCAGAGCTTTGGATTTAGATTGTGAGCTACTGCCAGTTTTTGAAATGGTTGTGTGTTCACATGTTTTCAAATGGAAAAAAATACAGTATAAAAATCTAATCCTTCATATCCTATGCCAACTAAAGCTATGGTTCTAGAAATAGAATCTCTCTCAGCTGGATGAATTAGTCTTCAATTCTAAGTGCTTCTATATTGATTTGGGGGCTGCATATTTCCTTCAAATGTTATTTGCTCACTCTTACATTTTCGAAAAATAAATTGAATTATGTCCCAACATTAAAATACTAGAGGCTTATACATGACTACTTGCATGTGGGGAATTATCCTATAACATCAGATGATTTGGAACTCTGGGCCAGTCTTCCTCCCAGGAGCCTGGACTCAAATAGACGCTGCCATCTTTAGACAGGACTTTTCAATTTACATTCTACACAGTCCACATCTACCCCTTCTTGACACTTCAGGTTATCTGACTGGCATTTGTTAATGTTTGTGTCTGAAATTTATGATTTATAGAAACCCTTCTCTCTAGTCAGAATTACTCACAATTTCATTCTTCAGTTTTTCAGCACCCTAGTTATACATGCATTTCTTTCTTTTTGCCTGGAATAATTACTTCCATGAGTGATTATCTCCTTCAATGTATCTTAAGTTACTTGAGGACAGAGTATCTGGGATTTATGTCTGTATTTCCATAGCTCCTCATCTAGTGTTTTGTAAAGAGTACTTACTGAATAATTAAAGGGCATTTTTATAGCTTGTATTGTCAAAATGAATACATGGGATTATTAGTAACTTGATTATTCAAAATAGTATTTTCATTACATTTAAGCATGCATTAATAAACATTCTTTTATCCATGGTTATTCCTCTAAGTGTACTTAGTAATACAATCATACATCTGAATCCTACCTTAAGAATTTCAGAGTGGTATAAATAAAAGAATATAGGCTTTAAAATCTGTTAGATCTGGATTCTACACATAGATCTCAAATTATTCACCTTGATAAACTTTAGTTTCTTGACCTCTAAGTTAGAAATATGATTATCTATGTCTTACACTTACTACATTTATTGTGCAAAGGAAATGGAATTTGCAAAACGTCCTTTTTAGTAAATGCTTAAAATGTTTATTACACTGAAAAGAGATACAGTTAACTCTGCAAAAACTTTGTCACGGCCTTGGAGCGACCTGTGAAATATTTTCATGTCATGAAAATGACATGAAAATAGAAAAAATAAAAACAACTTTTGAAAATCTTCATAAGTATCCTTTGGCTAAATTAGATTGAGTCATTTTAGAATGTTAGTGTAATCTGCTAGAAACTGAAAAAAAAAAAGCACCACTTTCTCCATCTTTGTGCATTTATTTCTTGATATAGAGTAGTGTGTTATTCCAATACAAGAAAAAAGGCAGCTATTCCTTGATTGATAAAAGCTTTATGAACAGAATTTCAAAATCAGTGGGTAAGGCAGTGAGGAATGTTTTGATTTCACAATAAGACTATGCTTAGGCATAGAACTATCCAAGGTAAAGTGACACCTATAATTGCAGGGCTCAGAATTTTGACACCTAGGGGAGGCAGCCACTTTCAGAGAGTCTGGGCAACTGAGAATCTAAATAGGGTGGACTGAATTACAGAGGGTAAGTAAGTTGCTAAGTAGTCCTACAACTTACGGGAGGGCGGGCCCCCTTTTTCAGTTGGTACTGAATACGACGGAGAGTTGTGTAATAATTAGTAACTTTATTATTTAAAATACCATTTTAAATATATCTAAACATTCATTGGCTTTACATTCATAAAGAGAAAAGGCCAATATCCATGACTTATTCTAGTCAATATGTTTACACACTCATACATGTGAAATCCACCACTGATGTTTACAGTAAACCCAGAATACTTAGCTTAGTCCTGGGTCTCCTACATTATTTCTTCCTAGAAGTACAGAAATCCTTCAGTGGATTCACACAAACTTGCTTAGATTACAGCACTATTCTCCTAATTAATCACCCAAATTTTCCAACCTATCTCTGTCCTCCACCCAGTAGCTAGATGGATGATTTAAAACAGCGCTCGCATTCTAGAATTCTCCGCTTAAAGTCCATTAATAGCTTCTAATCATCTTCTAACAAAGTTTAAAGGCTTTGTGTGGCTTAGAAAACACTCTGTTACCTATCCTTCCATATTTCTTAGCACTTTTTTGCCTGCAATTGATACTCAAGTCATTAGGAAATTCATTCATTTCTTAAAGAGGTCAATGTTTCCCTTACTTTCTGAACCTTAAGACACAGTAAATTTCTTCTCTTCACACTTTCTACACACATTTGACTCCCTACCATTCCTTCCATGTATCAGCCTAAATAATACTCCATGCATAGCACCTTCCTCCTCCCAGGAGACAGCTCTTTCATGAGGGTTATTGGCAAGGTACCAGTCCATTTGCTGTCTGTACAATCTTATGCCAATGGAAAACTCATGTATCAGCTGCACTAAATACTGGGGCCTGAGACTTTTCCAGTCCTATCTTTCTCTAAACCCACTGCTCTCCTAATGACTGGATGAAAAGGTAGAGAGGGGAAGTGATGATTTTCATAATAAGTCCAATTCTATTTTCTTTATAAAGACCTTTGGAGAGGACTCTAGTACCAAATTTTGAAGACCTTAGCATGTCAGCTACTTAGAATATTTGTCTTTTATTTGGGGTACAAATGATCAATTATAGAATTACAGAAAAGCTGTCAACATGTTGTTATATTTATTTAAGTGTCTACCTCTTATATGATATTTTTTACTGTCTGCCACAGGGCCAGGTCCACAGGACACACTCAGTAAATATATACTGAATGATAATCAGAGAAGTAAAATGACTGGTTCTAAATCATAAGCCTGGTTTGGCTGTATAGTTCCTGATTTAGTAATCACGTACTGTGCTCAGTCACTCAGTCATTTTGACACTTTGCGACCCCATGGACAATAGACCACCAGGCTCCTCTGTCCATGAAATTTTCCAGGCAAGAATAATGGAGTGGGTTGCGATTTCCTTCTACGGGGATCTTCCCAACCCAAGGACTGAACCCAAGTTTCTTGCATCTCTTGCACTGGCAGGCAGATTCTTTACCACTGTGCTACCTGGGAAACCCTTAATCATGTACTACTGGTATGAAGAACAAAATGCATTATGAATAGTTATCTTCTTGGTTAGTAATGACATCCTTAAAAGCTCAGTTTACTCAAGGTAATAGATACCACAGCTTTATAATAAACTATTTAGCAAATGTACAGTACTATGAATAAATGTACTTCACTAAATTCACTTATGGAAGAAAATACTTTTGGGTATGCCTTTTTCAAAACATCCAGGAAAGCCAAGAGAACAAATCACAAATGACAGAATTTTGAAAAACACAACTTACCTCCACGCCCAAAGTTTGAAATCTCATTTGGGCCACTATTGCTACTGTTTACTGGCAAGCTTGTGGCTGGCCATGAGTCAGCAAGCCATGGATAATTGGGATCACCAGCATTCAGAAGACCTGGGCGGCTAAAACAGGAATTAAGTAGAAATCAGTCCATGGAACTCCATGAGAGATTTGCACATCTGTCTCATGAACTACAGTGGATTAAAGAATTTAAGATTTTAATTCACTTTCAAATGAAAATCTGGAGGCTCTCAAGAATTAAGGAACTTTGGCAATTCACTAAGGCTCTGCATAGATCATCCCTGTCAATGGAAGTAGAAGAGTCCTGCCTGGGATTCTGCTGACATCTGAATGAATTCAGTTGTCTTCCGTGAAACTGGTAGGCAACTGGTAACACAGCAGCATCCTGAAACAAGATCTAATGATAAATTGGCACCTCAAGGGAACAATTGCTCAGAATGATTGCTTAGTATCAGCCATTTCCAGGACTTTGGGCTATTGCTCCTTCAATTCCTGCAGCTCCCATATTTATCTGTCCCCTATAGGCTGTAACCCCTGTTATGAGCCCTCATGGTTGATTTAGAGGCAAGGAACTTAAGGGAAATAAATGAAGAGTATTTATACTGTTCCATCAATAGTACATTTTCAGGTTCTTTAAATTTAAAGTGTTAGGAGAATATGAAAGCATTTTAGGGTGATAAAAGATCCACTGTGGTCTGATCCAGTATGTGCACGTCGTCTATGAAGAAAACTTCTTTTGCATCATATTCAACAAAGAATCCCTATCTTTAACGTAAAAGTGGGATTCTGATCCCTTTCCAGATTATTACATACTTAAAAAGATATAGCAACATCTATAATCATTGTACTTTTTTTTTTTTCCTGATAGACCTTTGGTGATATAATCCTTAAGAGAAACACGTGTTTCTATGGAAACTGCAATAAGAAGATCCAACTGCTTTCTGGCTACATCCACCAGCTCTCATTAGACCTAATTTCTTTTTGCTAAAATATTGATTAAATGGGAGATTGGAAGTTATTACCAGAGCCTAATTACAATCTCCATATCAGCAAAGGGAAAATAGATGAGGATATATGGGTTTGTTATCAGTTTTTATCAATTTCAGTTGAGTATCCAAAGTTGTGGAATCCAGTCCTATCAATCTACAGCCTATTCATCATCTATGAATCATTTACTTTGTGATCGATAATATGTAATTGTTCACTCACAGCAATTTGGTGAGAACCAATAAGGAGCCTTAAACAACAGCAACTTCATTTGCTAATGTCTAATTAATGCAATAAACATCCTGCTAACAAATGAACACATTCCTTGTGATATTTACTACTAATTTCTTCAGGGGCATCTGGGAGATATGAAACATCTGGACTTGATTCCTCTAAAGTGCACAACAGATAGATCATTAAACCTTGTTGTAAGCTGTTTAATTCCTTCTAGAATTCTCAGACTTATAAGTGATCGTTTATTACAATAATTGCTTTTTACTACATAGTTTCCTCAGTCCTGATTAAAAATAAAAATAAAAAATCTCCTTGGTATACCTTCCATTGCTCATTAGTCCTCCATCTCCTCTTTGAAATGTAACTGTAAAAGAAAAAAAAAAAAGAAACACACACAAGTAGTCAATATTAATTACAATTAACAACAACTACATATTGGCCCTTCGTTTAGAGCTGAAGCCCCTGGGAATTATAGCAAAATATAATTAACATAATTGCACAGATAGTAAGAAGCAGTGGTTTGGCCTAAAGCAAAGCCATCATTTGTTCCAGCTTTAATAAGACATCTAAAAATTCTCAGGCCAAACACACAGTTAAGTCAAAGGGGTAATTTTATTTGTATGTCAGTTGGTACATATATGGTATTGGAAGATTGACATGCATTAACAAAGAATTATCACATCATGACTTTTAATGCTAATATACAGGTGTCCTAATTAGAGGGCATAATGCAAACTGCACATAATAGAAAGTGAAACAGGATAGTTCAAACAGGTAATATCCTTCTAATAAAACCAGTGAAACAGGTACAGATTGATAGCCTACTCTTCTTCATCACAGGTTCTTTTAGGGACACTGAGAAACACTATGAGTTGAAATACTGTAATTACTGTATAATAGACATGAACTGTAGTGAATAGAGAATATATAATGTATTGAACGCTTTGCTTCATTTTCCAATCCTTACAAAAATGAGATTTTCAACTTATTGAATATATTCCCATTGTATGTAATGATTATACAACTTAAGTCCTTTTTAAAACTATGGAGCATATTAGCAACATCAAAAAGCATCCATTAAAGCCACAGCTGGAGAACCCACTCTCTCTGGTCACTGGATTTCATTCTACAAAGCTAACAACATGAAAGTGGGTGTCAAGGATTGGCAAAGAAGATAAATATCAGTTTACCATCATCTCTTACCCACAATCTTTGCAGCTAAGTTTGTTTGGAATTAAAATGCTTCAGATTTGAGATAGGTAATATGATGCACACTGCAGAGAGGGTCTGAGACAGCAACTATATTCAAAATGATTAGTTTTGCAATGAGATGTGAATATTCATGATTAGAGGAACAAAGTCTATACATGACTTTATATTATTTGAGGTTAAATTTTGCCACTAAATTACTTAACTAGAAAATCATTGGGAAAAATTTGGTGTTTAGAAGTTTATGGACTGCACAATTGCAATTCTAACCAAAATTAATATGCATCAGCTAAACTAGTCCCTGGGGATGAAGGAAAAAATACCATTTCACAGCTGTGAATTCAACACATCCTATCTTTGGAAGACACTGATTATATTTACTATGATTACTTGGTGAGCAAAAGTGAAAATAAAATTTTATGATTGATTCATATTTTTAATGAACTTGCTTTTTAAAGTATACACTTAGTAAATACTTTCTCATTTGGATAATCTCATAATTCACCTGTTTCTTAAGTTTGAGCTAATAAGTACAATCACTTTTTAGATTTTATAAATTTCTAAATGTAATTCCCTAGTCCCCTCCCTAAGGTTGTCTAAGAATATATCTATTCAGTTCAGCTCAGTTGCTCAGTCGTGTCTGACTCTTTGTGACCTCATGCACTGCAGCACACCAGGCTTCCCTGTCCATCACCAACTCCCGGACCTTACTCAAACTCATGTCCATAGACTCAGTGATACCATCCAACCATCTCATCCTCTGTAGTCCCCTTTTCTCCCCACCTGCAATCTTTCCCAGCATTTGAGTCTTTTCTAATAACCAGTCAGTGATTCCCATCAGGTGGCCAAAGTATTGGAGTTTCAGCTTCAGCATCAGTCCTTCCAATGAACACTTAGGACTGATCTCCTTTAGGTTTGATTGGTTTGATCTCTTTGCAGCCCAAGGGACTCTCAAGAGTATTCTCCAACATCACATTTCAAAAGCATCAATTCTTCGGTGCTCAGCTTTCTTTTTAGTCCAACTCTCACATCCATACATGTCTACTGGAAAAATCATAGCATTTACTAGATGGACTTTGTTGGCAAAGTAATGTCTTTGCTTTTCAATATGCTGTCTAGGTTGGTCATAGCTTTTCTTCCAAGGAGCAAGCATTTTTTAATTTCATGGCTACAGTTACCATCTGCAGTGATTTTGGAGCCCAAGAAAATAAAAGTCTGCCATGGTTTCCACTGTTTCCCATCTATTGGCCATGAAGTGATGGGACAAGATGCCATGATCTTAGTTTTCTGAATGTTCAGTTTTAAGGCAACTTTTCACTCTCCTCTTTCACTTTCATCAAGAGGCTCTTAAGTTTTTCTTCACTTTCTGCCATAAGGGTGGTGTCATCTGCATAACTGAGGTTATTGATATTTCTCCCCAAAATACTGATTACAGCTTGTGCTTCTCCAGCCCAGCATTTCTCATGATGTACTCTGCATATAAGTTAAATAAGCAAGGTGACAATATATAGCCTTGACAATTTGGAACCAGTCTGTTATTCCATGTCCAGTTCTAACTGTTGCTTCTTTTCCTGCATACAGATTTCTCAAGAGGCAGGTCAGGTGGTCTGGTATTCCCACCTCATTTCTTGAAGAATTTTCTGCAGTTTGTTGTGATCGACGCAGTCAAAGGCTTTGGCACAGTCAACAAAGCAGATGTGTTTCTGGAACTTCTTGCTTTTTCAGTGATCCAATGGATGTTAGCAATTTGATCTCTGGCTCCTCTGCCTGTTCTAAATCCAGCTTGAACATTCTGGAAATTTATGGTTCACATACTGTTGAAGCCTGGCTTGGAGAATTTTGAGCATTACTTTACTAGCATGTGAGATGAGTGCAATTGTGCAGTAGTTTGTGCAATCTTTGGCATTGCCTTTCTTTGGGATTGGAATGAAATCTGACCTTTTCCAGTCCTGTGGCCACTGCCATATTTCTCTTATGGCATCATAATTAGGCAATATCATCATCATCCAAGGGTTTATCAGGAATATATGAGGCAGCGCTTTCAGAAACATCTTGTTGGCACCTAAAGTACACTGCTTTATGAAGTTTTTAGGTATCTTCTCAAGTGCATTACAAAACAATCCTGACAGCACCTTTGCACCTGCCCAGGACTGGCTATGAAGAAGATGAATACTGGTCACTAGTCTGCTTTGTGATGCACTCCCTTAAGTGTCGGGAATCAACAGTTAGCTGTGTGTCCATACCCCATTGGGTCCCTTTAATAACTGTTTTTAACAACAACAACAAAAATAACAAGCTGATCTGAAACAATTATTGTAAAAAAATCACTGGTGACATTAAATAAATGCCTGATTAGTTTGGAAAAGCACAAAATGTGAAAACAGTGCAGCTAATTAACTTTCCATCTGAAGTGACTTCTAGTATGTGGTTTTTTAATGACTATCAAATGATTGCTTTGCTCTGATAAAGAAGGCTAAGATAATGTTGTGACTATCAGCAGACATGAAGGGGCTACACCTCCAAATGTGCTGTTTAGGAGATATGAGGGGAGAAGCTGAGCATTTATAATTTGGATGCTCTTTTTTTCTTTACCCAAATTTTCTGTTACTATCAGAGCAAAAAATAACATTAGAAAAGAAGAAGACAACTGAAGTCAAGGACAATTGAACAAAAATTAAGCTGTATTTAACTTTATATACTTACCAATGTTAAATTTTTCATAAATTGTAAATATTAAAGTACTAAGATGCAACACTCACAATCTTATCCAAAGATATCATTCAGATGCTAGTCAGCAAATGTAAAGTTGATCAGCATCATTAATCATTAGGGAGATGGAAATTAAAACTACAATAAGATGTTACCTCATACCTGTTAGGTTGGTTTCTATGCAGGAAACATAAAATAAGAATTACTGAGAATATGAAGAAACTGAAACCATTGTGTACTGTTGGTGGAAGGTAAAAAGCATTTTACCTTTGGTTGACAATACTATGTTTGTTCCTCAAAAAATGAAAAATAGAATTACAATAAGACCCAGAAATTTCACTTCTTGATATATACCCAAAAGAACTGAAATCAAGATATCAAAGAGATATTTGTACATCCATGGTCATCATAGCATTATTCATTGCAGCTAAAATGTGGATGCAAACCAAGCACCCATTGATGGATGAATGGATAAGTATATATACAGATGTAATGGAATATTAATCAGCTTTGAAAAGGAAGGAAATTCTGACATATGCTAAAACTTGGATATACCTTGAGGACAATATGTTAAATGAAATAGGCCAGTCACAGAAAGACAAATACTGTAAAAGTCCATTTATATGAGGTCCACAGAGTAGTCAAAATCATAGAGACAGAAAGTAAATTGTTGGTTGCGACGGCTGGAAGGAGAGGGAAATGGGAAGTTGTTGTTTACTGGGCAAAGGTTTTCAGTTTTAAAAGTTGAAAAATTTATGGAGATGGGTGGTGATGATTGTGACAACATCATGAACGTATTTAATGCCTCTGAACAATCAAGATAGCAAATTTCATGCAATGTGTATTGTACCACAATAAAAAGTTGCGGGAAAAAACATTCAAACACTCATTGAGGCTTATTTACAGATGTGTTAGAGTATGGACAGGCTTCCCTGGTGGCTCAGAGGTTAAAGCGTCTGCCTCCAATGCGGGAGACCCGGGTTCGATCCTTGGGTTGGGAAGATCCTCTGGAGAAGGAAATGGCAATCCACTCTAGTATTCTTGCCTGGAGAATCCCATGGACTGAGAAGCCTAGTAGGTTACAGTCCACGGGGTCGCAAAGAGTCGGACACGACTGAGTGACTTCACCTCACCTCACCTAGAGTATGGACTCTGTAGTATGGTCCATATTTACCAACTGAGTTAAATATTGTGAATGAAAGAATTTTAAATTTCAGAACATTCAAGACATATCCATTTTCTACTTTTATATAAATCATTAAATAATTTCAAATCTGCAAAGAGATTGTCAAAAATAGTTCTTAAAGACATTTATGTTTGTGTCTCTTCATACCAACTATACAGAGATAAAAATACAGTCTTTCTATAAATACTTAATTGACTTAAAATGGCCTATGGACACAACCTGATACATATGAAAAACTTCAATTTTGTGGGTTTCCAACAGGAGAAAACAACAACAACAACAACCCCAACACCCTTACATAATGAAGTTGAATAGTTGTCTTTTTTGAAGCAAGGGAAAAAGAGTATACTTTTTCTGGTTTCCTTTTCTTCCCATGCTCCAAAACTTTTAGATTTGTTCCATTTTGAAAAGCAGACCAAAAGTAACTGAGTTCTATTAGACCATGAGATTAAAAACAGATGAGAAAGGATAAACAATTAGATCTCCTAAAATGGAAGTCATATTTGGTGTTTTGACCAACATTTTGTGTGTGTGTAGAGACAGAGAAACATAAAAATAAATGCCACAGCAAATTTGAAAGCTGTTTTGAAGTAGCTCTCATTTCACAGGTGATGAATACCTTAAAGCAGAAAGGAAGAGGGTTGAGAGGGTTAAGTGGTTGAACAGTCTTGCTCTAGTCACGGTTTTGATAATCATAGTGTAGCAACTTTGTGCTTGTCAGAATTAACTTTGAAATAAGTGAATGTTTTTTTGCCAGGAGTTTCTGATAACATCTAAAATTAAGAACTTTGAAGGGAGCAGCACAGCGTGCATACGAGTTTTTATTGCTAAAACTGTCTGACTAGTGCTAAGGCTTCCAAAAAGCTCTACAGACACCTCGTTTTTAACTGTTTTAGCAATGTATTAAATATTCTGAATTTATTGCAGCATTTATGAAAGAGAGAAGGTAAAGAGATTTTGCAAGTTCAGATCATATACAAAGTACCTCTACTATTATCTGTCAGGATTAATCCTAATCTCATGCCTGCTAGCACTGAGGGGGAAGGGAAATATAACTACATGCAAAATTGACATTTTGAGGTAAGGAAGCTTTCAGAGTGCCTATCTCTAGTAGGCCACATTTTCCTACTCCAAATGGAAACTTTAATGTTGCCAGCCAAGCCTCGTTCCCTTGCCTGATAAGCTATTTCTCAACTATGAATGTAGATTAATCCTCTTTTAATAAGCCTTAACTCAAGCCCAGATAATCAGAGTATAAAAATTCCATCAAATCTTTTAGCTGTCTTAGGATGGTTTTGTCAAATAATTTCACCAATGGTTTAAAACCTATGCATGAAGTGTTTGGTATTTTATAATTTGCTCACTCATTAAATTATTTACATTTACTGAATTTAATCAAATCTGTCATCCTCAGAGGGAATATTCATAAAATAGAACTCACCCCTTTAAAAGTGTGAAAGTTAGTTTACTTCCATTAAAAAGTTTATAACTTAAAAATTATTGATAGAAATATGACCAGCATTAGTTTGAAAAGCATCATGCAGGCTTCATGAAGATCCTAATATGACATACAGAATCCTTATGAAAGCTGCATGGTTTTATTCAAACTATATTCTTCACTTTTCTATTCACAAACACTATTAACACATATAATCAAACATTTTCTCTAGATTCAAAAACCACCTAATATTTTCTGTCAAAATATCATCATGGTTCTATTTCATCCTATAACAACTCAGGTAGTGAATATTTTTGGCAGTCAGGAAGCTCACATGCCATGGCAAGAACTGTTAGTACTCAATGAAGATCAAGATAAATAACACTGCATGTTATTCTAGGGAAAAAAAATGATTTCACGTAGAATATGAGACAGGGGAATATGTTTCTCTTTCTAGCTACCCATCTGTGAGCCACGAGCAAACCTTTCGTGCGTTTGTGTCTGAAGAATTTAAACAAAGAATAAATAGGAAACAACTGAAACAGGAAGCTCGTAACTTTGCCTGGGGGAAATCACCATGTTCTGCTCTGTAAAGAAGCAAAACTCTACATTCAGGCCAAATTCTCCGCTCAGATCCTTTTGCTGTATAAGTTTATATTTGATTCCTGACAGTTGCTTTTACAATCTAAGGTGTTGATCCACTAGAGTTCTATGATCAATATGTTAACTCTTTTGAATCATAAGAAAAAATATCAACACTGACTAGCATGTCATTTTTTTTTACCTTTCTTCTAAGCATTCAAATATAATTTTCCATATGGAGATGGAGAGTCAAAGATTAACATGATAAAAATCAGTGGGTGAACTTTTGCCTATAGAGTGAGTGGAAGGCATCCTGGGAAGACTTGGGCTTTCCATTCTGCAAAGGATTTCTTCTCCCCAATAGTTAAAATCTTCCCTATGATGGCTAAAATCTATCTGTGATATTAAGAAGACTTGGAATGAAGCAGAAAAGGCAAGTACTGAAGTCAAATTCAACCTACTTTTCAGTTCTACTCAGGAATTCCTGGGTAGCTCAGTTGGTAAAGAATCTATCTGCAGTGCAAGAGACCTGGGTTCAGTTGCTGGTTTGGAGAAGGAAACGGCAACCCACTCCAGTATTCCTGCCTCGAAAATCCCATGGACAGAGAAGCCTGGTGGGCTACAGCCCCTGGGATTGCGAGAGTCAGACACAACTTAGTGACTAAATCACCACTTCAATTCTACTTAGGATCAGCATTATTAAAAAGCATACTTCTGAATTTATATGAATTGCAGCAGATATTGAAATATAATCTAAGATCACATTTGGGGTCTAAAGCAAATGAAATCATCTTTTGTTATAAATTAAATACTGATCCCAATATAGACTTATGTTTCTTTGAAAAAAATTATCACTGGTGTCATAAATCAGTAAGAAAAATTTGAAATTATGTAGATATTACTGTGTAGTAAAAAGTAGAAATGTTAGGCTTCTCATTTTCTGAGTAAAATTATAACGCTTTAAGCTTACCAGTTTTGCATTTCATTCTTGTGAAATTATAAGATTCCCACAGAAATTTCTGTGAAAACCAAAATATAAACAGAATCATTGCACATAGACTACTTTCTCGATCACTTTTATAAAGTACTTCACAGAAAATTAGCCCTGTATGGAATCTCTGTGCTCTTAAAACAGATCACTAGCTCATGTAGCAAGTATCAGAAATTCAAACATATGATAAACAAATACTACACTAAGCATGCCTATTTACAATCCTCATTTTCTTTAAGCTGTAGAAAGACAAGAATATAAAAATTCCAGAAAGTGGAGGTTAGGATATTTATGGGGGGAAATGAGTAGAGAATATTACCAAGTCAGATATGCAGTGCTGAGCACCTGTAGTGTGGATTTTCATTTCCTTCTCACCTAGAAGAGAACAGCAGTTGCTGGAAGGCAAATTTCCAGCTGAAGGTGAATCCATTCTGAGAGTCAGCCATCTATCAATTAAGGATAAAGGTTCAGAAAGCCTGCTCTGTGGCTTGGCCTGATTCCAAAATATTTGAAGGGCATAGCACCTTCTGAGTTAGCAGTTCTTCTACAAGCAGATGGATATTAGAAGAGAACAGCAGTTGCTGGAAGGCAAATTTCCAGCTGAAGGTGAATCCATTCTGAGAGTCAGCCATCTATCAATTAAGGATAAAGGTTCAGAAAGCCTGCTCTGTGGCTTGGCCTGATTCCAAAATATTTGAAGGGCATAGCACCTTCTGAGTTAGCAGTTCTTCTACAAGCAGATGGATATCAATCACAATGAGAAATGACAACAGGAAATGTGCTATTCTTGTCCAGCTCAAAGACCAACAGATAGTTTCCAATCAAATGTAAAGAACTGCTGTTTTTAAAGAGAAGAAGAAAGAAAAGAAGAAAGGCTCTCTGACATGATTTTACAAAAAAATAAAACACACACACACACATAACTACTAATCATGAGAGTAATGCTATTTGGAAGAAGTGAATGAAAATCCTACAGCGGATAAAAATGCAACACTCCAAATATGGCACTGAAGTGACTAACATTGTCAGTCTTTTATTATTTTCACTAAAGTCAAGCAAAGAGACAAATACAAAACTAGTCTTTGAGTTATATGAGCATGTCACAGAGATGAAACAGAACATGGTGACTGACTAAACCGACAGGTAAACGGACAGTATCTTCAAGGAATGAAAGCAGGGGACTGGTTAATCATGAGAGTAATGCTATTTGGAAGAAGTGAATGAAAATCCTACAGCGGATAAAAATGCAACACTCCAAATATGGCACTGAAGTGACTAACATTGTCAGTCTTTTATTATTTTCACTAAAGTCAAGCAAAGAGACAAATACAAAACTAGTCTTTGAGTTATATGAGCATGTCACAGAGATGAAACAGAACATGGTGACTGACTAAACCGACAGGTAAACGGACAGTATCTTCAAGGAATGAAAGCAGGGGACTGGACTGCAAAACAAGAGTTACATGAAAGTCTCATTAATGTTCATGACTCTGACACTCAGCAGTCATTGCCCAGCATCCCTTTCCAGGAAGAATCCTTCACTGGCAGGGTGATAAAGCACTCAGATGACAAAGCATAAGGAAGCAAGCAAGCATCAGCAACCAATAATAAATGAGAATGGCATAGCAATAGCAAGTCACAAAGTGTGGAAACCCTTCTGCAATGAATATACTATACTATTTTCTCTAGATCTGGGAATATATTCTAACCAGTAACTCAGAAACATTATTTTACAAGCTATCGTCATGAGCAGCAAATGTGATCAATTGATCATATTTAAATAGTATTCAATAACAAGCAAAACAACCAAATGGATGCTGTTTCTTTCATTTTGAACTATTCTCAGTAGCTTAGATGCCTACAAGTTATAGCAGCTGATAAGCTTAATAAGAAGTGAAGCCTCTGTCAAAATCACTTATGAAGACATTTATGCTTATTAAAGTAAAAATTAGAAATAGAAGATGAATAAAATATCTCAAAGATTTTTAAAGTATTTGTAGGACAATGATAAATTAAAATTGTTCCCTTGAAAATTCTAAAAAACGTAAAGTATTTGTGAGGCAATATTTTTTTATTATTGTTAGAGAAAGTACTTAAAATGAATGCAATTCAAACTTTAACTGAACATAGCTTCATTATCAAGGTCATTTTTCACTCACTGATGATAATTTTCTCTCTCTTTCTGCCTTGGATGTATTTTGAAGGCCATAACTTTGGACATCCTTAAAATTCCTGTTCTGGATTCAAAGAAAACATTTTTGCAAACAAGTAGAACATCTAGGATCTTATTTTTCTTCTCTTTCTTTTGCTTCTCTTTTTTCTTCTTTCTAAAATGCTCATTGGTCACTTTAAAATAGACATTCTATTTAAGTGACTAGTAAAACAAATCATGTCTCATCAGTTTCATCAATCCTGATGAAATTTTTTGTTTTGTTTGTATTTTCCACCTGGGATACATTTCCCTTGGTAATCTGTATTATAATACAGATAACTACATTTCAAATCTTTTCTCTTTTTTTTTCCTGAGCTTTTTAGGAATGCTCTTGCTTAAGTATACTTCTCAAACATGGTATCATAGCTTGCAAAGTCTATGTGTGTATGTGTTTTGAACTACTAAGAAAAATGGCTAATCACTTTATTGGTGTGCACGCTTCTTATGCCTTGGAGACAGAGGCAAAAAGATGGCCTTAGGTCATAATGTGATATGATGAAGAGCAGTGTTAAAGCATGTTGTTTATAATGGTTTAAATCAAGCAAAAAACACCCATTCATTCACTCATTTATATTCCATTTCATTCCTTCCCTTACATTTTATCATATTTCTAAAGCTAAGACATTTTCTTAGCTGGAAATAGCCTCTTACCAGCATAATTACTGAGTCCCTTTCTCTTCTTTCTTCGCCAGTACAACCAGATGCTAAAACCCATCAGAATTACCCAGCAGGCACCACCAATACCAGCTATAAAAGCTGGTTGCTTCACAACATCAGTGATTTGCTCAGTTATGCTGTTATTGTTTTCGGTAATGACAACTTCATTTCGTCCCCCTATGGAAGAAACAATAGTGTTAGTGCTAGTAAATATTAAGACCCAAAACCCCACAAAAATACATACGTGCTACACCAAAGGCACAGAAGATTGTAACCTTCTTTGAAGCAGGTAATATTTGTTGTGTCCTGACCCTGTCACAATTTACTGGTAAGCAGATTTTATAAGTTTCAAAAGAAGAATCAAATTATAAGTTTGAAATGTGATTAAGAACATTGCTCCTTTGTATTTTGTTTTTACTATGGACAGATTCAGAACTACTTCTTGATTTATTGCCTCATATATAAGTACTAAAACAAGTGTGTGAGCTGAAATAATAATAACTTTTCTTTAGTTAGGTAAGGGATTTTGTAAGACAATTCTCATTTAAAAAAAGAAAAGCAACTACAACATTTAAACTGGGTATTTGCAAATTACCTTTCCCCTACAGCACTGCCTAAAACAGACAATCAAAAATTTCTCGTAATATTTCACCAAATAATTTACCTTGATCAAACATACTTTAATTTTCTGGAAGGTATTGAAATTGCTATATTAAATAATGATAATAACGTAAACATCTTTTCATAGAGATTAGTATCTATAGTTAAAATCTCACAGAAAGATAAAACTTCTAAATGTCCTTAAAGTATCTGAAACTAATTTGAAAATCTACTTGAAAGCTGGCTACAAAACAACTTAAAAATCCACATAAAGTTAGACACAAAACAACTTGAAAGTTAATTCTAAGGTCTATGTAACAAATCATACATTTAAATCTAGATTAAGATTATTCTGGAAGTTGTCACATTTCTGACAGTTTAGCCCTCTCAGACAATAAAGACAATCTCAATCCAAGTTTTTAAACAGGTTTAAGACTCATGGAATTCTAACATTACTAATGAGCAAAGATTTAGGTGGTTATTTAATAGATGAATGAATTCAGAAACTGGAAACTAAGTGAATTCTCATATTAATATTTCATTAGTGAGCAAACAAATAATTAAAAAATAAATTGTAAGCAAAATATAAATGGCAAATTTCAGCTTATCATGTCAAAGGAACATGTAATTCTCTTGTTTTAGTTATCCTAGCACTGTAACATACTGGAAACAGCAAGGTCTTTGAAGTTCCACATTTGAGTATCATCTCTGTCACTTCCTAGCTAGGAAGTACTTAGTACTTAGTACTTTGTTGCTCAGTCGTGTCCGACTCTTTGTGACCCCATGGACTGTAGCCTACCAGGCTTCTCCCTCCATGGGATTCTCCAGGCAAGTGTACTGGAGTGGGTTGCCATTTCCTTCTCCAAGGGATCTTCCCGACTCAGGGATTGAACCCGGGTCTTCTGCATTGTGGGCAGATGCTTTAACCTCTGAGCCAAAAGCAGTGGGTTTATGTAGGGCACTTAATCTTCCAGAATCCCTGTTTCTGTTAGCTGGTGACAGTAGTGTCTATTTCATATATTTGGGAGGATTAATCCAGATGATGAATGTAAGGATGGACTTCCCTGGTGGCTCAGCAATAAAGAATCTGCCTGCAATGCGGGAGACGCAGGAGACGAGGAAGATCCCCTGGAGGAGGGCATGGCAACCCACTCCAGTGAGTTGCCTGGAGAATCCCATGGGCAGAGGAGCCAGGTGGGCTACAGTCCATGAGGTTACAGAGCTGGACAGGACTGAACGACTAAGACTTTACTTTTACTTTACTCCTACCTGAGTGGGTCTTAAGTAACTCTTAGCTTTACTTGGGCCATAACTTGAGTCACAAATTATAGTGTTCCTATTAACCTCTTTACATACGCATGTGTATCCGCCCAGTTGTGCTTGCACTGCCGGCAGATTCTTTACCATCTGAGTAACCAAGGAAGCCCCAGGTAGGAATATAAGTTGTACATTATCTAGATGTGAGAGTCCTTCAAACCATAGGTGACTTGTTTACCAAGCTTTCACCTTTCTTCCAGAGGAGAAAATTAGCCTGTATCCGCCAGCCTCCCTTGGAGGTGAGTGCAACAAAGTGGCTGAATATTGGACAACTGTACACAGGCAGACGTATGGTATCTCTGGACCAATCCATGCACCACTGTGACAGCACTTCATACTCTCTTTCCTAAGGTGCTGGATAGAACAAGGGATCAGCTGTGGGATGCTGACCCTATGAGAGATGGTACACCACTGACTGGAAGGATCCACATTTCATGAAAAACTCTATGGAGTAGAAACCCCATCCTCCATTCTGCAAACCCATATTAGACTGACTATGAATAAGAAAGAAATTTTTACTTTGTTAAGCCAATCAGAATGCCCATTTGTTTGTTATTTGTTGTTCAGTTGCTAGGTCATGTCTGACTCTTTGTGACCCTGTGGACTGCAGCATGTGAGGCTCCTCTGTCCTTCACTCTCTCCCAAAGTTTGCTTAAGTTCATGTTCATTGAGTCAGTGATGCTATCTGACCATCCCATCCTCTGCTGCTCACTTCTTTTGCATTCCACCTTTCCCAGCATCAGGGTCTTTTCCAAAGAGTAGCTCTTCCCATCAGGTGTCCAGTGTATTGGAAACTCATGTTTAGCAACAGTCTTCCAATGCATATTCAGGGTTGATTTCCTTTAGGATTGGCTGGTTTGATCTCCTTGCTGTCCAAGGGACTCTCAAGCATTTTTTTCCTGCACCACAATTCAAAAGTATCAAATCTTTGACAGTCAGTTTTCTTCATGATCTAGCTCACACATCCATACTTGACTACTGGAAAAACCATAGCTTTGACTATATGAAATTTTACTGGCAAGGTGATGTCTCAGTTTCTTAATTTGCTGTCTAGGATTGTCTTAGCTTTCCTTCCAAGGAGCAAGCATCCTTGAATTTCATGGCTGTAGTCATCATCTGCAGTAATTTTGGAGCCCCCAAAATAAAACTTGTCATTGCTTTCACTTTTATCCCTTCTATTTCCCATGAAGTGATGGATCCAGATCACTTGATCTTCATTTTTTGAATGTTCAGTTTCAAGCCAGCTTTTTCACTCTTTCCTATCACCCTCATAAAAAGTCTCTTTACTTCCTCTTCAATTTCTGCCATTAGTGTGGTATTATCTGGATATCTGAGGTTGTTGACATTTTTCCTGACAACCTTGATTCCAGTTTGTTATTCATCCAGCTTGGCATTTCTCATGATATACTCTGCATATAATTTAAATAAGCAGGGTGACAATAGGCAGCCTTGTCATATTCCTTTCTCAATTTGGAACCAGTCAGTTGTTCCATGTCTTGTTCTAACTGTTGCTTCTTGACCTGGACACAGCTTTCTCAGGAAACAGGTAAAGTGATCTGGTATTCTCATATCTTAGAGAATTTTCCAAAGTTTGTTGTGATCCACACATCAAAGGCTTTAGTGTAGTTAATGAAGCAGAAGTAGATGTTTCTTTGGAATTCCCTTGCTTTTTTCTATGATTCAACAGATGTTGGCAAATTGATCTCTGGTTCCTCTGTCTTTTCTAAACCCAGCTTATACATCTGGAGTTCTCTGTTCACATACTGTTGAAGCCTAGCTTGAGGATTTAAAGCATAAATTTACTAGCATGAAAAATGAACACAACTGTACAGTAGTTTGAACATTCTTTGGCATTGCCCATCTTTGGGATTGGAATGAAACCTGACTTTTCCTATTCCAAGCCAGTGCTGAGTTTTCCAAATTTGCTGACATATTGAGTGCAACACGTTAACAGCATAATCTTTTAGCATTTTAAGTGGTTCAACTGGAATTCCATCACATCCACTAGCTTGTTCATAGTAATGCTTCCTAAGACCCAGTTGACTTCACCCTCCAGGATGTCTGGCTCTAGGTGAGTGACCACATCATCACTGCTATCCAGAGTATTAAGATTTTTTTGGTATAGTTTTTCTGTGTATTCTTGCGAACTTTTCTTAATCTGTTCTGCTTCTGTTGGGTCTTTATTGTCTGTGTCCTTCATCATGCCCATCCTTGCATGTAATGTTCCATTGATCTGTCCAATTTTTATATAGTCCAGTATTTCATTTCTGAAGTTTCTTTTGTGTTAATTTCCAAATTTAAAAATCATCTTTACCTGTGTAGTAAACCTGGTTCATTTTCTTAATCTATTTGCTTTTAATCATTATACATATAAACATAGTCTAGCATGTATTTAAAATGAGCTCATATTCATATATGTTGACTGTGCTAAACACTAGCTATAACTGAAAAGAAAACACCTTATAGCACAATCAGAAAAGAAAAGCTGTCCTTCATTTGTGTAAAAGAGTCATAAAACATCATATTGAATATAGTGGAATATTTATGTTGCCCACAGTGTATTAGTGTTTCTTGTACAGCTAGTACTTCTGAAACAAGGTTGTCAGTTGAACTAATTAGAGCACAGACATGAGATGTGTGCTACCTGTGACAGTGTGTTGCTCTTTCAGACCAAAAAATAAAAGAAATATAATGTCTCCTTCCCATTGGAGAGTAATGAAGAACCAAACTAATTTGTTGGACTAAAAATTAATTAGACACATCAGATTCGATTGTACCTATTACTGTGAAAGTTTGCAGCTGTTCACATATTATTACCAACTATGTAAGGTAAGCGTGAAATGGCCAAATGATTACAGAAACAAGCTATATTATTAAGCAAGATTATTGAGACTTTTAAGTCATTATAAGTTCATTATATGACATGGCTGTTTGATGCTTACATATGTAAATATATTTGGTTGCTTTTTTGTGTGTGCAGTTGCAAACAGAATTATGGGTATTTTGATGTAAAAGTCACTTTAACAGCAGAAATAGCAGACAAAAGAACAATATTACTGTTAAGCCTGGGTGAGGCTGCTTATTATATTTATATAATATTTTAATTAAAGGTGCTTTTAATGTAGCTTTCTGGAATAAAAGCTAAGCTGACAAGGAATAGATGAAACAGTACATTGTCTGGCATAAGACAAATCTAAAATTATCGGCCATAAATTACATCAAATGCCAATACATGATTTAATTAAAGCAAAGGGGAAATGAGGAAGAGCTTGAGTCACTTCAAGTGCTGTTCCCAGTACTGAGTAGACAATAGGGAAAGCATAAATTGAAAGAGAAGAGGAGATTAGCCATCACTAAATCACTTTTCAACTAAGGAATAACAGTTGTGCAGATAAGGTTATCAGACAAGATGTTAAGGTAGATATGTGGGAGTAATTAAAGAAACAATTAAATAGTACAACAGTAGATATTAAAAAGAAATAAATCTTTCGAGGACAAATAGCGTTTTTCAAATTGAATTGTGCATGTGTGTGTGTGTTGTTTGTGTTTTTAATTTATTTCAAGTGCTGCAATTCTATTTTCTATTAGATCTTGGATAAGGTATATTCTATCCATATAAAGAGGAGATAGAAATATTACTTATAATTTTATTTTTTATTTCATATAAAAATCTAAAAAGGTGTACCATAGATAAACAAATTACAAGATATTCATTATCCACTTGATCACTCAATCTTTTTAAAATAATACAAGAGTACTTATTTATTAGCAAAGGTAATAGAAAAAAAAAAAACAAACCATGAAAGGGAAATATAGATGTTTGATATCCTATTGGCCTTTGATTTAGAAAAATTACATTCAGTCAAACTTTTTATATGTATATGCTAGAGGAGCAGTGAAAAAAATGCTTTGCTTACTTATCAAGGAGCTGTCATAGAAAACTACACCTTTTGAAGTACGTTAGTTGCTCAGTTGTGTCTGACTCTTTGTGACATCATGGACTGTAGCCCACGAGGCTCCTCTGTCCCTGGGATTCTCTAGGCAAGAATACTGGAGTGGGTTGCCATTATTTTCTTCAGGGGTCTTTCCAACCCAGGGGTTGAACCTGGGTCTTTTGCATTACAGGCAGATTCTTTACTGTCTGAGCCACCAGGGAAGCCTTTCAAATATGTTTTATATTTTTTAAGTGAAAACTTACTGCTTTTCTTAATAATATATTCTAAATATTATTTAGAAAACATGTAGAAATAAGAACACATATCTATACCTAAATCTGTTAAATCCTTTTGGGTGTATCTGTATTTCTTTCTTATTCCAATTTACTTTAGAAAATCTCAGAAGGGCCAAGATTATAGGCTTCCCTTAGGTTAAGAAATTAATTCAGTTTGTATGACTAATTAAGAAAGGGAATACAATTTAAAGAAAAGTTAATACTATAACTTTTTAAGTGCTTTTAATATATAAAAGAAAGAACACTTGGAGAATCTAAGAATTTTTAACATCATGACTGAATATTTCATGCACGTGTGCTCAGTTGTGTCCAACTCTGTGCAACCCCATGGACTGTAGCCTGCAAGCTCCACTGTCCATGGGATTTTACATGCAAGATGCTGGAGTGTGAAGCCCTTTCCTCCTCTAGGGAATCTTTCCTACCATGGGATCGAAACCACATTTCCTGCGTCTCCTGCATTGGCAGGTGGATTCTTTATCACTGAGCCACCTGGGAAGCATATGATTGAATGTTAAATCTCCTCATTTACAATAAATGGTTTTGTAATAAGAAACAATTTCCCAGAATTTGATAGTACGGTCTATATGCATCATTTCTGAAAATAAAAGAAAACCATGGAATGGCACATTTGCTTATATCAAACTCTGGACAAGTATGTTTAAAATATATAAACTCTAGGAAGAATATTTAACAAGCTAAAGACAATGACAAATAAAATCAGGGTGAACTGAAGGGATTTGCCTTTTGAAAGAATAAAACACACAGGGAAAAAAAATCTGCCTTCATGAAGCTTTCTAGCCCCTTAGAGAGCTCAATCATTACAGTGCTAGGGAGCTAGAACCCAAGCTGAAAATCACAATTTTATTTGCAGGAGATGTCAGAGGGCAGCATTCACAGCAGCCAGTGTGAGTAAAAATTAAGGGAGAGATCATCTGAAAAGGCAAAATGATTGTTTGAGGAGGCCTTACAAATAGCTGAGAAAACAAGAGAAGAGAAAGGCAAAGGAGAAAAGGAAAGATATACCCATTTGAATGGAGAGTTCCGAAGAATAGCAAGGAGACATAAGAATCTTCCTCAGTGATCAGTGCAAAGAAATAGAGGAAAACAACAGAATGGGAAAGACTAGAGATCTCTTCAAGAAAATTAGAGATACCAAGGGAATATTCCATGCAAAGATGGGCTCAATAAAGGACAGAAATGGTATGGACCTAACAGAAGCAGAAGATATTAAGAAGAGGTGGCAAGAATACACAGAAGAACTGTACAAAAAAGATCTTCATGACCCGGATAATCATGATGATGTGATCACTCACCTAGAGCCAGACATCCTGGAATGTGAAGTCAAGTGGGCCTTAGGAAGCATCTCTATGAACAAAGCTAGTGGAAGTGATGGAATTCCAGTTGAGTTATTTCAGTCCTAAAAGATGATGCTGTGAAAGTGCTGCATGAAATAATGCCAGCAAATTTGGAAAACTCAGCAGTGGCCACAGGACTGGAAAAGGTCAGTTTTCATTCCACTTGCAAAGAAGGGTAATGCCAAAGAATGCTCAAACTACCACACAATTGCTCTCATCTCACATGCTAGCAAAGTAATGCTCAAAATTCTCCAAGCCAGACTTCAACAGTACATGAACTGTGACTTCCAGATGTTCAAGCTGGTTTTAGAAAAGGCAGAGGAACCAGAGATCAAATTGGCAACATCTGCTAGATCATCGAAAAAGCAAGAGAGTTCCAGAAAAACATCTATTTCTGTTTTATTGACTATGCCAAAGCCTTTCACTGTGTGGATCACAATAAGCTGTGGAAAATTCAAGAGATAAGATGAGAATACCAGACCACCTGACCTGCCTCTTGAGAAATCTGTATGCAGGTCAGGAAGCAACAGTTAGAACTGGACATGGAACAACAGACTGGTTTCAAATTGGGAAAGGAGTATGTCAAGGCTGTATATTGTCACCCCTGCTTGTTTAACTTATATGCAGAGTAAGTACATCATGAGATTTGCTGGAATGGATGAAGCACACGCTAGAATCAATATTGCTGGGAGTAATATCAATAACCTCATTTACGCAGATGATACCACCCTCATGGCAGAAAGCGAAGAAGAACTAAAGAGCCTCTTGATGAAAATGAGAGAGGAGAATGACAAAGTTGGGTTAAAACTCAACATTCAGAAAACTAAGATCATGGCATCTGGTTCCATCACTTCATGGCAAATAGATTAGGAAACAACAGAAACAGTGACAGATTTTATTTTCTTGGGCTCCAAAATCACTTCAGATGGTGACTGCAGTCATGAAATTAAAAGATGCCTGCTCTTTGGAAGAAAAGTTATGACCAACCTAGATAGCATATTAAACAGCAGAGATATTACTTAACCAACAAAGGTCCATCTAGTCAAAGCTATGGTTTTTCCAGTAGTCGTGCTGGATGTGAGTTGGACTATAAAACTGAGCGCCAAAGAACTGATGCGTTTGAAATGTGGTGTTGGAGAAGACTCTTGAGACTCCCTTGGACAGCAACGAGATCCAACCAGTCCACCCTAAAGGAAATCAGTCTTTAATATGCATTGGAAGGACTGATGCTGAAGCTGAAATTCCAATACTTTGGCCACCTGATGCAAAGAATTGACTCAGTTGAAAAGACCCTGATGCTGGGAAAATTGAAGGCTGGAGGAGAAAGGGAAAACACAGGATGAGATGGTTGGATGGCATCACCGGCTCAATGGACATGAGTTTCAGTAAACTCTGGGAGTTGGTGATGGACAGAGAGGCCTTGAGTGTTGCAGTCCATGGAAATAGTCGGCCATGACTGAGCAACTGAACTGAACTGAGTTGTTTTAAGTGTTGTGTTAGTTTCTGCTGTACAGTGAAGTGAATCTGTCATATGTGTACATATATCCCCTCCCTCTTTGACCTCCTTTCCACCCCACCCTCCCATCCCACCCATCTGGTTTACCACAAAGCATCAAGCCAGGTTCCCTGAGCTATACAGCAGATTGATACATCCACTATGGAGAATAATATAAAGGTTCCTTAAAACACTAAAACTAGAACTACCACGTGATCCAGCAATCCCACTCCTGGACATATACCCTGAGAAATCCATAGTAAAACGATTCATGCACTCCAATGTTCAGGATACGGAAGCAACCTAAATGTCTATCAACAGATGGATGGATGAAGAAGATATGATACAAATATAAATAGAATATTACTCAACCATTACAATGAATGAAACTGGGTCATTTGTAGAGATTTGGATAGACTTAGATCTGTCATACAGAGTGAAGAAAGTCAGAATTTCTATTGGTTTTTATCACATGTATAGAAGTAAAAGGTAAACCAATAACTAACAAGCTTGAAAGGGAGGAAATGAGATTATATTTTCTAAGATATAATATAGGCCAGTCCTAGAGCAATCATTGCAAAAATAAGGATACTTAATAATTCAATAGTGAGTATAAAATATCCTACAGAAAGTTATCTTATTCATCCTAAAGAAATTAGCAAATTTGGAAAAGAACAAATTCAATTAAAAAAAAAAAAAAACAAAGAGGAATAGGGTAGTTCTAAACTACAAAACATTGATGATCACATCAAAGATAATAAATATTCCAATTAAAAGCGAGAGATTTTCATATTGGATAAAAAATAAAGCTGAACAATATGTAATTTAAATAAATAAATGTACATTAAATACAGAGATATAGGAGTTTAAAGGACAGGAAAAATTTTAAAAACACAAAGATTTATAAGGCTGAAATGGCAACCCACTCCAGTGTTCTTGCCTGGAGAATCCCAGGGGCGTTGGAGCCTGGCGGGCTGCCGTCTATGGGGTCGCACAGACTCAGACACGACTAAAGCAACTTAGCAGCAGCAGCAGCAGCAGTAACATCAGAAAGAGTAAGTTCCAAGACAAAAAAATATCATGGACTGCAGCCTACCAGGCTCCTCTGTCTATGGGTATTTCCAGGCAAGAGTACTGGAGTGGGTTGCCATTGCCTCTCCGTAACAGCAGCAGGAAATAACGCGGGGCATTTCATAATAAAAAAGCCTAAGTTACCTAAGACAACAACACTAATATGTACTTAGTTAAAACAGAGTAGCAAAATACATGAAATAAAAACTTAGAAACAAAAAGGAGAAAAATATAAATCTATAATTATACTGAATTTTCAGGCTTTCTTATTTATTAAAAACAAATAAACAGAAAATAAGTAAGGACCTGAATAATACTACCAACTGATTTGACTGATATTTTTAGAACATTCTATTCCAAATTAGAAAAATAAAAATGAACCTAGTTTTTAAATGTACAAGGAACATTAAGGTGAAATTCTGGGCTATAAAATAAAATATTTAAAAAGCTATGTTCATGCAAAATATATTTTCTGATATCGGTGAAATTAAATTAGAAATCAACAAAAAGCTATATGGAAAATAGTAAAACATTTGGAAATTTACTAACACATTTTCAAATAACTTCTGCAAAAATCAAAAGTCTTTACAGAAACTGAAAAATGTTTTCAACTTTATGATAAATGGAAACACAACACACCAAATTTGTAAAATTTATCTGAATAAGTGTTCAGAGGAAAATTTAAAACTTTAAATATTCACAGTAAAGCCCCAAATCATTGATTTATTCTCAATCATTTCTATTTTAAGAAGCAACATTAAAGTAAACAGAAGAAAGAATATCAAAATTGCTTAATTAGAAAATAAATAAAACTAACAAAGTCAAAACTTTGTATGTTGAATGTATTAATGAAATTGATAGATCCTTATCAAGATTCAAATTTGAGAGAGGGTGAAAAGAGAGAGAGGGTAGGTGGGCAACGAAAAAGGAGAATAGAGAAAGCATCAATCCACAGTATTTAAGAACAAAAGAGAAGTCATTACTGCTCATCCTTCAAACATTACAGTTAAAGGTATTACAAAAATAAGGAGATATTGCAAATAACCATTTTATATAACATAAAATAGTTGAAAAATGAAATTTTATAAATTCACTAATAATAGTGTAAAAAAACATTAAATACTCCAGAAAAATTTTAACAAAACATATGTTAAGGTCATACACTGAAAACTGCAAGATATTGTTGAGGAAAATAAAGATATATAATGGAAAGGTAAACCATGTTCTCAGAGAGAAACAAAGACTATTAAAATAGTTAACCTTTTCAATTCAGTGTATAGATTCACTGCATTTTCAATCCCAATTCCAATATAATTTTGTAGAAACTGACATGCTGATTTGAAAAGTATATGGAAATGCAAACAGTCTGGAACAGTGAAAACAATTTTGGAGAAGAAAATGATGCAGTATTCACATTATTTGACTCCAAGACTTTCTATAAGCTATTAGTAATCAGGACAGAGTGGTTTGGCTTATGAAGACATATAAAGAAATGGAACAACATAGAGAATCTGGAATGGATACACACATAGATAGCATCTGGGGAAAGGAAAGCTTTTTCAGTAAAATATGCATAGGTATTTTAATTTTACATATGGAAACAGATAAACTTCAACCCTCAAACCACATGCAATTTCTTTAAGACAAATTATAGACCTAAGCATACAATCTAAAACTGTAAAGCTTCTGGAAAAAAATATTTGCTCTCTAGATGCAGGACATCGTTTCTTAGAAAGCACTAAACATGAAATACAATTTTGATAAATTATACATCACGCACATTTAAAACTTTTGCACATCCAAAAGCAACATTAGGAAAAGAAAGCCATAGATTGGGAGAAAATATCTGCGAAAAAATCTATGACAGCAAACTTATATCAAAAATGAACAAATAACTCCTCTTAATCAGTAACGAAAGACAAAGGGCACCATTTCTAAAAAGCAAAGACTTGGAAATTTTACAAAAGAAAACATGTGAATGGTCAATAAGAACACATGAAGTTGCCGCACATCATTAGTCATCAAAGAAAATTAAAGTTAAAATGACAGTGAGGGGACTCTTAAACTCACTGCAGTGACTATAATGACAGATGGCAATATCAAGTGTCAGTGAGGATGTAGAAAAATTTGGAGTCATATTCTTTTTGAGTGAGAGTACAAAATTATGTAGTATGAAAAAATATTTAACTCAACTTATAAACTAAAATACATCAGTAATTTTACCCAGAAATTCTACTTCTAGGTCATACTCCACAAGAAATAAAAACATATATCCTCCTAAAAACTTACACATTCTCTCAAGAGAAAAACAGAGAAACAAAATATGAAATGTTCACACAAGTGAATACTACTCAGAAACAAAACATATGAATTGCATAATACATATATGTGAGAATTGCAAAAATACTCCATTTAGTGAAGGAAGTCAGACACAAAATACTATGTTCTGTACAATTCCATTTATATATATTTCAAGAAAAGTCAAACACAATGCATGGTGATAGGGAGCAATTTTCTATAATGATGATAGTAGACTGAACAGGGATTTCTTCTTTGGGATAGTTTATTTGGGTTACAAAGTTTCTTTTGGCCTGTTTCTGTTTAATTTTTGACATTTCTCTGGCTAAGAGAAAGCATATAAATGTGAAACATAATACCCTTCTTCAGTAACTGCCTCATTTCCTCTATATTTCAAAGGCATCAAAGTTATAAATGAAACTATTGATTAAAAATAATTGTCAAATCAACTTTCAGCATTTAAAATCTTAATCACTATTATTTTAAGAAGTTTGTGGATACCCTAAGATCATGAACAATTGCTAAACTTTTTGTTAGAAACTCTAGTCATAACTATTTGCCTATATGATGTGTGTATCAGATTACTCATTATTTACTGAATACGCACTGTTGGGATGTAGATTCAAAAAAATAATCCACCTTGTTACCAGCTGACTGATTCTAAAGCGCAGATTATATAGATTGGTACTCACCAATTATTATTGGCTGTGGCTCACTTTTTACTCCAACTCCGGCACTGGTACTAGCTGCAACCTCTACCCGGTACTGAATACCTGGGAATAATCCACCAATGATTACAGATCGAATGGCTGCATCCACAGTTTTGTTGATGTGGAATCGTGTTTCATTCCCCAGACACCAGATCTATAGAAATGTAAAGTGAATATCAAAATAATATAAAATTATCTTTTCTGGTAATTAGTTCATTATAATTGATTACATTTTTTAATAGTGACCAGTCTGTTTTCTAGGCTTATTTGTAAATGACATTTTTGAATGCCTAATTTAGTCTATTTATATACATATATTTATGTATATTTGTGTGTGTGCATGCTGGGAGAAATATCAATAACCTTAGATATGCAGATGACACCACCGTTATGACAGAAAGTGAAGAGGAACTAAAAAGCCTTTTGATGAAAGTGAAAGAGGAGAGTGAAAAAGTTGGCTTAAAGCTCAACATTCAGAAAATGAAGATCATGGCATCCGGTCCCATCACTTCATGGGAAATAGATGGGGAAACAGTGGAAACAGTGCCAGATTTTATTTTGGGGGGCTTCAAAATCACTACAGATGGTGACTGCAGCCATGAAATTAAAAGACACTTACTCCTTGGAAGGAAAGTTATGACCAATCTAGATAGCATATTCAAAAGCAGAAACATTACTTTGCCGACTAAGGTCCGTCTAGTCAAGGCTGTGGATTTTCCTGTGGTCATGTATGGATGTGAGAGTTGGACTGTGAAGAAGGCTGAGCGCCGAAGAATTGATGCTTTTGAACTGTGGTGTGAACTAAAAAGCCTTTTGATGAAAGTGAAAGAGGAGAGTGAAAAAGTTGGCTTAAAGCTCAACATTCAGAAAATGAAGATCATGGCATCCGGTCCCATCACTTCATGGGAAATAGATGGGGAAACAGTGGAAACAGTGCCAGATTTTATTTTGGGGGGCTTCAAAATCACTACAGATGGTGACTGCAGCCATGAAATTAAAAGACACTTACTCCTTGGAAGGAAAGTTATGACCAATCTAGATAGCATATTCAAAAGCAGAAACATTACTTTGCCGACTAAGGTCCGTCTAGTCAAGGCTGTGGATTTTCCTGTGGTCATGTATGGATGTGAGAGTTGGACTGTGAAGAAGGCTGAGCGCCGAAGAATTGATGCTTTTGAACTGTGGTGTTGGAGAAGACTCTTGAGAGTCCCTTGGACTGCAAGGAGATCCAATCAGTCCATTGTAAAGGAGATCAACCCTGGGATTTCTTTGGAAGGAATGATGCTAAAACTGAAGCTCCAGTACTTTGGCCACCTCATGTGAAAAGTTGACTCATTGGAAAAGACTCTGATGCTGGGAGGGATTGGGGCAGGAGGAGAAGGGGATGACCATGGATGAGATGGCTGGCTGGCATCACTGACTCGATGGACGTGAGTTTGAGTGAACTCCGGGAGTTGGTGATGGACAGGGAGGCCTGGCGTGCTGCGCGATTCATGGGGTCGCAAAGAGTCGGACACGACTGAGCGACTGAACTGAACTGAACTGATGTCTGTGCACATGTGTGTATATTAAAGGAAAAATAAAACAAACTAAACCACTGCAGCATTCCTTTGTATTTTACAAGGAACACTGAATACTTGGGACTTCTTTGGTGGTCCAGTGGTTGAGTCCATGTTACTACTGGGGAGCCAGGGGCATGGGTTTGATCCTGGTCAGGGAATTAAAATCCTGCATGTTATTCAGAGTGGCCAAAAAAACCCCCAAAAACCCCACACACTGAATGCTCACAGAACAATGATTCAATTTCCTCAACACTTCTGCAAAGTCTGGAAAGTGGTCCTTGGTTGCAAACAGTATTTAGGTATGGATTAAAACACATAAATTCCTCTGGCTAATTCATTTTTATCAAGATTTACTATGCATATAATCTATTAAAATATGGTGATTATGAGTTGTAGTATCCAAAGTATATAGGTGCATATCTAAGTAATTTATATGTCATTTAAGAAAATATTAACTTACATAGAAGTAGTTAACAAGATTAACTGACTAAAGTTATAGGTATTGACTGAGATAAAATTAAAGTCAATATTTACATTGACTGTAATAAATCTTAATATTGATCAAAACATATCTACACACACATACACATGCATGAGAATGAACGGAGTGGTGGGAAGTCTTTAAACACTGCTGCGAGGGACGCTAAGCTTGCACTTCCAATAAGAATTAAATTTAAAGTCATATTTTCTTTTGGGATGTGAAAATCTGCTTGTAAAATGTGTTGTAAAACATTCTGTGTACACTTATTTCCATTATATAGAATTAATCATCTGCATTGGGAGACACAAGGAGGAAAATCCACGATTTGTTTCTGAAATAGGTAAATAATGATTCTTTTTCTTTAAATTAACATAATGACTTTGAATTTCAGACTCCTTTTAGTCTATGAAACCTAAGTTACTAATGGAGGAATATTTAACTCTTACCAAAATATACACATTTGTACCAAAACAGGTCAAACTCATATGAGTGAGAAAATTTACAATTTATGAAAAATTATCATGTTGTGAAAAAAATATTTAATGAAGTGGAAGTTGAAGATATTTAGTCCTTGATGATATAAAAGTAAAATCCTAAACTAATTAAAGCACAGACATACACACCAAGGTAGATAATTCTTTGCTTTTAAAACAACATGTCTTAGTTCAGTTTAGTTGCTCAGTCGTGCCCAACTCTTTGTGACTCCATGAACTGCAGCATGCCAGGCCTCCCTGTCCATAACCAACTCCTGGAGTTTACCCAAACTCATGTCCATTGAGTACCTGACGCCATCCAACCATTTCATCCTATGTCGTCCCCTCCCTCCCATCTTCAATCTTTCCCAACATCAGGGTCTTTTCCAATGAGTCAGCTCTTCGCATCAGGTGGCCAAAGTATTAGAGTTTCAGCTTCAACATCAGTCCTTCCAATGAACACCCAGGACTGATTTCTTCTAGGATGGACTGGTTGGATCTCCTTGCAGTCCAAGGGACTCTCAAGAGTCTTCTCCAGCACCACAGTTCCAAAGCATCAATTCTTTGGTGCTCAGCTTTCTTCACAGTCCAACTCTCACATCCATACATGACCACAGGAAAAACCATAGCCTTGACTAGACGGACCTTTGTTGACAAAGTAATGCCCTTGCCTTTTAATATGCTGTCTAGGTCAGTCATAACTTTCCTTCCAAGGAGTAAGAGTCTTTTAATTTCATGGCTGCAATCACTATCTGCAGTGATTCTGGAGCCCCGAAAAATAAAGTCTGACACTGTTTCCGCTGTTTCCTCGTCTATTTCCCATGAAGTGATGGGACCAGATGCCATGATCTTCGTTTTCTGAATGTTGAGCTTTAGACCAACATTCACTCTCCTTTTCACTTTCATCAAGAGGCTTTTTAGTTTGTCTTCACTTTCTGCCATAAGTTAGGTGGTGTCATCTGCATATCTGAGGTTACTGATATTTCTCCTGGTAATCTTGATTCCAGCTTGTGCTTCATCCAGTATGAATGTATCTTAATGCTTATAAAATTTCAGAATTTATGTAATTATGCTATTATAAAAGCACTTACTCTTATATTCTTAGACACATTTCTTTATAAAGTGACGGGAATTATTTTTAAATAAATTCTTATGCAAATTTAGTCCATTTGCTTCAGTAACTTAACCATTAACTTAGGAAAACTGTACTTCAACATTTTTTTTCCTAGAAGTAATAATGTTTTGAATAAAATTATTCAGCTTAATTTCACATACCAACTATGAATTTCTGGGTGAGGTGGGGTGTCTAGTTTTTTTTTCTAATAGATCTACTTAGTATATTACTGTCAGAATTCTACAAATATTTATTAATGGCAAAAAAAAACCCATAGTTTTGAATTTTTACAAAGTTTAATGATATGTTTTACTCTCCCATGTGGTCTAATCATATCACAATTAATCAGAATCATTTCTCAAAGTCAGACAACTTGTGTTTCTCAAATGATGTCTCTCAAATGATGGTGAAGAAACAATGGATATATTGTTTCTAAATAGCAACAAATACACCTGTTGAAAAATGAAAGCTTTCTAAAATTTGTTTTTTCAATGGCTCCCTTTTCTCAGGGCTTCCCTGGTGGTTTAGTCGTAAAGAATCTGCCTGCCAATGCAGGAGATGTGGGTTCAATCCCTGCACTGGGAATCCCTGATGGCTGAGACGGTAAAGAAGCCCTCTGCAATATGGGAGACCTGGGTTCAGTCCCTGGGTTGGGAAGATCTCCTAGAGGAGGGCGTGGCAACCCACTCCAGTATTCTTGCCTGGAGAATCCCATGGACAGAGGAGCCTGGAGGGCTCCATGGGGTTGCAAAGAGTCAGACACGACTGAGAGATTAAGTGTACAGCGCTTATCAAGAACTTGTGAAAGGATTTAGAGTGGGAGATGGTACTTCCTGTCTCTATCCCAACACTGCTGCTGCTGCTGCTAAGTCCTTTCAGTCGTGTCCCACTCTGTGTGACCCCATAGACGGCAGCCCATCAGGCTCTGCCGTCCCTGGGATTCTCCAGGCAACACTATAAACCCACAAACCATCTTTTTTATGAGAAAACATTTTAAAAATAGCTGCCTAAGGCTGTGGTCTTCCCTGGTAGCTCAGTGGCAAGAATGCACCTAGAAAAGCTTGCCAATGCTTGTCAACATAGGAGATAAGAGTTCAATCCCTGGGTTGGGAAGACCCTCTGGAGAAGGAAATGGTAACCCACTCTGGTATTCTTGCCTGTAGAATCTCATAAATAGAGTAGCCTGGCTGGCTACAGTCTATGGGATTGCAAAGAGTCGGAGGAACACCACTTAGCAGCTAAACATAATCCCATAATACAGAAACCTAACAAAAATAAAGACAGTTTCTAGGATAGGGCTTCACTATCTACCCTTTACTCCATCTTTGTAAATTCCTGAGGTTCTGCAACCACATTTTACACACACATACACACACACACACACATATAATAACCACTGCACTATTATGGTTTATTTCCAAATAAGTTTGTGTTATTTGTGAGCTTGGATTTAGGTTCTATGAATTCCGTGCATTTGCTTCTTTACAAGTCACACAAACATATATTTCTTTATACTCAAACTCAGTAAGAGGGCCACCAGAAATACTCCCCATCCACATGACCTTGAGACTTCTTCTGGAAGTTTTATCTGTGAACCCTTCTTCTTCATCCAGGCCTTACCTTGTATTCCTGGATAATTCCATTCTGATGATCTGGAGGAGGAGGATCCCAGGAAACACTAATACTTGTGCTATTGTGGCTTCCAACAGTCAGCACAGTGACAGATTGTGGAGGGGCACTTGGGGCTGCAGAAGAAGTCATTAGAATAAACACAAACTGTAAGTCTTAATGTGTGTTAATGTTGCTTACAGAATATGAATATAAGACAAAATGCAAGAGGGTCTTGTTTCTAGTAGTTCTGAATGAACAGTGAGTGTTTAAAAAAATCCTTTAAATATAATGAATAGATTTAAAGCAAATAAACAGCTACAGTGATACGTCCTCAACAATAATTTAACAGTTAACATTCGAATTTGTGTCTCCTATATGCCTAGAACTGAGGTAAGAGTAAGATTTAATTTTTCACAATAAAAATAACATTTTCACAAAAAAAATTCACAGGAAATAAAAAAACAACCCATCTTAGTCTTATAGATAAGGAAAAGGAAGGCTACTATAATAGACGTATCTAAGTCAAACAGTGAGGGAGAACTTGAACCAGATACGTCTGATTTTAGAAGGTTGACTCTTTTGACTCTAATAGGCTTCTCTTTTGTAAAACAAACAAACAAGCAAAACAACAACAATAAAAACACTGCTATCAAAAGTATTCCTAGAGGATGCATTCCAAAATTTCACCAGCCATTATTTCTGAGTAGTAGTATTACTATTTTTTGTTTTGTTTTGGTTTGTGTTTTATATATAAAAATAGCAACATATAGATTTCGCCAACACAGAAAAGACAGTTTTTTTTTCATAATAGAAACATAATTGATTGCTGTAAACTGATTCATAGTTTAAGATTTGAAACTTATTTTACATTGATGGGCAAGGAACTCTGAAGATATTAATGAAAACAGTTCATGTTGGATCAAATGTGAAATGGACAGATTTTAATTTTCTACAATTCTCTTCCTTTATGGTTTTCCCCATAACTAATTATAATTATACAAAGAAAAGATGAATAAGAAATAACTCTTGATTTTAGACAGTGGTAGTATCTCCTATCCAGTGTATTTGAGAGTTAAGTCATACTAATTTTCCTGGAAAACATCAATTCTCAGTATAACTCTGAGTTTAAGCCAACAGTTGAAAAAGCAAATCAAAGTACTAACTCTTGAAGCAAAAGTCATATAATTTTGAGGTATGAAAGAATTTTTACATATAAGATTAATGTTTTTATAACTCATAATTTAGTTATTTGAAAATGTGTACACTTCAATCATAAAAGATATTTAAAAGCTTACCAATAAAGTTTCCCATGTTTGATAAATTATCACAACACATTTCACTGAAGTATGGGTTCATGTAGAAAACACACAGAGACACATTACCACAATACTGCTCTTTATTACTCCTCAATGTGATAATGCTGGTCTGAAACGTGGCACAATGACATAAATCCAACTGTTTGCCTAGTGGTTTTGTAGTCATTAGGTAGACTTTATTGAAAAGTAACACTTTGGAGAACTGGTTTCTCATTTCCCTTACTGCTGGCGTGGCGAGAACACGGTGTCTATTTCCTGACAGGTCAATTATTACACAGATGTGAAAGAACCCACTCATCGTTCCCAGACACAGCCCAGCTGAGTCCCATTTGTTCCCTTTAGAAGCCACAGAAAGAGGAGATGGACGTAAATCTAACTGTGACAAATGTCTATTCCGGAGAAAAAGTCTAACTGCAGTGAAATCGATTTTTGGAAGTGTGCTTCAAACATAGCATTCTGTATGAAATTTACCCACTCCACTCATTAGTTTATACATTTTCCACATAAAGCAAAATTTAATGGGAGACAAAGATCCTATTATTAATTTTCAGTAATTTTTTCTTTACAAATCCTAAAGGTCAATTAATAATGCCTTTAAAAATATGCACTTCTGCCCATGTCAGTATATCACACTGTAAACCAATGTGAAGATAACCTTTCTCTGTATTGCTAATTATAAGATATATATATATAATTTAAAAGCTCTTTGGTTGGAGATGTATATCTATATGTTAGCATGAACAAACTTTCTTAAGGCTGCTTTTACACTGATTTATATAAAATATGTTTAGAAAAAAGGCTTTTATATAAAAATTAGCAGAGAAGCAGAAAAGGTGGGGATTTATTATACTTTGGATTTGACTTTTGTACTTTGATGATATCATTCATTGCCAACTTCTAGTTTAGGAAAGGGGAAACTAGAAAATGGACTAGTTGAGACTTATTAATTTTATGTCCATCACAGATTGATTTTAAACCATCTGCAACAAGAAAAGTTACCAAGGGGAAATGGAGAGGGAACATCATTAAGAAGAATGCTATTGCAAACATTCAAATGGCCTTCCGGATTAGAAATTATGAATCCGACTGGCAGAGCTCATAGGGAAGGAGGCTTATAAAAGGGAATGTCATGCTTTACTACACCAAAAACAGAGGAGTGACAAAGAACAGCCTGTGTCCTTGAGTTTCCATTAGCCTGTCTTTTAATGAAGCCAAATGAGCTAAAGCCATGTGTGAAAACAAAAAGGGCAAGTATTATAATCAAATTCCAGCATATAGACAAACAAGAGTTGAAGCTAATGTTTCCTTAAGAAAAATTCAAACTACTTGAATGTCAGTTTGTAAGCAAACAGGACCCTATGGTGCTTTCCTGGGACATGTCTTCCCCTTTATCCTCTGCTTTAGTCCCCCTCTCTGAAGTACTGATAATAGTATTTGATGCATATTTCCTGAGTTGTTTTACAGATGTAGAAAAGCCCCCACAAAATGGAAGATGTTAACTGCTTGAGGACCATGAGCACACAACAGCACCAGGACTACTGGAATCTAAGGACTGATATTATTAACCCCTGTGATTCCACCCTATTACCTCACCATCAGCCAATAAGAGAACTGTGTACGAGCTGATCAGAGACCCTTCGACTTCCCACCACTCATATCTGGCTTTATGCTTTGCTGAAAACCTTTTGAGGAGATCAGGGCTTTTTAAGGCATAAGCCACCCATCTCCTTGCACGGCCCTGCAATAAACCTTTCTCTGCTCCAAACTCCAACATTTTGGTATGCTTGGCCTCACTGTGCATCAGGCACACAAACCTGCCTAACAATTTTTGAGTTGTTAGATTCTATGAACTTCTCAGAATAAAAGAACAACGACACTTCTCAGGTTCACTTTCAGAATTCTCTATTGGTACTCCTCTAAGGAAGATGATAAAACTAGAGCTTCAACAGAAGTTGATCTCATTTGGTTTAAGGTTGGTTCATGCTAGAAATCTGAATACTGACCTTCTTCAGTAGTACGAACTGTTTTAGATTCACTATCCATTCCTTGGAACTCATTAAAATATGGTCGAACTTTAATTTCGTAAGTCACCCCCTTTTTCAGATTGACTAAGACAGCACTTCTCTCAGTTGGGACTTTGGCATCTAAATTCTGCCATGTGGTTGTAGCCTGCAGGCCTGAAGTCTGACGGTACATCACTCGGTAGCCTTGAATAAACTGGGGTTGGCGATCAACCTGCAAGACAAAGCAAAAAGCTTTTGAAACCAAATAGAAGTGTCCGAGCAATGCCGTGTCTTTCTAATCCATCACCCTGCTTCCAATATCCTCTTTCAGTTCTGAGTTCACATGATTCCAAGTTGTTCTTTCCAAAATGAAGAGTGGAACTACATTATCCCGTGTTTAAAATACTTCATAGTAGTTAAGTTACTCAATTAATTCAAATTCTTTGGATTAGCACACAGAACTGTCAATATTTCTAACTTTGTCATCTATCTGTTTGTCCTTCTACTGTATTCAACAATTCTCGTTTTTGTGGTTTTATACTTAGTGTGCAATTTGTCAGGAATTTCCATTATCACCCCTTGTTCATTCACTAATACCTTTACTCACTCAATCATTTTCTGAGTTCCTATTAAGAGGTATCAGTTATTCTGTTAAACTCTGAGGATAAAAATGGAGAATGAAAGGAGTCAGTCCCTGGCCTCCTGGTGCATAGAGTTCAGGTAGAAGGTGGAAATTATCTCATGATCACTCAAACAATGGGTGAGTTACATTCATAACAAACAAATATGATGTCTTTTATGATGTTATGAATGAGATGCATTAACAGAGAAGAAAGCCTAGAGTGGAGAGGAAGTTGATGGATCAGGGAGACAGTTTCCCAGAAGAAAAACAAGTGCTGAGATCTGCATGGAAAGAAAGATTTATACAGAGGAAGAAAAGTAGGAACAGCATATGTAAAATTCCTGTGGCTGGAGGAAGCATTAAAAGAGACTCAGAGTTGTGGAGCTAGAGCTCCTGTTTTAAAAGCATATGGAAAATTTATAGTGATTAACAAATATTAAATAAAAGACATTTATTAGGTTAACAACTTCAAGGTCCCCCAACAGTCCCACTGTTAGGACAATTTAACAGCTTTCTTTATTCTTTTCCTCATTTGAGGTATGGAGGATAAAGAGTTATTTTTAATAAAAATCTGAAAATTTGAACCTTAGAACTAATATCAAAAATCAAAAAAACAAGTTCCTGTTTTACATTTATTGAACACTTTTTACTGGAGTTTTATCACTGTTTCATTTCAGGGAGAAAAGGACTTTTAGCTTTTTCAACATTTGAATGTCCTGCTAATTTTTAGAAATGCTTGACTTATAAAGTAAAATAACGTAAAAATAAAAATTAAAAAAAAAGAAATGCTTAACTTAAATATAACTATCACAGCACCTTCTTCAATTAATATTCCATATACTGTAGTTTAAAAGCCATATTCTAAGAAGTCTTTAGCTTGATGTATTTCATTGTTAAATAAAATGTAAAATTCAATGGAGATGAGATGGAGTAACCCTACTTTAGGAAGGCTGAGAAAAGAGAGAAAATAAAGAAGGTGATGATGGAAATGGCTATTTCAGTTTTTTAAAAAATGTCTGTGTCCAACTGTTAACACATAATAACACAAATGTAATAACTTCATGTAATAACTTCTGGCATTTCTTTATTAGTTTCAGCATTTTAAAATATTTTTAAAGTGAAGACAGAAAATGTACAAATACAGAACCTCAATCAAAATACAGCAAGACAAAGGGCTATGTCTTTGGTATGTAGAATGTCCATGCTAGAAAAATCCATAAAGTTGGATTTGCGTGAGCATGTGTGTTTCTAAGTATAGTTAATTCTGGTTTCACAGATGAGTCTCAACAAGTAAGAATTCCTTCACCCACACGACAGCTTTCTAACTCTTAAAGATTTGTGGAATTAGTACTACACTTGTAAGAGGCTATGTCAAGGAAAAGAAGCTCAGTTCTGATACCAAAGCTCACGATCTTTGAATTCTCATCCATGCTACCAGTTTGTGTTCATACCAAAGTACATATTTATCGAAAAGCAGAAGTTCTCTTGACATTATAAAACAAGGAAACTAAAATGTAAGAAGCTAAATTTATGAGAGACAAAGAGAGATGCCTTTCATCATAACTGTCAATGTTCAAAAAAAATCCCTGAGGCATATGTTAAAACAACATTAAGCTTGCATTTTATAAACTTCTCTGCATTCACTTTAAGGGAATTTATATACTGAAAGAAAGACATAACTCACAATAATAGCTTGTTAATACTGAAAGAAGCAAGCTGTGTTTTTAAGAAGAACATTAAGCAGCTGTTTCTAGATGAAGGGAGTCTGTAAATCAGGGTAAATTGGTTTTATCCATGTTTGGTTTTCATTAATTAAGTGTTTTAGGACTTTATGAAGCTAATGTTTACTGCACAACATTGCTTTGCTCACTTCAGTGTATACTGCCTTCACTGTTGTAATGACCTACTTAATAGCTAAATACTTTAACTTGATTTTGTGTGGTTGCTATATTCTTTTCACAAGGAAAGTATGTTGTTACAGGTGAAAGCAAAAATGAAAATGCTGCACATCACCTGTTTAAAAACAGGTGAGATTTTAATGAATATGTGTTCTACACCACGGATTTTGGTGAACCTTTTGACAAGTGATCACTTTCAAGTTAAACCATATGCTTGTCACTAGTTTTATTAACATTCTAATTAAAAGAAGGAAGATTTTCTTTTAGAGTCTATTATAATTGCAATGGGATTGCTAGGTGGCTCAGTGGTAAAGAATCTGCCTGCAATTCAGGAGATGCAGGAGAATGAGGGTTTGATCCCTGGGTCAGGAAGATCCCCTGGAGGAGGAAATGGCAACTCACTCCAGTATTCTCACTCTGTCTATGGGAAAATCCCACGGACAGAAGAGCCTGGTGGGCCACAGAATGGGGGGTTGCAAAGAGTGAGACATGACTCAGCACTCTCAACACACAAACCATCTCCATAATCAGAGTTTGGCCACAAAAACACTGGTTTACTAACTTTAAAAAAATCAGCAATTTCTGAAATCTCAATAAAAAGAGTATTGTCTTAGGAACATGTGAAGAGAGTCTCGATATTCAGGTCATAAGATCTCAACTGAGTGATGCTTTAGCTTTATAAATGTTTTGAGTCTCAGTTTACTTAATTTCAAGTTTTAGAGCTGCACAATGATAGAGCATTGTTATGTAAGGGATATACTAAAAAAGGGGGTCCATTCATGGCCCTCAAATTTGCACATTCATTAAAAGATTAAACGAAGATATTTAATATCTATCATTTCAATTTTAAAAATTCCATTTATACTGAAAATTCAGAATGAATTTCCTTTGGTGGGTTTAGCCTGCTGAATAACAGATCTGAGTTTAGCTGAGTTCTGAGATTTTAGTTTGCCAAAGAACTCTTTCAACTCCAGTAGCAGTGACATTTAAGGGGCAAGTGACCTGTAATTCTTGTCCTTGAATAACAACAAAACACTCACACACACAAACTAGAATAATGACTTTAAAGTAAGAGATTTATTGCTACTTTCTTTGTGAAACAGTCGTTTTCATCATTTTTACCCACTCTCATTATAAGAGCAGTCATTTTAGAAAGTAGACTTTGTTAAATTTTGTTGGGTTGAAATTAGACATGTGGGAGAGGCAGATAGTTTTTCCAGTCCAAACGTCCTGTGTGTTTGCTAACAGAATCCTTCCAACTATTGACAAACTACATCAGCTGGCCCCTAATTGAAATACATGGGCTGGGGAATATATTTCTTTCCTCAGACATGAACATGCCTGAAACTTAAGTACTAACAATGTGATAATTCACAGAACATATACATTTAGCGAGTTGAAAATATGCCATGAAATATTTGGTTATAATTTCTTTGGCCACAGATCCGCTCTCCAGTCTAATTTTATTTCACTAAATTTACTTCTCAAATACATACTTACCTTATGTGTAAATACAAATTCATTGAGATTTATGATATAGTCAAACACTTTGTTTCTTAAAATAAAAAAAAATTAAAATGTATGAAGACAACTGATTTGATCATTCAATGGACAGTTATTGAAACAGAATTCATAATAAATGTTCTGCTCTGAGAAAAACAGAAGTGAAAACTTGAACTTTGGACTCATAAAACTCAAGCTCATGAGGGAGAGATATGTAGACTAGTAATAACACGTTTCTTGGGATATAAAGATGAATATGACAAGGTCCCTCTCCTGGAAGAACCCAGACTACTGACCTACAATTCTGAGCTACTTTGATTGATTCTTTTAAACTCGGTGACTTTTAAAGTGATTAACTTCAAAAACATAATGACTTTGATTCTTTACCCAAATAATCCCCACATTTAGAAGCAGCTTAAAAAAGCAGCCCTTTAAAACTCAGAATAAAGCAGAGAAGATTTTTGTCAGGGGAGAATGAGGAAAAATCTGGTGTTAAAAATACAAGCATTTACTTGGCTTTATTACTGAATAGTTTTGTATTGAGCCAAAGTTACAGAAAGATGGAAGAGGCATGGCAGATAATACCCCTTCTGTGCCACTGGAAAAATGATGAGGTCATTATATCCCTTCATGGGAGCAGAAAAATAGAAACCATTGTATGCCAAAACCAAAATAAGTCAATGTGAAATTATATGAAAAATAAAATTAGAAACAATGCAACCTTAAATAATCATAGTTACTCTTAAAACATAAATTTAGTTTTACATTTTGTTAAAGCACTACCCAGTTTTGTACTCGCAGACCAAACATTTGACTAGTCTAACTTAAGGAGCAACAACATGCCCAATCCAAGGTCATATGTTGAAATTCCACTATTAAAAGGTATTTCTTCCAACTAAATATTTGTCTACAGTTTCAGGTGAAAAACAAAGAACAAGTTTACATTCAGTTCAGTTCAGTTCAGTCACTCACTCGTGTCCGACTCTTTGTGACCCTATGAATCGCAGCACGCCAGGCCTCCCTGTCCATTACCAACTCCCGGAGTTCCACAGACTCACGTCCACCGAGTCAGTGATGTCATCCAGCCATCTCATCCTTGGTCGTCCACTTCTCCTCCTGCCCCCGAACACTCCCAGCATCAGAGTCTTTTCCAAGGAGTCAACTCTTTGCATGAAGTGGCCAAAGTACTGGAGTTTCAGCTTTAGCATCATTCCCTCCAAAGAAATCCCAGGGCTGATCTCCTTCAGAATGGACTGGTTGGATCTCCTTGCATTCCAAGGGACTCTCAAGAGTCTTCTCCAACACCACAGTTCAAAAGCATCAATTCTTCAGCGCTCAGCCTTCTTCACAGTCCAACTCTCACATCCATACATGATCACAGGAAAAACCAGGGCCTTGACTAGACAGACCTTAGTCGGCAAACTAATGTTTCTGCTTTTGAATATGCTATCTAGGTGGATTCTTTACCACTGAGTCACCAGGGTCACCCCTTAAGAATAGAATTGGACGGCTGCTACTGCTGCTAAGTCACTTCAGTTGTGTCTGACTCTGTGCGACCCCATAGACGGCAGCCTACCAGGCTCCGCCGTCTCTGGGATTCTCCAGGCAAGAACAGTGGAGTGGGTTGCCATTTCCTTCTCCAATTCATCAAAGTGAAAAGTGAAAGTAAAGTTGTTCATTCATTTCCGACTCTTAGTGACCCCGTGGTCTGCAGTCTACGAGGCTCCTCCATCCATGGGATTCTCCAGGCAACAGTACTGGAGTGGGGTGCCATTGCCTTCTCCGAGAATTGGACTAAAGAGCTTTAAATGTTAATTCAGTTTCTTCTGTTCTAATATAATAATGCCTCCATATTTCCCCATATAGATGTAGAAAAGTGATAATGCTGTTTCTGATGCCTGAGGACAGAGTTAATTACTTCTTCTTCGATGGAAGCCTCTGTTTCTAAACTGTGTGTGTGTGTGTATATATATATATATATATATATATATATATGTATGTATATAAACAACAGACTGGTTCCAAATAGGAAAAGGAGTACGTCAAGGCTGTATATTGTCACCCTGCTTTTGTAACTTATATGCAGAGTACATCATGAGAAACACTGGACTGGAAGAAACACAAGCTGGAATCAAGATTGCTGGGAGAAATATCAATAACCTCATTTATAACAAAAGAAAAGTAATTAACTCAAAAATCTAGTGTTGCTAACATCAAAACTACTATATATCTTTTTCCATATCCTGTTTACACTGATTAACATCCTCCCAGGTGCCTAAAAGATAAAGAATAAGGAGGACTGGCAGCAATCATTGAGTTAACAGTGAAATCCTGTCACCAATATGTCTTTGAAAAGGCTCTGTAACTTTAAGATACTTAAGCTTTGTGCCCTTTGCAGTTGGGGGCTGTAAGCAATTCACAAGCTGTAAAAGGTCCGGGGAACCTGTTAGGCAAATTAGAGCATTTAAGTTAGAACGTTATCAGAGGGGGTTGAGCTGAAACACTCCTTTCAAATGCAGAAGACTAAAACCCTGAGTTGACTTTTTCCAGAGAATGTCAGAAGAGTGGAAAAGCAGGCAGGTTCTTATTTATGGGGGTACATGCTTGTCACCAATATGTCTTTGAAAAGGCTCTGTAACTTTAAGATACTTAAGCTTTGTGCCCTTTGCAGTTGGGGGCTGTAAGCAATTCACAAGCTGTAAAAGGTCCGGGGAACCTGTTAGGCAAATTAGAGCATTTAAGTTAGAACGTTATCAGAGGGGGTTGAGCTGAAACACTCCTTTCAAATGCAGAAGACTAAAACCCTGAGTTGACTTTTTCCAGAGAATGTCAGAAGAGTGGAAAAGCAGGCAGGTTCTTATTTATGGGGGTACATGCACAGGAAATACCAGGGGGAAACCCTGAGACTCGAATCACCTTGCCCATCGAGGTCTCTTGCTGCATGACCTTGTCATGGGTGGGATTCCTCACGCTGGCTCCCTACATCTAGATAAAGGGGAAGAGACACCAGGGAGCTCTCTCTCTGTCTTCTTCTTTCTCTTTCCAGGTGCCCAGAGAAGGGACCAAGTGAAGACACAGCCAGAAGGTGGCAGTCTGCAAGCCAGGAAGAGAGGCCTCCCCAGTAACTGATCCCACCCCAGTAACTGATCCCACCAGTGCTCTGATTTCTTGAACCTTTTCTCTGAAACTGAGAGACAATAAATGTCTGTGTTTAAGCCCCTCAGGCCTGAGAGAGTCAATTCCTAGGTAGGTAGATAAGAAGTCTAGGGTCCCCGAGGAGGAGAAAGGGGCCCAGAGCCCTCCAGGAGGAGATAGGGACCCAGAGCCCTTGAGGAAGAGATAGGGGTCTGGAATACTCAAGGAGGAGAAAAGGAGAAACTTTTTTTCTACATTGCTTTGTCTTAGTCATTTTAACAATGTTTTTCGCTTCAGTTCAGTTCAGTTCAGTAGCTCATTTGTGTCCGACTCTTTGCGACCGCATGGACTGCAGCACACCAGGCCTCCCTGTCCATCATGAATTCCCAGAGTTTACTCAAACTCATGTCCATTGAGTCGGTGAAGCCATCCAGCCATCTCGTCCTCTGTCATCCCCTTCTCCTTCCAATTTCATTCTTTCTCAGCAGCAGGGTCTTTTCAAATGAATCAGTTCTTCTCATCAGGTGGCAGAAGTATTGGAGTTTCAGCTTCAATATCAGTCCTTTCAATGAATATTCAGGACTGATCTCCCTTAGGATGGACTGGTTGCTCTCCTTGCAGTCCAAGGGACTTTGGACTGGATGAAGTACAAGCTGGAATTAAAATTGCTGGGAGAAATATCAATAACCTCAGATATGCAGATGACACCACCATTATGGCAGAAAGTGAAGCGGAACTAAAAAGCCTCTTGATGAAAGTGAAAGAGGAGAGTGAAAAAGTTGGCTTAAAGCTCCACATTCAGAAAACGAAGATCATGGCATCTGGTCCCATCACTTCATGGGAAATAGATGGGGAAACAGTGGAAACAGTGTCAGACTTTATTTTTTTGGGCTCCAAAATCACTGCAGATGGTGACTGCAGCCATGAAATTAAAAGACACTTACTCCTTGGAAGAAAAGTTATGACCAACCTAGATAGTATATTCAAAAGCAGAGACATTACTTTGCCAACTAAGGTCCGTCTAGTCAAGGCTATGGTTTTTCCTATGGTCATGTATGGATGTGAGAGTTGGACTGTGAAGAAGGCTGAGTGCTGAAGAATTGATGCTTTGAACTGTGGTGTTGGAGAAGACTCTTGAGAGTCCCTTGGACTGCAAGGAGATCCAACCAGTCCATTCTGAAGGAAATCAACTCTGGGATTTCTCTGGAATGAATGATGCTAAAACTGAAGCTCCAGTACTTTGGCCACCTCATGTGAAGAGTTGACTCATTGGAAAAGACCCTGATGCTGGGAAGGATTGGGGGCAGGAGGAGAAGGGGACGACCGAGGAGATGGCTGGATGGCATCACGGACTCAATGGACGTGAGTCTGAGTGAACTCCGGGAGTTGGTGCTGGATAGGGAGGCCTGGCGTGCTCTGCTTCATGGGGTCGCAAAGAGTCGGACACGACTGAGCGACTGAGCTGAACTGAACTGTGTTTACTCAATGGATTTCTTACTAAGAAGACCCTAGGATAATTCTCTTCACTGTGTTTTATAATTCAAGCATTATTGATTAAGAATTGATGAAAAATAACCAGTTTCCCACTCTCAGCTTCTTTCATTGAGGAAATTGATGGAAAGAGGTGAAATGTTATTAACCTAAGGAAATCTGCATTCTAAGCAGGTAACATCCTTTTTTTAAAAGTTACTATTCTACTACCACTAAAACAATACCACCACCAACAAAAACAATAACAGAGACATAACTATAAATATTTTCTAATTAATATAATTATTTCTTATCAGTTATAATTGACATAATTCTAATATTATAATTAAAACAAAAATTTTCTAGGTATCCCTAGGTCAAATGACCATTACTTACAGAACATACAAGATCTATTAACAAACAGGGGGCTATGAAAAGCTGGGCTCGTTTTTCATCCTTATGGAATTTTAGAGGCTATAATAAAGAGATCTTGAGCATGAATGAAAAGTTCACATTAAGTGTATCAGGCAGAAGAAAGCACATTATCTGTTTCTTCACAAAACACAGACACACAGACACAAATATATATACAAAGGTTAATAATCTCTAATATGAATAATATGGATATTTTTATCCTAGCTATTGTTTTGATTGCAGTGACTACCATGTGATGAAAACATTTTTCATTCTGAAATGATAGTGGGTAGGTTGATATTCAATAATGCATGGAATTATTTTATTATATAAAATTATAATAAAGCATATATTGAAATATCCATCTATTTCTTAAGACCCATTACTTTTACTATAATTATTAATTAATTATAAATTAATTAATTACTATGTGATTAAAATTATATACTTTTTTAGTACTGCTGGATAATATTCAGCTACAAAAATATAAAAATAATTGATTTAAATGTAGAAGAAAAGTTCAAAATTAAAATTTTTTGTGCGTCAAGTAACATCATTAAGAAAGTAAAAAACATCACACAGATTGGGAGAAAATATTTACAAATCATACATCTGACAAAGCATCTGCACACAACATGTACAAAACTCTTATAGATACTAAGAAGACAACTCAGTTTAAAAATGGGCAATGAATTTGAACAGACATTTTGCTAAAGAAGATATACAAATGCTCAATACACATACGGAAGATTCAAAACAGTCATTAAAGAAATGTAAATTAAAATCACAGTAATATACTCTGCATACCCACTAGAACAGCTATGATCAAAAAGCCAGGATAACAAGGGTGGTTGAAGATGTGAGAGAAGCTAGAATCTTCAAATATTGCTACAGGAGCATAAAATTGTGTAACCTCTCTGAAAAACATTTTAGTAATTCACCCAAACATTAAGAGTTTAATTCAACAATTCCTAAGTATCCATCAAGAGAAATTAAAATATATGTCGATGTGGACACAAGTGTTCATGACACCATCATTCATAACGGCCAAAAGTGGAAAGAACTCAAAGACGAATTAGCTGATAAATGGCTAAACAGATGTACAAGATACATCTATACAATGGAATTCTACTCTGTATAAAAAGAAACAAAGTACGGATGCATACTACAACTTGGATGAACCTCAAAAGCACCATGCTGAGTGAAAAAAGCCAGACACGAAAGGTCACATATTGCATGATTTCATTCACATGAAAGCAAGAGGCGCATTCACACAGAGCAGATTAGTGGTTGCAAAGGGCTAAAGTCAGGGGAATGAAGGAGTGGCTGCTCAAGAGCCCAGGGTTTTACTTTGGCATGAGGAAATATTCTAAAACCAGATTCTGGTGGTGGTTGCATAACTCCACAAAGAACCAAAAAATATTGAGTTGTATACTTTAACTCTGGTGTGCCAATACATCTCAATAAGGCCATGTAAAAATCAGGAGACAAAACATATTATTTATATTGTGATCTATTTTTATTCTGTTTATATTTTGGCCTATTCAATTTTTTTTTTCTTTTTTGGCTTTGATTTACCTTGATTTTAAATGGTGAGGATTCTGATTTTTGGTTTGTTTGCTTTTTTCTTTTCTGGTTTGTTTTCTCAACGGAGTAAAAGAGACTACCATTAGGACAGCCTTTAAAAACTTACCGTCCATGTGACTTGAACAGTGGTGGGAGTCAATACAACTGGAGTATGAAGACGGACAAGGACATCTCCGAGTTCTTTCTGGACTTGCCTGTGGTCCACTCCTTGTGCTGGTGGGCTGATATCTATAGGGATAAACAGTTCCAATCCTTAAAAATTCACAGTGCAACTCCAGTACATGTTATATAAGCCAATATTATGCCATTAGAAATAATTATGGGAGAAAATTAAAAATCCTTTGTGACAAATAACATTAAAGAATATTTAATACACATACTTGGAGAAGGGAATGGCAATCAATTCCAGTACTATTGCCTGGAGAATCCCATGGACATACTACCACTTTAGGATATAAAGTGAAATTTATCTTCACTAAAATAATATTAATAAAAGTGTTAGCAACCCCTTATCCCCATTCAGTACACTGCTGTGAAAGATCTATTGTTTTCTTACTAAAGGATAAAGTGTGGGCTCTAAGACTTCTTTAGAAACATCAGTTTAATACAGATGTCGACACATTAAAGGACTTCAAGTAGTTACCGGGGCCAGATCTGAAAACTGCTCTTTAGGAATTTGTTCAATCCCTTTTCCCAATTAGCAGGTTGTGTGTTGCTATTTCTGAACCTATTTCAGTCTGGGAGAGTAGAAGAAAAAGGAAGCAGGGGGCCTGGGAGTGAATTACGCGACTGTGTGTGTGTGTGTTGGGGGGCACTCAGTTGTATCTGACTCTTTGCAACCCCGTGACTTGCAGCCTGCCACTAAAGGTAAATAAAATGAGGGAAAGAAGGGGAAGAATCCTCCCAAATTCACACACACACAAATTCTGATGACCAATTTAACACACTGATAAAATGTTCTGTGTAAAATTCTGAACAGTACTCCAATACTTGACAAAAATAAGGCTGCTGATTTTTTGTAGTGATTGTTAGGGTGAGAAAAATTGCAATGTTTAGAATGAAATACTCTCAGCCATAATCTGTTCTGATCATGTATTCACCATTCACCTAAACATTGTTCTATTTCCCATCCAACAGTTTATACCCTATGTGTCCATTAAAGAAAAAAATAAGATAAATTATAGATATCCAAGTCCATCAAACTGACATCAAAACTGAATTTCACACAGATTCAAGTGGTACACTGCAATGGTAAGTTGATTTTTTTCTTTAATCACTTTACTTAAGGAAGGAAGTACAATTTAAAATGATTTATTTTCTTAATCTTGCCTTCTCCTAATTTCTCACGCCACAAAGCATTACTCTTGCAAATATATTTTTAAGTGCCTATCTCAAAAATAATTTAAACTGGGTGCACTAACTTAAATTGGAGGGCTTCCCTGGTGGCTCAGTGGAAAAGAATATCCCTGCCAGTGCAGAAATTAGGAGTTTGTCTTTGGGTCAGCAAGATCTCCTGGAGAAGGAAATGACAACCCACTCCAGTAATCTTGCCTGAGAAATCCCATGGACAGAGGAGCCTGGCAGTCTATAGTCTACGGGGTCTCAAAAGAGCTGGACATGACTGAGCGACTAAACAACAACAACGATTGGGCACTACATTTTGGTAATTTTTCTCAAGTTCCATTTCTTTTTCATCTTTACTATAACTTTAATATCAGCAGCAGAGGGAGTTTTAGACAACATACACAATATATGTACCAATATACCAATATATGTATATATTATTAATATCATGTGAATGCTACTAGTCTTTGCTAATATATCTATGGTTTACTGTGATATTGATGGTACAAGTATTTGCTGCCTTATGAAATAAGAAATTTATAAATTCTACAGCATTAGTATCTTCAAAAGATAAGAGCTCACATGGCAAAGTGTTCTTTGCAAAGAAGTGCTTGGCAGAATGCAAAGTTGCTTGAAAGTGTGGTGTCAAAAATGATCCTGACATTCAGACACAAAACATGAGTTTTTCTATTAAATATCTGTTAAGGGACCATAAGTCTTTTGCTCTATATGGTCTCTCAACTGGAACAAGCCAGACCACAAACAACTGTTCATTAATCTTTGTTGACCTTTTCGCAGAGAAGTTATTTTATGAGTCAAGATTTAGTGACTGGCACTGTTATTGAATGATCAAGAAGGGCCGCCAGATTTAATCACACCAAGAGTCTTCCCCATTCTGTGATCTCCCCACTTTCCATTGCAGCTATGCACAAAATCTATTTCTATCTACACAAGTAAAAAAATGATCTGAGTACTGCAATTTCTTGACTTAAAAATCATATGCCTCTTTTTTTTAAGTTCAATAATTACATTTATTCATTAAATTCATACACATTAAAAGCAAGTGGATTCAGGCAAGGTAAAATAGAACCAGTTTCAGGTCTTCAAATTCCTTGTTGTACTTTTTCTTTCTCTCGAGATAGGTTCTTTACCTACAGGCCCTTTATCATCATGGAAAATTAATCACATTACTTCTTAGAGAACAATAGCAAAGTGGCAGCCCCTCCTCCCATGACTGTCATCATGTCAGCAACATTGCAAAATCACGTGGTGACTTTATGTGACTTGATTTCTTTAAGGCGCCCTTCTCTGTTATAATAGCATGCTAGTTACTATCACCAAGCTACACTGTAATTATAATAATATTTTATGGCTCTATGGTGCTTTTCATAGCATAAAAATACTACTTTGAATTATATCTTGTTCAAAACCTTTTACAAATAAGAAATAATTAACCCTTTCTCAAGAACCTGTGGGAAGTAAGTCGTAACAAATAATAAAGCCACCATTTCTATTGCATTAATTATCTTCATGTACTAGTAATAGGGAAATTCAACATCCCATATTAACCCCTAGACTCCAGCAATTTCTCAGTGTGAAGAGACAGGCTACTAAAGATGAGATGGGGAATCTTCCATTTTGATCTCATATATTTTTTTATTAGTCAAAAGCATCACATACCTCAGGAAGAAAGCTTGATTTACAGCTTCCTGAAACCAATTGTTGCTTTAAACATCTGGTTTAATACCATTTACTGTAAAGATGTTTGTCAGATTTGAGCACGAACATTCTTGGAGGGCAATTTAACAGACTGTTGGGCGCCACCCCCAGAACTTCAGGGTCAGGGCCTGAGAATTTTTTCTGAGGTAGCCCCAGGTGATGAGATGCTGCTTTTAGGAACCACACCTTGAGACTCACTTTGCAATCAAAACACAATTCTTGAACCACAGGAAGCAATTTTGATATCCTTAACAGGGCATCTTATCCATTAATGTTCACTTTTCATTATGGCAGAATTAATTTCAAAGAAGGAGAAACATTTTTCCTTCCTTTGAAACATGGAAAAATCCTACGTGCATGTGTGCTCAATGGACTGAAGCCCACCAGGCTCCTCGGTCCACGGGATTTCCCAGGCAAGAACACTGGAGTATGCTGCCATGACCTTCTCCGGGGGATCTTCACCCATGGATTAAACCCACACCATCTTCACTGACAGGTGGATTCATTACCACTGACTCACCAGGGAAGCCCATAAATTATGTATCTTTAAATTTCTATTATATAATTAAAATGATGACCAATAAGTTTTGTTGTTTAGTCACTAAGTCATGTCTGACTCTTTTGCCACCTCTTAGACTGTAGCCTGCCAGGATCCTCTGTCCATGAGATTCCCAAGGCAAGAATACTGGAGTTGGTTGCCCTTCCTCCTCCAGGGGATTCTTCTGACCCAGAGATTGAACTCATGTCTCCTGCATTGGCAGGTGGATTCTTTACCATTGAGCTACCTTGGAAGCCCCTGAAGCCTTACAGTTAAGCCTTGCCTTAAATTACCATGTAATTGTACCAAATATTGTGTTTCATTTTTACTAAATAAACCCTGACAGCTCCAGAAAGAAGCTATACTCACTAAGGTGAACAACAAAGCAGCTTTCTCTTCTTTCACTGGACCAGGTCTAGTGAAACATTTTAATATGCAATGCAGATGCATTTATCGTTGGTCCTGCAATCCCTTTGTCCTTAAAGACATGTTTAATGCCTCTTTCTAGAACCAGTCATGTTTACCGTTACTGAAATTACCTTGGGTGCGCACAGGATCTGACATAGCACTCGGGTCACTGAGACCTTGGGGGTTGATTGCTCTGACCATGAATAAATAGATCGTATTGGGCCGTAGTCCTCTCACTGTATAGAGGGTGGTCTTTACGTGGTTTGCCACTGTCTGCCAGCTATTGCTCACCGATTGGCTGAAACGGGAACAGAAATTTCATTTAAAGAACAGTCGTGAGGGTCGTGGAAATGGAGTTGGATATCAATGACAAAGGTTAATGGCTGAAAATTAAACACACACACACACAACGCTTGAAGTGTTCAGCCCAATAAATGAAACATTTGGATGATTTCAGTTTATTCCACAACAAAGCCGAGCCCACCTAACGGAAGTGCCATGCACAACAAAATTAAACTCAGCCCAGGAGATGTGATAGCCCTTTGCTAAAGCACAGCAGCCCACTAAATGAATACCTGTAAAAGGAACAGAGGCCAAGATCACAACATCAAGTTTATACAATAAATATGGTCCTCGTAATGTATATATATACCTTGAAAAGAATTAACCTGCAGAAAGAATAAATGGACTACAGAGTAAATTATGCCAATACATTTTCCTGTTACAAGTTGTGTTTTCTTTTGCATCAATTCCACATGCAATATTATAATAGAGCCTTCTAAAACTACATATCTGTAAAAGAAGAAAGGAAGCATGTAATGAATATTTTCCCTTGGTCACATTTTTAATAAAATTGTACATTACACAGAATTGTGATTTCACATCTCAGAATAGTGAAATATCTCTGATAGTGTGTGCAGACCGCTAACAGATAGGATGCCCTTTCACAGCCCTTTGTCTAAGCTCACATGCTACTTTTGCTTAGAATGAGGAGAAAATGTGATTTTTCAGGGCTGCCTGATGTTCAGAAGTCCTTATACATCAAAGCATGAAAATTACAGAGAAACACTGTTCTGAAATTTGAAAACTAGGTACTGATCATTAACTTTAATAGATCAGGGAAATCTAAAATAAAAGTGATGATTTGCCCTTATGCTTAAAAAGGAAAGGCACTATCACTATGTTTATAATGGCAAATAAAAGCAGTTTGAAACTGAATATGAACTTACATTTTCTCATTAGTATAACTATTTTTTCAAATTCTCATAAGACAGTTTTATACCAGTATTGGCTAATTTATAGTCTATATCCCTAAGGTGAGGTCAATTATTCCTAATAATGATTGGATCTAACTTTTCCTTTCAGCCATCAGAAGTGCTTGTAATCAATCTCTTAATTATAGTTTTTAATTTCCTTTTAGGCATAGCCAATACATGTAGTCAAATATATAGCATAAAACACTGGAATTATTTCAAATTCTTCTCTAATTATTAGGAAGTAAAGTTCCAAGTTTCCATGCCTCAACTTATGTAACTTAAAAAGTGCCTGTGCCTAATTAAATTATGTCCTGCTTAGTTCTAAAGCCAAAATTCTCATCTTAAATCCCAACAATGGTCAGGCTAAAGAAAAGAGCTAAGTGATGATGTCATAACTAGATGTCTATATACATAGGCAAGGATGATGCATATTTAATGTTATAGTTAAGGTTTGAATGAAAAATAAACCCAAAGTCTACTCTTGAATAAAGTCAAATACCAAAGATAAATTCTTAAAATGCACTGGTTAAACATGTCCTTAGAATAAAACAGCAGGATAGCTCACTTGAGATTTTAGAATATAGGAGCTAAAGCAAACACCCAATGGAGAAAAAAGAAACTGTCTCATACCTGAAAGCCTCAATGATATATGCACTTGCTGGAAGGATTCCAGGGGTACCTGGTTGCCAGGCAAGGTGACACTGTTCTTGGTAACATCAGTGACCTGTGGTTTGGAAGGTGGTCCAGGTAGGTCATTTAAATCATAACTTTTGCTGATTGTTGCTCCAGATTCTATAGAGGACAAACAGAAAAAAATTCATTTCTGACTGCATAATTGATGCTTAAAAGACAGAAAATAGCCTATTGAAGAATTTGAATAGACAGTGAGCAATTCATCGTCATGAATCAAAAGTATAAAGGTGAATATTGGTTTTTTCCCTAAATATCAGAAAATATTTACTTTCACACATGATCACCTGAACTACTTGTTCTTTAGTCAGAGAAAATAGTAAGATTACCAAGGACAAATGTATCAAATTTCATATATGCAATGCTATATGCCAAGCAGAGTAGAAATGAAAAAGTGACATAAAGCTTAGTTTTTACAGTCAGTAAATTTAAAATCTTGCTCTCTCTTTAACTTGTTATCTGATAATGAGCTAATCACTAAAACTGGCTCAAGATTTCTTCTGTGAAAACAATTCACAAAGAATTCACCTGTCACATCCAGCACAGCACTCCAGGAAGTCTCCCCACTTGAACTTGTAGCCACACAAGTGTAAGTGCCAGTATCAGAGATCTAGTGTGCATAGAAGGGAGAGAAGAAAACTGTTTCAACTGATTTGTAGAATGATTACTCAGTCTCAACAAGGCAATATTTGACTTCTAAAATGTATCATTTGGTTGTTGGAATTATACACTAGAGTAAATCATACATACACATGAAATATTAAAATAAGCTCATAACAGTGGTTCAAAGATTCTTATTACATTTCTATAACTAAATGTTGTCTGTAAACTTTAAGAGTTTTCTATTTGCCTCCATGGCAATCTTCTTATCTGTTAACTCCATTTACTGTTGGGGTTTCACTGTACTAGAGTAAGATATGGATAACTCAGGAGAGAATTTTTCAAAATCCTATAAACATTCAGGCTTTCCTGATAGCTCAGACAGTAAAGAATCTGGCTGCAATGTCACTAGTGAAAAGCTATCTCTTTGTCATCAGTAAACTCTATTTCACATGATAAAATATACCCAGAAGTAAATAAGCACTCAGATAACATGGAGGTGGGGGGCAACACTTCTTTTTTTTTTTTTTAAGATATGGAGAAAAGTGAAAAGGAAAAAAAAACACACTTTAAAATGGAAAACTGAATCTTTCCTTTTAAAGAGTGCAGTACTCACATTAAAGTTGTAACAGTGTAACAGTGAATGAAATAAAGTTGTATCATTAAAATCAAATAAATGATATCTATAGAATGATTGCAATACAGAGCTTAAAAGGTCACAGAATTTATTTAATATGTAACACTTTTTAAAGTATACTTAAAACCTTCATTCACTGATTACTTACGTTTAGTTCAGTTCAGTCACTCAGTCGTGTCCCACTCTTTGCGACCCCCATGGACCACAGCAAGCCAGGCCTCCCTGTCCATCATCAACTCCCAGAGTTTACTCAAACTCATCTCCATTGAGTTGGTGATGCCACCCAACCATCTCATCTTCTGTCATCCCCTTTTCTTCCTGCCCTCAATCTTTCCCAGCATCAGGGTCTTTTTAAATGAGTCAGCTCTTCACATCAGGTGGCCAAAGTATTGGAGTTTCAGCTTCAGCATCAGTCCTTCCATGAACACCCAGGACTGATTTCCTTTATGATGGACTGATTGGATCTCCTTGCAGTCCAGGGGACTCTCAAGAGTCTTCTCCAACACCACAGTTCAAAAGCATCAATTCCTCAGCGCTCAGCCTTCTTCACAGTCCAACTCTCACATCCATACATGACCACTGGAAAAACTATAGCCTCCACTAGACGGACCTTAGTCGGCAAAATAACATCTCTGCTTTTTAATATGCTGTCTGGGTTGGTCATAACTTTCCTTCCAAGAAGCAAGAATCTTTTAATTTCATGGCTGCAGTCACCATCTGCAGTGACTTTGGAGCCCCCCAAAATAAAGTCAGCCACCGTTTCCCCATCTATTTGCTTATTTTAGGTAGTTAGAATAGGAAAAAGGAGCTAGAATGGTGGTGGCTAAAAGCCAAGGAAGGGAAAAGCCCGAAAATAGAACAAAGGAAGATCCAAGGACCAAAGTGAGGACCTCAGGTGAAACAAACAGCACCCCTGTTTAGCCCACTTTACATAAGGCAGGCTCAGTGGGGAGTAGAAAAAAAAAACAGATAAAAAGAGGAGCCAAAGGGTTGGGGTGCTCTCACGCTCTTTGCATCTTTTGGGTCAGCATGCCGTCACACCTTGAGGATGTATTTTCCTTTATTTTCTAAATAAAACTGAGCTGTAACACGGAGCTGCAACACTGATCTGTCCAAGAGCTGTAACACGATCTGTCCAAGAGCTGAGGCCCAGTCTATCTGAGAGCTGTGACACACCAAGGGCTTTAAAGTCCGTCAGTTCTAATTTTTGTTGTGACAAGACAGAACTGAGAAAATTATACACTCCCCTGCCTGGAGAATCCCAGAGATGGAGGAGCCTGGTGGGCTGCCATCTATGGGGTTGCACAGAGTCGGACACGACTGATGCGACTTAGTAGCAACAGCAGCAGCTGACACTTGAAACATTTTTGTTATTCATTGACTAGTGGTAAAAGATTTGAGGGATAGTTGATAATATAATCAAGAGTTCTCTTTTATAAATGTTAAAGGCTGAAGATTCTGTGATTATATCTTGACAAAAACGCCGACATCAGTTAAGATGTAAATTAAAAGCCCTCCCCGTGGTGGAGCCCCACGGGCTGACATTACAAACAACATTCATTCACAGTAGTTTAGGCATGAAGGAAAAGTGAGACTGGTAAGAGAAACGGATGATCAAAGTAAGGCAAAGCAGAAGATATAGAAGTAAAATTCCATGATGAACATGAGTCTACTTGTTGATAAAATATGAGTTCATGGAATATAGTATCTTCTGGGTTCAAAATTTAAGTGTATTAAGTGTATTGATGACTCAACCTTCCACAATTGATTCTTGGGTAAATCATTAGTGTCTAGATGTTACTGTGGTTCCACCATTTTAATTGATTTTAAATGTCATTGTGTATTTTTAACTTAAGTTTCAAATTGCTCTGGCATGTCATTCTTTGCTATAATATCTCTGTACAATTGTCTTCTATTATGCCGATGAATGATGGGAGATAGCCATTATAGAAAAAGCCATTTTTTCAAATGTGGCTATGCACGCATTATAGTCATTAGAAATCTTTGCATTTAAGAAGTATCACTCACAAACTAAATATAATGAGTCGAGGTTGGATTTAATGGGATGTTCATTTGAATATGGTCTGTGAAAGAGTAAAGAATTTGCATTTTATTATAGCAGTTGAACTAAAATGTAGCACTTGTTATTATGTGCAAATGCTAAAAGAAGAATAGGTAGGTAATGCTTCTTAACTGCATCTCCTTGTCATTGTGTGGAGATACGAGTTTGACATTAGCTGTGGTAGGTAGGTTTTAATGAGTATTAGAATATTCTACTTCCCAAAAGAAACAGATTCAGTTACCAATTAGCTGGACCATAAGTATATGGTGTTCATCACACAATTTTTCCCCCTTTGCATTAAGTGCTGAAAAAAAAAGTGAGACACAAAGAAATATGACCTACAGAAACTCTCTTTTGACTGTTTCAGTGAAGTACTGTAAAACATTTTATTTCCTGTTAAAGATAGTCTTCTTACAGAAAAATAACATTTTCATTATGGAATTTTATCAGAAGTGATATGAAAATCCTAAATATCCTTACTAAAGCTCAGTCTTATTTCACCATCATCATTACCACATTCATTTTTATTCCTTAACTTTAAATAATATATTTTCTGGTCATGAGTGCTTCATATCTTCCTTATCCTTCTCCTTTTATTTTCAACCAAGTGTTTTAAAAAAGAGACAATGTGCTTGTACACTCTCACCTACTTTTCTCCTTGTGTAGTTGGCTGAAGACAAGCCCCCAGACATAGGCATCTATGAAAGACTACTTAGGAGCCTGACAGAAGGCTCAAAGTTTCTTTGACATCATCAAGCACCCACCTTTAATTACTACTTTTAAGCACTACTGGGGGTCCTGACTGTTCAAATACACCCTTTAATATAGCACTACAGTGGAAATGCATTATCATCTGTGGCCCCCAAATTCTGCCTTTGGCTCAAAGAAAGAGGTTAAATTGTTTACAGAAGGAAAGTTAGCATTAATTTTTAAATGACTCCCATTTTATCGGAGGAAGGTTTACAATTAATTTATAATAAACAAAGGTGAAAAACCTATATAAATTTTCTTCAAATAAACTTGACAGCATTTTGTCTACTTAGAGCAATGTCCATCTCAAAATTAAAATAAAAATTACACACATTCACTTTAATAACAAGTTAAAGACTTGTGTCTGTGCATGCGCACACTACAAAATAGCTATCCTTTCTTTTTGTTAGGTATCTGTATTTGACACACCTGATAAACATGTGATTTCAAATACTTCACATTGTAAAAAATACTGCCTGTGGTGATCATTTGAAAATACATGTAATAACTATTTTACGTATTCCTCTGGCTTCTGAATGGGAAAATTCAACATCTTTTTGTTTCTTTTTTAATCACCTTGGTTCCCAATTTATACCTAGATACCAGATTCTACCAACTGTTTTTTCACTGAATAATTTTCAATCAATTTTTCTTCATGTACTATCACATCAACCACTCTAAGTTCAGGCCCTCATTCCCAGTCTTATGACTATTCTGACATGGTCTTGAGCTTTAGCATAGTACTTGCTATATGGAAGGGAGGCTTTCTATATTTGGTACTTTCTATATTTGGTTGAATGAATTGAATATACTTGTGTAGGACAGGTGGTCCCCATGACAACATCCTTCTGGTACTGACACGTTGTGTAACCACTAACCTCAAATGTGTAAGGGACCTATTGACTTACTCCTGGCCAACAGAATATAGCATGGGTGACAAGATGTCACATTTGTGATTGTTTTGTAGGGTAGTAATCCTGTTTGCTAAAAGACTGTCTTCCTTGTTGATTTTGAGGAAGCAAGTATTGGGAATATCTACATGGTAAGGAACCACAAGCAACCTTCAGTCAACAAGAAGCAAGAAGCTGAGGTCACCAGTTCGAAAGCCATTAGGAACTGAATGCTAACAACCATTTTGTTTGAAAGCAAACTGATCTGCAGTCAATTTTCAGATGAGACTATAACTCTGACAAAAGTGCTCTGAGATCCTAGGGCAGAAGGCCTTGCTAAATCATGCCCAGGTTCCTAACTAACAGAAGCTATGAGATCATAAATATGCATTGTTTCAACCTCTAGGTATTTGCTAGTACTGTTACACATAGTAGATAGCTAACACAATATTCAGAAATAAACATTATTTTGAGTTGCTCCAAAAACAAGTCTAATTTGGTAAGCTGGCAGGAACGATCATTGTCTTTCATGTCATTTTCCAGTAAAAGATCAGCAATGGCTTGCTGTTATCCAAAGATTTAGATCTAAACTGCACAGCAACGTTGCCTAAACTCTAAGATTTTTTATGAACTAGCGAAACATGCTTCCTGTGTCCTCACCAGTCTCATCTCTTTCTTATTCTCCACATAAAGTATTTGACTGAACTGCTTTATCCTCATTTCCTTAGAAACTCCCTTGTTCATGAGAGAACAGATACATTTGTCACTTTCAAATCATTTTATTTTTTTCAAACTATTTTAAATATACCATTACTATCATTAACTTTATGTGCTTAACCTTTTTAGTTTCATTGACCATATATATATGGGGCTGAATGAAGAATAGAAAGTTTCTAGGTCTGTTATGAACTTATGATTAATGTAAGGACAATGCACTTCCTTCTGATTTCAATTAGAACTTCCCTCTAATTTCAGTTTGTCATTTGTAAAATAAGAAATAACATGGTCTATAATCAAATGTACAGCGATCATACAGGCATGTAAGATTTAATTTCCCAATGGAGTGATTCCCTAGGGATATACATACTTATGTGGAGAGGAAGATCCAAATACAAACTCAACGTTACTTACCCTTAAGTTCTTAATCTGCAAGGTTCCTTGTTCTTGTATAGTTGCTCTCGGATCTCTACCCAGAAAAGTAAATCCCTCCTTTAACCAGCTAATTACAGGAAGAGGGTCACCAGTAGCTTTACATTTCAGTAACGCTGTGCCATCTACTGCTAACGTCTGGTTGGCTGGGCCTTGTAGAATTATAGGTGGAGGTCTATCTGTCAAAACTAAAACACAAAGACATTTTCAGAATATTTTAACTTTTATGAAATTTAGAAATTTTTATATCATCAGTAGTCATAGCAAAAGTAAGATTAAAGCCCCAAGTCATACACATTACTGATAACTTTTTTCTGTATATTCTATACCCAATATAAATGGCACCCCACTCCAGTACTCTTGCCTGGAAAAGCCTATGGACGGAGGAGCCTGGTAGGCTGCAGTTCATGGGGTCACTAGGAGTCGGATACGACTGAGGGACTTCACTTTCACTTTTCACTTTCATGCATTGGAGAGGGAAATGGCAACCCACTCCAGTGTTCTTGCCTGGAGAATCCCAGGGACGGGGGAGCCTGGTGGGCTGCCGTCTATGGGGTCGCTGGGAGTTGGACACGACTGAAGCGACTTAGCAGCAGCAGCAGCAACACATACTACACATACATCTGTACATATTTTACTGAAGCCATATTATTACTATTTACTCTGCCTTACCTGTAACTAAGATGATGATAAGATGAGCTCTGACATCTTAGACATATTTAGTATTATTGAAAGATTTAATCATATTAAAATTAAAATGTGGAGAGCTTATGACAATCATTCATAAAATGTTCAATTTACCTTCATAGTACCAGTTACATTTTATTTATATAGATTTAATATTTTCATAATAACACATTAGACTATAAATACTTTATTTCCAAAATTGCTTCATTGCTCTAAATTATGGTAATATAATTTGGGTGATATAATTTAGTTAGCTTGCACAATTCAGCAAAAAAATAATCTAGTTAAGAATATATATATGACAAGACAAAAATAGGACTTTCATGAAAAATTTGCATTTACATATATATCAATTCCTGTATTCAAATAAATTTTCCATAATTTCATGAACTTAGGTCACTGGCTTTTTAAATCAAGTGTTGATTTGTAGCAGTATCATCAGGATCTTTAGAAGTATTATATAATGATTTAGGAAGCATATCAAAATATACAGTAATATTTAAATGTGTGATGAAAATATGGAATCAATTAGAGGCAAGTTTTCATCTACAACTCATTAGAAGATCATGTCATATTGAAATTTATATCCAGGTCCAAGGAAAGATTTCTGAAGAGAAAGTTTTGTAAACTTCATATAGGATTTGCTTAATTATGTATATTCGCTCTTTATTACATTTTTACTATATGTATATAATATTTAAATACATACATAACTTCCACAGAAAGAAAAAATAGTGAATTTGAATTACTGTTAAGCAACTGTGAAGAGTCTTTTCTCAAGAAAGTTATCCTGTATTACAATGTACATAATCAAAAAAAGTAATTTTGCTTATTAATGCTCTAATTTCCTTTGTCTACCAGCTTCTACAAATACTAGTTTATATGCTTGTTTATTTTTCAGTCTAGATGCATTTTTATTGCTAGACTTTACCATTTTAGGGAAAAATATTAAAATAGCCCTTTCAGAGCCTACCATGAGAAAGCCAACCAATTTTGATTTAAAACAGAGGTTATGATATATGTGTCCTGGCATGTTAAAACAGAGTGGACTTAAAGTCACCCTACACCCACTACAGCAAAATATGTATTAAAATGTGTGCATATGTAGAAAAGCTTATAAAAACCTAAGGAAAACAGTATTCTTTGTATAGTCATCACAAATAAAAATTAGAACCGTTTAGTTCACTGATTTCCATGATCAAATTTTTCATTTCAGAAGTAAATTAAATGAGAGCAAACATGAAAGTGTAATATTATACCAGTTCTGACATATCTGTCAATAATTGTGCAAACAGTTATTCAAGTTGAAAGCTTCATGGAATTTATTTTATTTATAAGTCAAAAATGGAAGGCGAATTCTCCAAAAATGATGATTTTAAAATTCAGTGAGAAAAATGGGTCAGTATTAATAGAAAATAAGCTTTTATTAAATTTTATATGATGTTACTTCTTTGCATCAAATGAAATATCTATATAGAATTCAGGCAACTTGTAACTTGCTTTTACTGTCATATCCGTGAAATCATTAGATATAGGCAAAGGACATCTGATTAGTTTCTTTTTCTCTTTTTTTTACTGCCCAAATGAGTAGCTCATTGTCTTGTAAATGGATTTGATCAATAAAGTAATTGAAAATCTCCTGGCCAGAAAGAACTTTCAGTTTCAAGGATGATATGGGTGAAAGATGACCACAAGTTTCCATGACATTAAGGTCGGAGGTTAAATGAACATTTAGGGCTTCCAGTGATCTGTGAACAGTTGCATGGTTTTTTCTAACTATGCATTATAAATCCTCAGTAAACCATTCATACAAGATCACTGCGACATCTGTTGTCAATATAATATATAAATACATTTCTTCTCTCTAGTCCTTATAGATTCTATTGGCTCTACTCCAAACTCTCACTGCAATTTCCTACTTTTCTGAGAGAAAAAAGGGGAAAAGAAAAGAAATGAAGAATAGAGTTAACAAATGAATGAGAAAGTTTTTAAAGGGATATTTTGAAATTCAAGTGTATTAAAACATCTTAGCTCTATCTATATATCAGTAAAATTATCACTCAACAGCACCTGCTATCACCATTAATAATCTCCTCTCATGTGAACACTTGAGTTAAAAATATTTCCAAGAAAGTAAGTACAAAAATGTAATAACAGAAAACATTGCTATAGATGCTTTGCTTGTTTTTCTGAACATGACGTTTGTTTTTATTCTACACTGGAACTTCATTTGGCTCTAAATCACTCTAGATCATTCCAAACAACATGTTCAAAATGAAGATGATGGTTTACATATTATTAAACTGTTATCTAATCTGAAAAATTCAAAAATATGAATAAAAGCAGAAGTCATCAGCTAATATGTCATCAAGTAAGTAAGTAAGTAAAGTCACTCAGTCGTGTCCGACTCTTTGTGACCCCATGGACTGCAGCCCACCAGGCTCCTCAGTCCATGAGATTCTCCAAGCAAGAATACTGGAGTGGGTTGCCAGTATGTCATCAGCAAGTTAATATTTAGAGATAGTTATACATAATAAGGGGTGTGTGTGTGTGTGTGTGTGTGTGTGTATTTAGATCTCAAAGTTAGATTTCTTTACAGTCAAAATCAACAACTGTATAACCTACATACAACATTCTTGCAAAATGATTTGACTTTGTAATTGCTTATTCAAGTAAAAATCAATACAGAAATTAAAATTCAAACAAGTTGTAACAAAATGTTCAAGCCATTTCAATTCAGGGTGGGATGGGATGAACTGGGAGATTGGGACTGACATATATACACTACTGCTACTATGAATAAAATAGATATCTAAGAGAACCTACTGTATAGCACAGAGAACTCGACTCCTTGCTCTGTGGTGACCTCAATGGGAAAGAAATCCAAAAAAGAGGGGATATAGGCACACATATTGCTGATGCTGCTCTACAGCAGAAACTGACACAACAGTGTAAAGCCACTATGCTCCAAAACAAAAGTCATCAAATGTCCTTATCACTCATTTTAAGTCTCACCACAGAAACAAAGCTATAATTACTACTGATTTGAAAGACTGTGTCACCAACAAACATAATTTCTCAAAACAAACTTTCCATTTCATTGTTCTTTAGTTGCTAAGTCATGTCTGACTCTGTGACTCCATGGACTGCAGCCTGCCAGGCTCCTTTGTCCATTGAATTTCTCAGGCAAGGATACTGGACTGTGCTGTCATTTCCTCCTCCAGGGGATCTTCCCAACCCAGGGATCAAACCCATATCTGCTGCATTGAGAGGCAGATCCTTTATCACTGAATCACCTGGGAAGCCCTTCCTTTTTATTATGGCCCCCGGTGGTGGCTCAGACGGTAAAGCGTCTGTCTGTAATGCGGGAGACCTGGGTTTGATCCCTAGGTCGGCAAGATTCCCTGGAGAAGGAAATGGCAACCCACTCCAGTACTCTTGCCTGGAAAATCCCATGGACGGAGGAGCTCCAGGCATAATTTTGAATATCTACTTGTTTCATGATTCACAGCAGTGACATCAACTGGCTCTTCTATATCATCAATTTTGTTTTCTACAAATATAGTTTGCCTTCTGCATAACAACTTCTTCATTCAAAAACATTTAAAAGCCTGCCTCTTTTAAAATACTATGAGCAGCTAGATTACAGTAGAGCTCTTAAGCATTATATTTGGAGTGTTTCATAGTAGCATAGAATAAAAGTCTTTTGCCAGAATATCTTATTTTCCAAGTATATGTTTCTAGACATTTTTTCTAGTAGAAGAAAAAGAAAAATAAATATTAATTATATATTTATAGTTATAGTTATAAATATAAAATATTTATAAATATTAATTATATATTAAATTATATTTTATTAATATAATCATTAATATATTTATTCTAGTAGGAAACATAGGAACTTAAAAAGACTAATAAATATATTTTATTTTTTAAAGAAATATGGATTTTTGAAGGGTCAAAGAACTTACCCATCTAAAGGAAGAATTTTTTGGCACTGTTACCCATGAACCTGACATCTTTCAGTTCCATAGCAGTAAATCTCTGCCATATCAGCAGGTGTGACTGTTAATGACTCAATATCCCCACAGCTAATGTTTGTCTGTTCTATTTATTCCCTTTCCTGACACAATGCTGAATCAGGCAATAGCATGGGCAGGCATTAAAAAATATTGCCTTTCTATTAATTTTAAATGATCTTTCAATCTACATGTAAATTTGAATTGCATGAAAGCTCAGCAGAAAAAGAAGAGAATCAGAGAGGTCACAGCCCAAGCTCTTGGCTCTCAGATGCCAGCATCCAGGGCGGGGAAAGAGGGGAGGGGGAATTAGACACCACACAAATGTAATACAGCAAGAGAGAATTGTTAATCTAAAATATACTAGAATATGGATTAAATTCATGCTCAGAGGTTCACAAAATATCTAAAGCTCCCTACGTGTCACTATCACAAAAAAGACCTTGCCAAAAAAAAAAAAATCAATCACGAAGATATATTTTTTAACTTTCACTATGAATAGATGCTTCAGTTAAGATTTATAATACATACATGCAAATAAAAAATAATTTTAGCATCCATTCATAGCTTACAGTTAGTCATACAGTCATGTCTGACTCTAAGATCCCATGGACTATAGCCCAACAGGCTCCTCTTGTCCTTGGAATTCTCCAGGCAAGAGTACTAGAGTGGGTTGCCATTTCCTTCTCCAATTCATAGCTTGCAAGGTATTTAATTAATTTAACTTAGTGAGAGTATAATTTAAAAAATCATTGGATTGTTGTTGCCATTTAGCTGCTACATTGGATCCAAGTCTTTATGTCCTCATGGACTGCAGCACACCAGGCTTCACTGTCCTTCACTATCTCCCTGAGTTTGCTCAAATTCTTGTCCATTAAGTTGGTGATGCTACCCAACCTTCTTATCCTCTGCTGCCCTTTTCTCTTTTCTCCTTCAATCTTTCCTAGAATCAGAGTCTTTTCCAGTGAGTCAGTTCTTTGCACCAAATGGCCAAAGTATTGGAGTTTCAGCTTCAGCATCAGTCCTTCCAATGAATATTCAGGGTTGTGAAGTCATCAGCCGATATATCATCAGCAAGTTAATATTTAGAGTCAGAGTTATTTATAATAAGTTACATGTGTGTGTATGTTTAGGTCTTGAAGTTAGATTTCTTTACTGTTAAAATCAATAACTCTGTAACCTCCACACAACCTTCTTGCAAAACAATTTTGACTTTGTGATTGCTTACTTAAGTAAAAATCAATGTAGAAATTTAAATTCAAACAAGTTGTAAAAAAATGTTCAGAGCCATCACAATTTGGGGTGGGGTACGATGATGTGATTAGCTAACATAAAAAGTCATCTCTGTTTCCTGATAATAAAGATGGTATCTTTTCTTCTCTAGTAAAATAAAATTATCACTATTCTTTAGAAGCAATCATGTCAGCATAAGATTAGGTATACAGATGGCATGCCTATTTCTATTTCACTAAAATAATGCATCGCTATATTTTTTAGAATAAAATAGATTGTTTTGGATGTCTTCCTGGGGAAAATAAATAGTGTAAATAGATCAGGGAGAATTAGAAACCATTAAAAATGTCATTTTACCTAGATTCAAACTTACAAGATAAGCATTAATTTTAATGATTTAATTAACAAGTCAGAAAATTTCATCTTTCGAAACACAGATAATTATTTTCAGAAAACAAATCTAATAATACCGCACCATCAGTAACTTCCAGTTGAGCTTTTGCTAAAATACTTCCTGCCACGGTGAGGGCCTGACAGATGTAGTAACCTGCGTCCGAACGCTGAATGTTGGTAATTGTAAGATCCCCAGTTGGTGACACAGAACACCTACTGTTGGGCTGTTGGGGTTGGTTTGGGAAGAGCAGATTCTGTGGAAACAAACACAATTTTATCAACATTCTCTTCTCACTCAGTAGGAAAGTTATATCAACAGCTATTGCAATTAGAGAAATGTGGTTGAAGAAAAGAAAATACATAGATTTAAAAATATGGTGCTGAAATGTTTAGATGTCACAGAGTGGTTTCATTGGGAAATTTCATGCCCTCACTGAAGGAACAATCATCTAAAAAATCTAGGTCTTTATTCGGACCTTTTATTTCCTCCCTGACTTTCTGTGAGTTACTGAATATTTTTGAAACATGGTTTCCCCATCTGTAAAATGGGCATAATAACACTTATCTGATTCAACACATAAGACTGTGAGAATCTGGAATGTAACACTGACTATGTATGTGATTTATAAACTGCATATTCTGCTGATCTTTTTAACTATTTGCTGTAACTAATTGAATTTCTTCTAAAGGTGCTCAAAAATGTGACTGAGACTGGCAGGGAGACAGCTGAATCTACTTCTGCTGTAAGAATTCTGCAGGTTGTAACAGCTTTGAAAAGAGCTAGGAATAAATGCTAATAAATGCTACCATTTAAACAAGATTAACCAAACCACTGAAAATGTAAAGAAGATGTGGGATGTTTCTGAAGCATGCATGTGATGCTAAAGAATTTTTTAACATTACTCTTTTTAAAAATAAAAGTTCTCTAGTTTACTATATATCTTGTATTATGACAAACAGCTAAATCACAAATTTGTAAAAGTTCTTATAAAAAAGCAGTAATGTTAACTTGGATGACCTACACTGCTTTATTATTGTTCAATTAAGAAAAACATTTGGGTATAATAAATCATATTGAGATATGCTTCCAAGTTGGATTATAAATAAGGATGTATCAATTTTTATGTTGTATTTACTTACCAAAAAAAAGAACATTATACCTCTCTGGGATCTGTTTCTCCATATAGTAATTAATTTTCCAGGTTTGTAATTAAACAGTTCCAATACGTTACAATCAGGAGGTAATAACATTCAATTAAAGGCATAAGACACATTTTCACCTTAAAATGTTTTTACCCTTGAAGGAATACCAATGGAAGAGGATAAAATAGGGTATTAACACTTTTCAATTACGCTAAATGACTTTAATCCTGCGAACGATGTCCTACTTTAATTAGAAGCTCTTCTCTTTATTGCAACTTGATGGATGTCCACTTTATTAGATTCGAGTGTGACACTATAAGCCCACTTTACATAAACATTACCATGTTATTAAACCCTTTCAAAAAGAAGTGGTATTTGCTAGCATGTCAGGAATATAATTTCAAAAGGCTATTGCCCTCCCATAAAATTTGTATTATTTACTATTAATATATAAGGGTAGACTTTTTCATACATATAAAGCATAATTTGAGAAGAAGCTAATTCTCGTGTGGAGTTCAAATATATTACTGAAATAAACCATCTGAAGAAGAAGGGTCTAAATTTTAAAGCCACTCGAAAATGATACAATAACTCAAAGCGTGCACTTTTCTACAATTAGCCATTAGAATACTAATTTACATAGCACTAATACATCAGATGGGCTTAATTCTCTCTGGGATCTCTTCCTCTACAATGTATTATCAGTCCACCTTCTAAATGATTCGTTGACATGGAAAATGGCATATGATTGAAGTTAACCCATCATCTTTATTCCCTGCTTGTAAGACATAGGCAAAGGAAATGGATTACAAGCAAAAATCAGGAATTCTACAGAGCTCCTCTTGCTTGAGGTGCCTGGGTATCCTATTAGTGCTAATTGGCATTATCAGCACATATTGAGGAACATGGACCATTAAGTCCAGGCTCTTAACTCTCTCTCTACTGATGGATAGTCATAGATCACTGTAAAAACTGGATACTGTGGACAGTAAGACCAATTTATTTTTCCTAATGTACTAATTCATGATTTGAAAATTTACAATTTGCTTAAGCATTTCTCTTCTGTTCTCATTCACAATCTCCTTTCTCTCTCCATCTCTATCCCCTCTCCTCCCTCCCCAAACCCTCTCTCTGATGTGAGGGAGATAGGTGAAGAAAACCAGATCTAAGATGATAATCAAATCAAATCACCTAACTGGAAATATTTTTCCCAGAGATTAATATCTCTGGAATTAATACATGCCACTTTGTCAAATAATAGCAAACGAAATATTTTAATGCTATTTGATCATTAATTGTATAAAAAAATTAAGATACAGGGTAGCATATTTAAATATCATGTTTGTTGGGCCACAAGACTAATACACATTTTATGCAATAGCGTGTATAAAACTGGAGCACTTGAGGGCATGTAATTTACACACGAAAAAGCTGAATCTACATGATAATAGATACAATGAGATTTGACTCACTACATGATTTAAAGTGTGAATGTGCAACAATCAAATGGCTTTAGATCATTATATTTGCATCATTTATAAATAATATGCTCACATATATATATATTCACTATCAGTGGCTGGAGGGAGTAACTTCTATGGACCCCACAGCCCCCAGAGTGGGTGGGGGGAAGAGGATACAGGAATGAAGTAGAAACTCAGGTCTCTCCAGGTTCAAGGCTCCTAGCCTGCTCAGGCATGCGGTGGGTCTGGGGACAGTGGTGATGAGAGTAGCACTGAGCCTCTGTACCTGGGCAGAGGGAGCCCAAGCAGCCTGACCTGAGCAGAATATAAAATTGCCACTTCAGCCAGGAACAAGCAAGGCAGGTGCATTCTGCATTTTTCCAATTTCTAACCTTCAAAATGTGTAAAGCACTTTTACATATAAACAGTCACATAATCTTCAAAACTTATGTGAATTAAAATATCTTATCTTCATATTTTAGATTAAAAACTAAGCTTCAGTAAAGTTAAGCTGTGCTACAAAGATGATAAAATCATAAGGAGGGAAATGGCTTTAGAATTCTTTCCTTTTTTCAGGGTATATGTGTGTATGTATGTGTGTGTGTACATATTCATGTGTGTTATAAGTGTATCATGTTGTTTTACACTCACTTTAGAGTTTGGAATGTTTTCATCCAAAAGCGGTTTCTAAGTATTAAGGAACTCTAAGAGGAGAAATCTATTGTATAGTTGTGTGAGTGTGTTAGTCGCTCAGTTATGGCCAACTCTTTCTGACCCCATGGACTGTGGCCTGCCAGGCTCCTCAGTTCATGGAATTCTCCAGGCAAAAATACTGGTGGAGTGGGTAGCCATTCCCTTCTCCAGGGGATCTTCCCAACTCAGGGATTGAATCCGGGTCTCCCACATTGCAAGAAGATTCTTTACTGTCTGAGCCACCAGGGAAGCCCAATTGTATCACTGAAAGTGAAAGTGAAAGTTGAAAGTCACTCAATGGTGTCCTACTCTTTGCAACTCCATTAACTGTACAGTCCACGGAATTCTCCAGGCCACAATACTGGAGTGGGTAGCCTTTCCCTTCTCCAGGAGATCTTCTCAACCCAGGGATTGAACCCAGGTTTCCCTCATTACAGACGGATTCTTTACCAGCTGAGCCACAAGGGAAGTCCAAGAATACTGGAATGGGTAGCTTATTCCTTCTCCAGCGGATCTTCCCAACCAGGAATTGAACCAGGGTCTCCTGCATTGCAGGTGGATTCTTTACGGACTGACCTGTCAAGGGAGCCCAACTGTATCATTACTAACTGATAAAAAATGATGGCAATTAATTCTTGGAACCATCCTGATGTGGGATGAGGCAGTGGCCGGAACTTCCCTTATCTTCCCACCACTGTCTTTACATCCTACAAATTATGGGGGAAGTGAGTCCAACACAGAGCACTGCAGAAAGGGAAAAATATAAGTTGCCCGTCCATATTGAGATGCTAAAACTGCTGGTGTGGGGTGAGCTGTAGGGGAACCTGGAAGAATGAAAAATGACAACGGCTGATGGGGACCTTCTGAGAGGAACCCCCTCCAAGATGGTCTTACGTGAGTTTGGACCAACAGGTTCTCTCAATTTCATCTAAAGCGTTTTCTATCTCTGGCAAAGTTTTTAGACTGCTTGAGTCTTTTAGTCATCGTTTTCTATTTGTCCAGGAAATTCATCTAAAACTTGAACTAACAACAGAGGGTGCTAAGGAGCAACACCAGTGGGTCCCTTCCTAAGACCTACACAGCTCCTCGGGAATGCCTCTGGAGAGTCTAGAACGAAAATATCTCTAAGGAGTTCCCTAGAATTCCCTTGGGAATGCACAGATTAAATTCTTAGACAAAGAACTCAATTTCTATTCTGGTTTAAGGGGAAGTTCCCCTCACTGCTTCAGAACCTAGAGGCTTGAGTTTGCCCAAGCTTGGACCAAGTTCTAAATGAGAAAAGTGGTGCATTCAATTCAATTTGCTTTCAGCAGAGTCTGAGAGATCATGCTGCCCAGAGAGGGCCCAAGAGGACAAATCAGGACACAGCAAAGATCAGACAGGTATTGCTTTTTTCTGCTATTTCATGTCTAATTCCACTATGAGGGAATCCAGAGGGATGATGGAAGAAAATATTTCTACTCCTCTTAAATGGAAGCATGTTTAAATTAATGATAAAGAAAAGGTATTTATACCATCTATTTATGAAAGGGCGTTGAAACTGGTTTCTAGACTAATTAATAATATAAATATTTTTGACTGTTTACATGTACCCAGGATGTTCCAAGTGCTTTATAGATATACTAACTCAATTATCTCAGTGTAGCTCAATGCAAGAAAGCAAACATATCCTTTTGTTAAGAGATTTTAAACAGTTGCAGGTTAGATTTTTCAGGTAATTTATTCACACTGTATTGCATCTCTTCTATGTAAGATAAAAGATTTTTAAAATTAACACTCAAAAACAGAATGTTTTATTAAAACATCTGACTCTCTTATTTTTAGAATCAACTGGTCTCTTTTTAGAAATAAAATGCATTCAACATTGATAACAAGAAAGGCGAGACAGACTTTGAGGACCACCAGAGACGGGGGAGTTCAGAGATTTCAGAAAAGCAGTCAAAGCTTGCACTCACCTGGCTGCCTTCTTTTTGCCAAAAAACTGCTGGCTGTGGGTTTCCTTTAGTTTCACAGGGAAATGTCACTGTTCGACCTTGAGCAACAATCTGATCTCTTGGCCTAACCACAAACTGTGGAGGAGCTATAATTTAAAAGGAAAGAAAGTGTGTAAATATAAACTGTTGACAAAGAAAACTACATCAAAGGGAAAATGTGATACGAAGTGGACTGCTCAGTGCCAGACAGAGGCTACAGATGTTGATTTATTTTTAAGTATTTCTCAAAAAACAATGGGAAAAAAAAAGGGCACTCTATCAAAGGTGAGGAAAGAAGTAAATGTATTAGTAGACACACTTTAAATGTACATTGCAAATCTTGCAGTCTATACACTTGCAAAAGAAAAGTAGATTTTTAATGGTATTCTAAAGTTTTTAATAAATAAACATGGTATCCCCATATAGTTTTGTATTTTGAATGAAGACAGAAAAAAGTCACTGCATTACTCAAATATCTACTTTCTGTGGCATCAATCTGTTGACAAACATGAATTGCTCTTACAATATTTGCAAGACATTGTGCTAGGCACAGGGATACCAGAAGGCATAGAATATGATCTCTATTCTCACAGTGCTTAGAGTGCTTATATTCTAGATTTGAGTTGAAGTGTTGAGAACATCAAATTGAAGGTATGGGAATTACATACAGAGATAATAAGAAAAGTAGATTTTTAATGGTATTCTAAAGTTTTTAATAAATAAACATGGTATCCCCATATAGTTTTGTATTTTGAATGAAGACAGAAAAAAGTCACTGCATTACTCAAATATCTACTTTCTGTGGCATCAATCTGTTGACAAACATGAATTGCTCTTACAATATTTGCAAGACATTGTGCTAGGCACAGGGATACCAGAAGGCATAGAATATGATCTCTATTCTCACAGTGCTTAGAGTGCTTATATTCTAGATTTGAGTTGAAGTGTTGAGAACATCAAATTGAAGGTATGGGAATTACATACAGAGATAACTAAAAATATACAAAAACACCTGCAAGTGGTTGACTAATTCATTTCACTTAGATTAATAAGCATTTGGCAATAATAATGTTCCTCCTTGGAAGAAAAGTTATGACCAACCTAGATAGTATATTCAAAAGCAGAGACATTACTTTGCCAACAAAGGTCCGTCTAGCAAGGCTATGGTTTTTCCAGTGGTTATGTATGGATGTGAGAGTTGGACTGTGAAGAAAGCTGAGCGCCGAAGAACTGATGCTTTTGAACTGTGGTGTTGAAGAAGACTCTTGAGAGTCCCTTGGACTGAAAGGAGATCCAACCAGTCCATTCTGAAGGAGATCAGCCCTGGGATTTCTTTGGAGGGAATGATGCTGAAGCTGAAACTCTAGTACTTTGGCCACCTCATGTGAAGAGTTGACTCATTGGAAAAGACTCTGATGCTGGGAGGGATTGAGGGCTGGAGGAGAAGGGGACACAGAGGATGAGATGGCTGGATGGCATCACTGACTCGATGGATGTAAGTCTGAGTGAACTCCAGGAGTTGGTGATGGACAGGGTGGCCTAGAGTGCTGCGATTCACAGAGTTGCAAAGAGTCGGACACGACTGAGCGACTAAACTGAACTGAACTGGGCACTAGAAACTGAAAATTATACAAAATATTGAAATATCAATAACCTCAGATATGCAGATGACACCATCCTCATGGCAGAAAGCAAAGAGGAACTAGAGAGCCTTTAAATGAAGGTGAAAGAGTAGAGTGAAAAAACTGGCTAAAACTGAACATTCAAAAAACTAAGGTCATGGCATCTGGTCCTATCACTTCATGGCAAATAGATGGGGAAACAATGACAGACTTTATTTTCTTGGGCTGCAGAATCACTGCAGATAGTGACTGCAGCCATGAAATTAAAAGACACTTGCTTCTTGGATGAAGATCTATGACCAACCTAGACAGCATATTAAAAAGCAGAAACACTATTTTGCCTACAAAGTTATGTCTAGTCAAAGCTATGGTTTTTCCAGTAGTCATGTATGGATGTGAGAGTTGAACCATAAAGAAGGCTGAGCGCCGAAGAATTGATGCTTTTGAACTGTTGTGTTGGAGAAGACTCTTGAGTGTCCCCTGGACAGCAAAGAGATCAAACCAGTCAATCCTAAAGGAAATCAGTCCTGAATATTCACTAGAAGGACTGATGCTGAAACTGAAGCTCCAATACTTTGGCCACCTGATGTGAAGATGGTTTCATTGGAAAAGACCCTGATGCTGAGAAAGATTGAAGGCAGGGGGAGAAGGGTATGGGAGAAGATAAGATGGTTGCATGGCATCACCAACTCAATCGACATGAGTATGAGCAAGCTCCGAGAGATAGTGAAGGACAGGGAAGCCTGGTGTGCTGCAGTCCAAGGGGTCACAGAGATGGACATAACTGAGTGATTGAACAACAACAAGTGGGCACTAAAAATACACAGACAAAAAGCATCTACATTGCAGCCAGAAGGTACTTACACTCTAATAGAAAATACAAAACATGATCATGATGAAAACAACAACAAAATTAAAACGACAGTTCTGTAAGACTGTGGTAAGATCAATGACAGAGGTACTCTCAGAGCAGAGAAGCACTTAAATTTTAGTATACATCGTAAGGGTCACACGACTTCAGGAAGAAGGGGTCCCTTTGAGTTATGGTAGCTGTGAAAGGCTTTATGCAAGGGGTGTATATCATGGAGACTTGGAGGACAGGGTGGCATTAGAGAAGTGGAGAGAGGAACACATTCTAAAGAAACGAGCTAACTGAACAAAGCATAAGAAGCAAAAACACGTCTAGTATACATTGAGTAATGCAGGAGGAATGGAGAGTCCCCACTGTATAAACATCATTGGCTACAAAAAATGGATTTGTATCAGGCCTTTCTCCTCAGTCTTAGAAAGGCCTGAGAAACCAAACTGAGGATTTTATTCTGGTTGCTTTTAAGCTACGGAATGATAAATGCAAAGCAAAAATTTTTGGAATCTTTACCCCTTTAATGAATGTAGTCTATAGTTTGTGAGGGAGACAGATTAGTCAATAAAGTAGGTTGTTTAATTGGAAGACCAGTAAAATGGTGCAGGCAAACCACTGAGACCAGTAACTCCATTAGAAACTATAGGGATGGGGTGAAAAAGCTAAGAAAGTTCAGGTTTAAATTTGGGGTTAATTGGAAAGAGAAAGAAGAAAGTGAAAAACAGGACAGTATGTAACAGAAAGTTTTCACAAGGACATCATCTTCACAGCAAAACTCGCTCCTGATGAAGAGAAAACAGCAGGTTTATTCCATGACTTTTCTAATCATTTGTTTCCAGTGTAACTACTTGCTTAATACTGAAAAACTTAAGACCAAGAAAAAAACTACAATGAACTCTAATTTTTAGAACCTGGTGTACATGGCTATAATCCTAATATTTGAACTCTGAAGAATTTTAACAATAGCACCATTCAGTAAAGTCCTTTACCCAGAATTCCTCCAGTTCTTTAAATTACGTAACTGAAGGTCCAAGAGTGGAGTCAGTGTAGGGTAGCCTCAAACATCCACCCAGTTACTCATCCTTACAAGAAGACTACTAGCATAGCAACAGCAGCAGCAATTATTTTCCCAAAAAAATTTACCGAGACTTGTAGTGGCTTATTTTTCAGTGTTCTATTACACCACCTCCTAATTCAACACACTCAACACATACATTAGGAACTAAAGGAATAAATCTACTAAGTGAAATTTTCTTCTACAAATATAGATAACAGAAGGCTCAGTTTAACAAGATGGAGAACCCAGATTTATAGGCCTATTTGAACAGAACGTGGTTTATGTTGCCCTGTATTTTCAGGAGATTACTTGCTTCTTACAATCTTGTTATTTCTACCCAATTCCACTGAATCAGCAGTATCATTGATTTTTGTTCTCTATGTTTTCTAATAAGAGTGATAGTTTAAATCAATGTTACAAAATTACTTTAGGAATGACTCTTAAAACACTGCAGTGTCCATGTCTCAATAAAGATGTGAAACAACCAGATACTTACACTCAAAATATTAAGATTGGTCTCTATAATCTGTAATATCTAAAGAAAAAAATTATATACATTAAGAAAAATTAAAAGATCAATGTATATTTCTTTACTTCTTTTAGTAATTCATGAAAAATGTTTACTTCAAAAAATGGACATTAAGTAAGAAGTACTGAGTAACTTAGCTTGTATCTCATCATAAAAAAAAAGTCAGTATAGTAACAATTAGTCTTTGATAAAAATCACATATATAGCTTATTAGTTCATTTGCATTGCTTTGGACAAGAAATAATCTAAATTGATTCTCATAATTAGCTAGTAAAATAACAGTAAGAATTAAGAATTTCCAGATGTTCAAGCTGGATTTAGAAAGGCAGAGGAAACAGAAATCAAATTGCCGACATCTGTTGGATAATCGAAAAAGCAAGAGAGTTCCAGAAAATCATTTGCTTCTGCTTGATTGACTATGCCAAAGCCTTGACTGTATGGATCACAAAGACTATAGAAAATTCTTCAAGAAATGGGAATACCAGACCACCTGACTTGCCTCCTGAAAAATCTGTATGCAGATCAGGAAGAAACAGTCAGAACTGGACATGGAACAACAGACTGGTTCCAAATAGGGAAAAGAGTACGTCAAGGCTGTATATTGTCCCCTGCTTATTTAACTTATATGCAGAGTACATCATGCAAAATGCCGGGCTGGATGAAGCAGAAGCTGGAGTCAAGATTGCCAGGAGAAATATCAGTAACCTCAGATATGCAGATGATACCACACTTATGGCAGAAAGCAAAGAAGAACTAAAGAGCCTCTTGATCAAAGTGAAAGAGGAAATTGAAAAAGTTGGCTTAAACTCAACATTCAAAAAACTAACATCATGGCATCAAGTCCCATCACTTCATGGTAAATAGATGGGGAAACAATGGAAACAGGGACAGACTTTATTTTTTGGGCTACAAAATCACTGCAGATGGTGACTGCAGGCATGAAATTAAAAGATGCTTGCTTCTTGGAAGACAAGTTATGACCAACCTAGACAGCATATTAAAAAGCAGAGACATTAGTTTGCCAACAAAGGCCTGTCTAGTTAAAGCTATGTTTTTTCCAGTAGTCAGTATGGATGTGAGAGTTGGATTATTAAGAAAGTGGAGTGCTGAAGAACTGATGCTTTTGAACTGTGGTGCTGGAGAAGACTCTTGAGAGCCCCTGGGACTGCAGAGAGATCCAACTAGTCCATCCTCAAGGAGATCAGCCCTGAGTGTTCATTGGAAGGATTCATTGGAAGGACTGATGCAGAAGCTGAAACTCCAATACTTTGGTCACCTGATGTGAAGAACTGACTCATTAGAAAAAACTCTGAGCTGGGGACAATTGAAGGCAGGAGGGGAAGTGAATGACAGATGATAAGATAGCTGGATGGCATCACCAACTCGATGGACATGAGTTTCAGCAAGCTCTGGGAGTTGGTAATGGACAGGGAAACCTAGCATGCTGTAATCTTTGGGGTCACAAAGAATGGATAAAACTGAGCATCTAAACTGAACTGAGAGCCCCATATGCTCTATAAAGTCCTTCTTTATATAATTTTTAAAATGCAATACCTGAGAATACACATGATTAAAATCATCAGATGAAAGATTAAATGAAAGCAGTGAAAATATATTTTATAATTTAAAGCATATTATACTTTATCTATCATCCATCTATCTCAATAAAATTACTATCTGTACTTTAATTATTTAACTACAGACTTCTTGCATTTGATTTTTCAAGTTTCAAAAACCTTTGGGCGGATGAATGATTTTTCAAAATACTTTCGGAATCTAGATCCTACAGTTTTAACACAGCTGCTAAAATATTACCCCTAAAATAAGTAAGTAAGTAAGTAAAGTCACTCAGTCGTGTCCGACTCTTTGTGACCCCATGGACTGCAGCCCACCAGGCTCCTCAGTCCATGAGATTCTCCAAGCAAGAATACTGGAGTGGGTTGCCATTTCCTTCTCCAGGGGATCTTCCCGACCCAGGGATCGAACCCGGGTCTCCCGCATTGGAGGCAGACGCTTTAACCTCTGAGCCACCAGGGAAGTCCTAAAATAAGGATTGGCAAATAACCACATCTATCTATCCACGTTTTGGAAAATATATGATTCATCTATTTACTCCTTCAAAATGTATTATCTACAAACTATGAGATAGTCTGCTTGACATAGGAGATAGAAAACAAAATAAATAATTGTTCATAGCCTATGGCAGAGACTCCAATTAAATAAACATATAAAAGCAAATACCATGGAGCATGATTTGAATAACAGAAAAATGCAGAGGACATGGGGAGAAAAGATTGGAAGAAAACACAGAAGATAAAGTAATGCTAAGGAAAGAAGAGAAAAGATGTTGGGAGATGGCTACATCTGAATTGTGTTTTGAAGCACAAGTAAGAGTTCAGGAAATGGAGAGGAGTTGGGTCACTTGGGACAAAGGGAGGCAGAAGTGATAAAGGTAGTGTGTGACAATTTGTACTAAAGGAGCTTAAATTTTGCCTAGCAACTATGAAGATCTGTTCAAAGATGTTTATGTAAGAAAGATTTAGCAACAGTATTAGAAAGAATGTTCTTCCTAAAAGAGAAAAGGGAGACATGAAACTGAAAAATCTCAGGCAGTTGGAACAGAAAATCCACTTGATAATTGCAATATTTATAGTAGCACTTAAATATAATATTTTGTAAGAACTCTTAGATAAGGAAATCCTGCAATATTTACCACTGTTGACATAATCTAAAAGGCCAGGAAATCAAAGTTTCTTGAGTTTTTACCCACTGCTGCATATTTAAAGACTACTAATGAAAATTGCTATCAGCATTTGTTATTCATGCTATGAAATATCCTTTCATGTGATAATTGTTTATTTTGTCCTTTTATTCCAAGTTATAAATACACAGTATTTCTATTGAATCAAATTGTTTATTGTCACTCAAACTAAAACCACATAATCTCTTTGATACTAGATTCACCTTTTCATTTTTAAAATTAAAAAATAAAATTGAAGATATAAAAGCATTTAACAAGCAAAAGATTTTAAAAGTATTCAAGCCTTTGAAAATGTACATCTTTTCTTATTGTCATCAGAAGTTGAGCCACTGGAACAAATTACATCAATCACTTTTACTCCTGTAGACTCTTCCTCTCCCCAAGATCTATACTGCAATCTTTTGTGAAGGGATATCAGGAAGGATTTTATTTTTGAGGGTTTTTTTTTAATATATATATATTTTTTGATGTGGACCATTTAAAAAATCTTTATTGAATCTGTTTCAATATTGTTATTGTTTTCTTTTTTTAATGCTTGCTTTTTTTGGCTACAAGCCAGGTGGGATCTCAGCTCTTCAAGCAAAAATTGAACCCATACCCGCTACATTGGAAGGTGAATCCTTATCCACTGGACTGCCAGGAAAGTCCCTTTTTGAGGTTTTAGAAATGAAAAACTGCATCAATAATTCTACTGATAACATATCACCATTTCAGTATTTCTGCCAGGTGGCACAGAAAATGATTTGAAAAGACATACTTGGCTGATGGCACCACTGGGAGGGAAGAGGGAGAGAGGTGGCATTTTATCAAGCACAATAGCACAATGTGCGCTCTCCACAGAATGGATTTTCTATGATGGCTCTCAATAGATATTAAAAAAAAAAATTAGGTCCTCAAGCTGACAACATAAAACACACATAAACCCAAATATGAATTAAAGACTTAGACTTATAAATTCCAGAAGAATATGCTGGTTATAAAAATAGCAATTCTTTTATATATTTCTAAGACAGAAGACTATAAAATACATATTTATGTCTTTTCTACAACCCAAAGCATTAGACAAATCTCATATAACTATGATGTAACAACCTACTTGCTTAATCTGTTATAAGCGATTATACCTTACTGCTTCAGCAGCAACCAGAAAGGGAAAGAAGCAAACAGAGTGGGACAATTCAATGTTCAACTACACATGCACAGGTTTAAAAGAATATCTCCATGCAAAAAGTGCATTGGGGGATTTCCAGAAGAGTAGACCCAAATATAAAAAGGTCAATTAAGATGAGAGGTCTGGTACTGTTCACCCAAAACTGTGTTTTAGAGAATTTAAATACAATACACAGTAAATTAGATTTGATTTCTGCTAAATTATGCTTTGATACTACATTCAGCCCAAGCCGGCTTCAATCAAAGTCACGCTACAGTTCTGTTATGCTAATGCCCGCTGCTGTGAGTGAGTGGGTGATATGGAAATCAGATGGCAAACGTGAGCAGGAAGCCTACGCTGAGCCTGCGGTGGGCTTGGAGACGCGGGATGGGGGACCCTAAAGGTTAATCATATCATGTTCAAAGCTGTTTTTACAGGAAAATATGACTTTCTATGGCAGACATGAACATGGAGACAGTCATGAAGCAGTTGCATGCATTAATATGTGGCAAGGCAGTTACAGGCACATTCTTCAGCTCCTTCTTTAGGTGTAATTTTGCGCCTGAGTGAATAAGCTTATTTCATAACAATAAAGATTATGACCTTTGTATCTTACACTCAGATGAATTTTTTTTGTTATTTAATATTTTTACTGATTAAATTCCAGTACTTTCTAAAGCATATTTGAAATGTACATTCTTTCATCATTTGCTTATTTTAAAGACTTGCTGAGTTGAAAACTGTTTAATACAGTAACAATAATTAAAATCAATTGAGTGTTTATTAAGGCCCAGAAGGTGTGTCAAACCATCCATAGGCATTATCTTATTTAATATTCACAGAGCTCTATGTCTTCACTTCTACCATTATGACGTACAGACCAGTAAGTTGAATCTTATTAAAGGCTTTTAAAGATTAAACCAATAGATAGGAAGACAGATGATTTCTGATCCATTTGATAGTTGGACCTCTTAAACATGTGGTTCACTTCAAATCATATGACTGACAATTTATATCTATTACTAAACACAAGGATAAAAATTATATGCTATGGTTTCTAAGATGGTATAATATTGCTAAAATCGTAACATGTTTTTCCTAAATAATTGCTGTTATTGTTAAAGGACATAAAATCTATAATCTTGCTCTTTCTGTACTACCTGTAAGTACATCCTTTCTGAAGTACACTTATTTCAAGTCATTCTTCATTCAAAACCTACAGTGCCTTTTCTATGGCTTGCCATTGCCATGCTTGTAAATCACTCTCCTCTGTGTATCATTTTGTCTTCCATCAGCTGTCCCAGGGTTTTATCATCCGCATGCTCACCTGTGCTCAAACCAGCTCCGACACTTCAGCAGACGAATCTACTTTCAATCACTTGCTTAAGTATTTGCTTGTTTTAGTGATTAATCCGTCTTGATATCTATTAGTCTTTGATCCATCTTGTCAACAACGATTAACCTGAACACACTCTAATCTTGTACTTTTCTTCTGTTCTTCCCACTTTAAGGTACTTTCCCTTGCTTGTATTGTCTTATTTCTCTATCCCTCGTCCCCGCGCCCACGGCCTCAGTGCCTTCATTGTTCTGTTCCATTGTAAGCTCTTACTGGTAAGGTGTGCTATCTACTATTTGCAATGATATAGTTCTCTATTTGGTCTGGAAAATCTCCAAATAGTGAACTCTAAATGAATAATTTGGAATAGAAAGTTAAGGGGAAAAGTTACTTTATTATCATAGTAATCTGGGTGGGGAGACATCGAAGAAAATATGTTTGAAACTATTTCCTAATTGATTTTAATATGCCCTTCTGTCGGAGAAGGCGATGGCGCCCCACTCCAGTACTCTTGCCTGGAAAGTCTCATGGACGGAGGAGTCTGGTGGGCTGCATGCAGTCCATGGGGTCGCAAAGAGTCGGACACGACTGAGCGACTTCCCTTTCAATTTTCACTTTCATGCATTGGAGATGGAAATGGCAACCCACTCCAGTGTTCTTGCCTGGAGAGTCCCAGGGATGGGGGAGCCTGGTAGGCTGCCGTCTGTGGGGTCACACAGAGTCAGACACGACTGAAATGACTTAGCAGCAGTACCTCATTCCCACTGCACCAAAAACTTACTGTAAAATGAGTAGCCACCACCCTAGAGTGACAAAGGCAACATACAAAAACACAGGTACTATGTAACAACAATTCTAAAGTTCTCATCAAAAAAAATTAGTTAATAGGCTTAGCCTCACCAACAAGAAACAGCAAGAATTCACTTCACTAACATGAAATGTAGAACAGGAGTTGAATATTTACTCAGTAATCAGAACAGGTCGGCTTCTAATTGATAAATGACTGTTCCTTCAACTTATTTAATTCTATTTAATTTTTACTATTTAACACTTCACTTGATTTCCAAAGAACTTTTGTTAATAATATTGGAAATGCATAATGTCATGAAAATATTTAATTTGAAACTTATTAACACATAATCCATTTCAGGGGAAGAAATGCATTTATAATGAAAAATATAATTTAGGGATATAAGATTTAAAATGATCATTTTTATAAACCCAATTTAATCACATTTTATTCGTCACTGGTTTTAAGAAATATAAACTATTAAAGTGCTAAATTACATACCTTTCCAATTAATCATTTTCTTACCGAGTCCATACCAATAACCCTCTAGATGAGTGATGTGGTTTCTTTCTCACCAGTGCCTTCCTTCTACCTAATGTTAAAAATTCTTGTTCCATAATAAAACCCAATATCTATACCTTTTTCAACAATAATTTATAACAATCTACCTTTCTATATGTGATGTACATTATATATATATGCTTTTTTAATGTCAAACTGAAAAAGAAAAACTACTAAATGGTTTACTGTTTCCATAAATATGGAAAGTAAAATGGTCAGAAAATTGAATGACACAAATCACAATCTTTAGATATTTTGTCTATTTAGATTTCATATGCTACTCTCCATCTATGAGAGGTCTTACATGTACAAACTGCATTCAGTCCTTGTATGTGAGTAAAAACCTGTGCCAAATATGCAGCTATACTCTTTATATTTTTTAACCACTGTTGTGGAATTTATTGATTATGGGAAGACTAATTTTTGTAGGTTCATATAACATTGAAAGATAAAGTAACTCATGGTCATTCAAAATCTGTTGACTAAAGTAGGCTGTGAAGCTAGTCAAACATGTTCTATAAGGTAACTACAAAATACTGTAAGTGGACTTCTAAACTGACTGTTTTAGTAATTGGGAAAGCAAGTACAAAGAGCATCAAAGGTACTGAGTTTTGGTGGTAAGCGGGACATGCAAATGAAAAGCATGTGTATGTTTTGTGATTGTGATTAAAACCATGCTCTTTAATTTATAGTCACAGATAACATGCTTCTTCTTGAAAATGAGCAATGTAAATATAGAAAATGAAATAATTCCACAACTATCTAGAAAAAATAGAATGTCCTTGCAAAAGATAAGTTCATTTGTTTCAAAATACCTTGCACATTTAAATCTCATCGGCAAGCATGTAAAAACAGAGTTAAAACAAACAGCTCCACCACACAGCTTCACTGGACCCTGATGCTGGGAAAGCTACAAGGCAGGAGAAGGGGATGACAGAGGACAAGATGGTTGGATGGCATCACCCACTCAATGGACACGAGTTTGAGCAAGCTCTGGAAGATGGGAAGGACAGGGAAGCCTGTCTGGCATGCTGCAGCCCATGGGGTTGCAAAGAGTCAGACCGGACTGAGTGACTGAACAACAACCCCACAGACATTTTGTACTTAATTTTTTTTTTTAAACTGGAAGCCCCAAAGTAATAAATTTGTACTAGAAATAAATTCAGATGTTTGTTGGCACTTTAACTCATATAATAGTATTTAATTATTTTAAGCATTTACTGGTATTATTCAGTGTTAGGGTCTGAGGGTACTCAGATCTCTGTTCTCTGGAACTTACTGCCTATCAGAGGAAACTTACATGAAAATAATCAAGCATGACACAACGTGAGGAACATAAGTGTTGTAATACAGGATGTCCCACCATTACAAAAGTAACTTGACTTTGTCTCCGACAGTTAGGGAAAGCATTGAAACAGAAAAAGAGACAGTAAGAGATAGATTTGTTCTTTTGAGATAGAGCAGGTGAGAAAGGAAGGGGGTGAAGTTGTTCTTCACAGAGGTAAAAACACATGCCTTATGTTAGAGACAGAAGTTTTCTGGATTGCACCGATGTACTATTACCATCACCTGGCTTCACTGACCCCTTTAGAAAATCAGGTAAATGTTTGTTAAACTGAAGGATTTATGCTGGTGGAACCATGTATTTTTCTATGTAAATGGGCTTTACTGACTTTAGCAAGTCTGATTTAATCCTCTAATGGTATTAAATATTTCTACATTGCAATAAATTTAATAGTTAATATAAAGTGTTTTGTTGGACATGTTTACAGATCATTTTACACTTTAGTGTATGTGAAATTACTAAAATAGATTTGCACTTCAATTATAGGCAATCATTACCTATAGGAAATCATCCTAAAATCTAACATGTGATTTTAATGAACTCTTGAATTCTCTAAGTTATAAATGGAGAAAATTTTAAACGAATTCTGATTTTTGAAAATGACCTTTTCCCATATTATTCTATCCTTCATCAATAGTAGCTTTGCTTCTGTACTGTGCTTTCCTGACTAAAATACTGAGATACAATAAAACAGTAAAATTTTGTTTTCCTTAAGAGACTGTTAATTTCCAAGGAAAATAACATTAATATTAAAACTAATGAATTATTAAATGCAACAATATTTACATTATTCTTTAAAAAGATCTCATTTTCACCAGGGGAAGAAAAATAGTCAAAGGAGTGGTTTAAAAAAAAAAAATCCTCTCTAGATACTAACTAGGAAAACTAGAGTCCTCAGTATTGCAAGTAGAGGAGGTTGTAAGCGTGGAGGTGAGGAGGGAAAACTATAGCTTAAAAACGGCTCTTCGTGTAAATGGTGAGACAAGACATCCATTTTCACTCACTTAACCTGTCAACTTGCCAGAACTGTCATGTCAGCACTCCAGCTAAACCACGAGGGCTGATCACATCCCATTATCTCATTTTTTAGAAAAAGATTGCATGAAAATGCCAATCAGGAAAAAAAAAAAAAAAAAGGCAGGGGGAGGGACTTGCAACTAAGGAACAAATGTACTGATGCTGAAGTGTTGCTTAGTTAACGGAATTTTAATATGCAACTGCAATGTTTCTTAATAACATTAATTACACGCTTAGTAAGGCACCATCCTAACTCATTAGTGCCTTCTTTTTTGTTGTATTTTATCTCCTACTAGCAGAATGGGGACTATATGATTGGCCTGTTACCATTAATGTTGCTTAATCTTTTTATAGCACTATTTAAAGCTGCTTGCATAAACATTTTCTAGGCAAGTATTACCTATGTGTGCATATGTGTGTATCAATTAACTGCACCAACACTTGGTGTACCCCTACCACGTGTAAATGTTATGCTAGACCTAGAGACAGCAGAAAGAGAAGCACAACAATGTATTTACTGACAAAGAGCTAATAGTTTTGTAGGGGAGATGAAAATAATATCCTTAATAAATCTAGGAAGTAATGTTTGCTATAAGAGATATTTTAAAAGGCATTCACACATATTTCAATTCAAAATTTAATTTAATTTAATTTGGTAGTTTATATATTTTTAATGAATCTAATTAGTAGTATTCCCTTGAGTGACATTTCATACATTTAAAACAGTAGTGTAGTAATTCAGATGGCATGCATATAATATTTAGGTATAATATACATCATGATATATATTTTACAATATATATATAAATATATATAAGGTGGTATCTTTCTGTCAATGAAATATTGTAATTTATAAAAGTGAAATTTTTTCTTAGAAGGTGTGATTAACACATTAATGCTATTTCTTTCTGACAATAGCCAGTGTAGTCTTCTAATACTAATCCCGTATTACTGTTTTTACTTCTCCCTGGTGGTTCAGATAGTCAAGAGTCTGCCTGCAATGCAGGAGACCTGGGTTTGATCCCTGGGTTGGGAAGATCCCTTGAAAGGAATGGCAACTCATCCAGTAGTCTTGCCTGGAGAATTTCATAAACAGAGGAGCCTGGCGGGCTACAGTCCCTGGGGTCACACAGAGTCAAATATGACTTTTACATTACTGTGATATTTGATATTTATAGTACTTTACATTTAACTACTAAGTAAACATGCTGTTTATTTTATTTTTATTTGAAAAGACTCCAAAATTAATGAGATTTTTATTATTTAGGTTAAAATTATAAGTTTTTAATATTTAGGTAAATATCATTCAGAAAACTAAGATCATGGCATCTGGTCCCATCACTTCATGGGAAATAGATGGGGAAACAGTAGAAACAGTGTCAGACTTTATTTTGGGGGGCTCCAAAATCACTGCAGATGGTGACTGCAGCCATGAAATTAAAAGACACTTACTCCTTGGAAGGAAAGTTATGACCAACCTAGATAGTGTATTGAAAAGCAGAGACATTACTTTGCCGACTAAGGTCCGTCTAGTCAAGGCTATGGTTTTTCCAGTAGTCATGTATGGATGTGAGAGTTGGACAGTGAAGAAAGCTGAGTGCCAAATAATTGATGCTTTTGAACTGTGGTGTTGGAGAAGACTCTTGAGAGTCCCTTGGACTGCAAGGAGATCCAACCAGTTCATTCTAAAGGAGATCAGTCCTGGGTGTTCTTTGGAAGGACTGATGCTAAAGCTGAAACTCTAGTACTTTGACCACCTCGTGCGAAGAGTTGACTCGTCGGAAAAGACTCTGATGCTAGGAGGGATTAGGGGCAGGAGGAGAAGGGGACGACCGAGGATGAGATGGCTGGATGGCATCACGGACTCAATGGACGTGAGTCTGAGTGAACTCCGGGAGTTGGTGATGGACAGGGACGCCTGGCGTGCTGCAATTCATGGGATCGCAAAGAGTCAGACACGACTGAGCGACTGAACTGACCTGAACTGAACTGAATGAAATAAAGGCTTTTTGCTCCACCTTCCTCTATTAAATGCAACAAAAGAAATGAATAATATGGAAAAACTACCATAACACCAAACTACAAATTATGAAGTGCTCTTGCCAATCACGGTTGAATCTGGAGGAAAATGAGGACAGGAAATGAACAATAACTAGACTCAATCCACAATCCTTTATCAGTACCAATTTCACAAAAAGTATCTTTCAACACTGCAAGAGCCCATTCCATCATCCCTTGATAGGGAAAAGGAGATTAGGAGTTAAGAAGGAGACTTGGGAAATATGAGAGATGACTTCAAAGTTAACCCACTAAAACTCATAAGTCAGGAGAGAAGTACTGTAGGAAAAAAAAGGCCCAGTTGATTATGGATAGGGAAAGTTTAAGGTGGCCCCCATAATGTTCACTTCCTGAAGTTACTCCCATGATTGTTATGTGACAAAAGGGATTCTGTAGCTGTAATTAAGGTCACTAATCAGTCAACCTTAAGATAGGTCTTAGGGAACTTAAGGCTAATTTAGGGGTGTAACCCAATCAAAAAAGACCTTTCAATCAGGGGATTTTCTCCAGCTGATAGCAGACCAATAAGTGAGAGGTAAGCACAGCCCTTGAAGGATTCAAGGGGTCACTGCTGACTTTGGAGGCTGTGGTAACCACATGCAAAGGTTAGCAAGCAAACTGCGAACAGCTTCTGGCTGGCAGCAAACAAGAAAATGGTGATGTCGATGCTACAACTACAAAGAACTTAGTACTGCCAACAACCTCCATGAATTCTGAAGTGGATTCTTCTGGAGAGTCTCCAGAGAAGTGCTCAGCCTGATCAACATCTTGACCTGGCCTATGAGGTGCTAAGAAGAGGACTGAGTTGAGCCTGATTGGACTTTTGATCTACAAAACTGTGGCCTAAAAAAATGGGTGCTGTTTAAAGACAGAAATATAGATGAATGGAACAAAATAGAAAGCCCAGAGATAAATTTATGCACCTATGGACACCTTCTCTTTGACAAAGGAGGTAAGAATATACAATGGAGAAAGGACAATCTCTTTAACAAGTTGTGCCAGGAAAACTGGTCAACCACTTGTAAAAGAATGAAACTAGAACACTTTATAACACCATACACAAAAATAAAATCAAAATGGATTAAAGGTCTAAATGTAAGACCAGAAACTATAAAACTCCTAGAGGAAAACATAAGCAAAACACTCTCTGACATAAATCACAGCAAGTGCCTCTATGACCCACCTCCCAGAGTAATGGAAATAAAAGCAAAAATAAACAAATGGGACCGAATTAAACTTAAAAGCTTTTGCACAATGAAGTAAAGTATAAGCAAGGTGAAAAGACAGTCTTCAGAATAGAAAAAATAATAGCAAAAGAAACAACTGACAAAGAATTAATCTCCAAAATATAAAAGCAGCTCATGCAGCTCAATACCAGAAAAATAAATGGCCCAATCAAAAAATGGGCCAAAGAACTTAACAGACATTTCTCCAAAGAAGACATACAGATGCCTAATAAACACATAAAAAGATGCTCAACATCACTCATTATCAGAGAAATGCAAATCAAAACCACAGTGAGGTACCATGATCTCACACTGGTCAGAATGGCTGCCATCAAAAAGTCTACAAACAATGCTGGAGAGGGTGTGGAAAAAAGGGAACCCTCTTACATTGTTGGTGGGAATGCAAACTAGTACAGCCACTATGGAGAACAGTTTGGAGATTTCTTAAAAAAATGGAAATAGAACTGTCACACAACCCAGCAATCCCACTGCTGGGCATACACACCGAGGAAACCAGAATTGAAAGAGACACGTGTACCCCAATGTTCATTGCAGCACTGTTTATAATAGCCAGGATGTGGAAGCAACCTAGATATCCATCAGCAGATGAATGGATAAGAAAGCTGTGGTACATATACACAATGGAGTATTACTCAGCCATTAAAAAGAATACATTTGAGTCAGTTCTAAATGAGGTGGATGAAACTGGAGCCTATTATACAGAGTGAAGTGAGTCAGAAAGAAAAACACCAATACAGTATGCTGCTGCTGCTGCTAAGTCACTTCAGTTATGTCCGACTCTGTGCGATCCCAGAGACAGCAGCCTACCAGGCTCCCCCATCCCTGGGATTCCTCAGACAAGAACACTGGAGTGGGTTGCCATTTCCTTTTCCAATGCATGAAAGTGAAAAGTGAAAGTAAAGTCACTCAGTCTTGTCCGACTCTTAGCGACCCCATGGACTGCAGCCTACTAGGCTCCTCCGTCCATGGGATTTTCCAGGCAAGAGAGGCATATATATGGAATTGAGAAAGATGGTAATAACTACCCTAAATGGAAGACAGCAAAAGAGACAGATGTAAAGAACAGATTTTTGGCTCTGTGGGAGAAGGCAAGGGTGGGATGATTTGAGAGAACAGCATTGAAACATGTATATAAGCATATGTGAAATAGATGGCCAATCCAAATTTGATGCATGAAGCAGGGCCCTCAGAGCTGGTGCACTGGGGCAACCTGGAAGGATGGGATGAGGAGGGAAGCGGAAGAGGGTTCAGGATGAGGGGACACATGTAGAGCCATGGCGGATTCATGTTAAAGTATGGCAAAAACCACCACAATATTGTAAGGTAACTAGCCTCAAATTAAAATCAATAAATTTTTTTAAAAGGGTGCTGTCTAAGTCCCTCAATTTGTGGGCGTTTGTTACATAGCTGTGGAAAAACTAGTATACCTAAAAAGCATCTTCATTATGAAGCAGGAAGTATGAAGGAAGATGAAAAGGGTTTTATATAGAATATAGGGACCTGGTAACTTAAAGTGGTCTGTTCTGTACTACTAAAATCACTAGCATACCAAGAGGAAAGTAACATGTTTTTTGAGAAAATATTCAAGATAAGAGTCTAAATAAAAGTTACTGAATAACCCTGATACTTTTCACTTTCTCTTCTCCAAACATGCAAACTCTAGTTTTTAGCCATTAACTAGATGGTTAATCAAATAGGGACTAAAACAGGATCTATGCAAAACTAAATAAAACAATAAAACTTATATTAACTAATTACTTATCTAATGAATGACAGAAAATAACATAATCATTAGTCAAAGGGGGATAAAACATCTATATCTTCCAAATATAACATAAGGGAACAGAGAAATACTTTAGAATAAATAGCTGTTTATAGTCTAAATAGAATTATATCCAACAGGGTCACTCTTAAAAAAAAAAGACACAAACAAAATCTCAAAAAAAAGAGGTTCAGGGGCTAAAAGACAAGTGGAGAAGAATGGTTTTTTTTTTTTTTAATTGATTTTTATTTTTTAGTTTGTTTTGCTTTACAATACTGTATTTGTTTTGCTATACATTGACATGAATCAGCCACGAGTGTACATGAACTCCCAATCCCAACCCCCACCTACCCACTCCCGCCCCACACCTTCTCTCTGGATTATCCCCGTGCATCAGTCCCAAGCGTCCTGCATCCTGCATCAAACCTAGACTGGCGATTCGTTTCACTTATGATATCATACATGTCACAGAATGCTTTGTTCAAGCTTACCAAAGAAATTAACAAAAGTTAAAGATATATAATTGAGAAATAACTGAAAAAGGAAGGTGATAACAGGCATTAAGAAATCAAACAAGATGAAAAATGATGATGTCAAAATTATTATAGAGAAGTTAACAAATATGGAATTGAGACAAAGGAAAGCCAATATAACTGATGTATTTGAGGAAAAGAACTGAGAAAGGAAAAATACCCAAAGATAAAACAAAAGAAATAATATTGAAATAGAGTAAATTAAAACATGAATCTGTAGATTTAAGGGGTTGTGCTGTTCTAGGAACATTAGACACAGGTGATCAGGCTCAAGGTATAACACAGCAAAGTTATTGGAAGAAGGGAATATATTGATATTCATATTAATACTCATAAAAGGGTATCCCACTGAGGATAAAAATAGTTTGTGAACCTTGAATTTCACTACAGAATTTTTCAATATGAAGACAATTGAAAGTCTGAGAAAAAAATATGACTCAATAAATTTATACCTACCCTTCAAATTAGAGGCATTGAACAGACACTGTCAAACACAAAAGATGCTTCCAAAAGAATCAAGTCAGTGACTAACACCAGCCAAGCATGAGAAGTAACCAGGAATTGATTTTTCACTTTAAAAATTAGCATTACCCTATATGCAAGTCAGGAAGCAACAGTTAGAACTGGACATGGAACAACAGACTGGTTCCAAGTAGGAAAAGGAGTACATCAAGGCTGTATATTGTCACCCAGCTTATTTAACTTATATGCAGAGTACATCATGAGAAATGCTGGGCTGGAAGAAGCACAAGCTGGAATCAAGATTTCCGGGAGAAATATCGATCACCTCAGATATGCAAATAATACCACCCTTATGACAGAAAGTGAAGAGGAACTAAAAAGCCTCTTGTTGAAAGTGAACGAGGAGAGTGAAAAAGTTGGCTTAAAGCTCAACATTCAGAAAACAAAGATCATGGCATCCGGTCCCATCACTTCATGGGAAATAGATGGGGAAACAGTGGCAGACTTTATTTTTTGGGGCTCCAAAATCACTGCAGATGGTGATTGCAGCCATGAAATTAAAAGACGTTTACACCTTGGAAAAATGTTATAACCAACCTAGATAGCATATTCAAAAGCAGAGACATTCCTTTGCCAACCAAGGTCCATCTAGTCAAGGCTATGGTTTTTCCAGTGGTCATGTATGGATGTGAGAGTTGGACTGTGAAGAAAGCTGAGCGCCAAAGAACTGATGCTTTTGAATTGTGGTATTGGTGAAGACTCTTGAGAGTCCCTTGGACTGCAAGGAGATCCAACCAGTCCATTCTACAGGAGATCAGTCCTGAGTCTTCTTTGGAAGAAATGATGCTAAAGCTGAAACTTCAGTACTTTGGCTACCTCATGCAAAGAGGTGACTCAATGGAAAAGACTCTGATGCTGGGAGGGATTGGGGGCAGGAGGAGAAGGGGATGACACAGGATGAGATGGCTGGATGGCATCACCGACTCAATGGACGTGAGTTTGAGTGAACTCCGGGACTTGGTGATGGACAGGGAGGCCTGGCATGCTGCCATTCATGGGGTCACAGAGTCGGACACGACTGAGAGACTGAACTGAACTGAAAGATATTTTAAATGTTTCGCATCACGGGAACACTGTTAGAATAAACACAATTGAATGCATGTTTAACCTACTATTTAATCAAAACATGTGGAGCCATGAAAAATGTGATACTTAATAAAAATTAAATGGGAATCTGCATAAAGTAGCTAATTAGTGCCAGGTGCATGAAACATTAAGGGCTCCTAGGAGAGAGATGATCACTTCAGGTCTTGGGGTAACAGCTTGTCCAAAGAAGAAAGGCTGCAGAGAATAGCAGTATAGGTTTCCTCCTAAGAGATGCTTAGGAGGTCTTTTGCAGAAAAGCTGACCTTGACATGAGAGGATTTATATATAGTATCCATCTAGTTACTGCTTAAAAAAAAAACAAACTATAATATTTCCATTATTAAGTTAAATTATATCCAGCACATTGTTTTCCAAATTTCGAGGTGGGGTGGAGGGTGGAGGTGTTGAAAAACCAGTTGCATTATTTTTAAAGTAATATCTGCTTTATAGTATAATATTTATGAATGAATTTTTCCAGGCACTCACTTTTTATGGACCTTTTAGTGGCCTCAGTCAAATGCTTCAGAGCATGTTATAGGAAAGAAAAAAGTCCACTTCAACTTGAAACAGAACTTTCTAAAATGAGGGTATGTTAATTTTTGTCTTTAAACAAAGATTGAAAAAATATGTCCCTATAGATTTCTATTTAAACAGTGGCTGCATCTTCAAAATAATAATAATAAAAGATGGGAATTTTGCCAGAAATGTTTACATGCCTCTATACTTACAAACTCCTGTGTGGCCAATTATATTCTATAGAAAGAAACATACTTTTGAGTTACTAAATTAGGAAATAATTGGAAGTCTCTATAACGTTGTGTACTGTCAATTTGTTTTTGATGTTAAATGAGTTTCACCTGATATACTCAGCTTTTAGTTTCCATACTGGAGGCAATCAGTATGTAGCAGATGGTACACAAGACACAAACGAAGCAGGCCTCACCATCACACGCAAGGCAGCTGGTAGATTTGACAGTTCTTTTCCAAATTACTCATCATGTTTTGAGTTGCTGCTCGGAAAAAAATGTGTTGCCCATCTCCAAAATAGATGTTCTTTTTTATTTTTAAGCTTGGGAAAGACTTCCAATAGAAAATAAGACAGATGGGCATAGGAAGCAAGATATTTATCCCTATTTAGAACCTTTTCTTCTGTTAGTTCCCTCATCATAAGAATTTTCCAAACAAACAAATGAATATTTCAACATTCAGACTTAACTATGCCCTAGGATATACTTTTGCTTCTCATATAAAAAATGCTGTTGGGACAGGGAAAAGTCAAAATCACAGAATGCGCTGGTGGATTTTTAATGAAAAAGTGGCATTTGTCAAGATTCTGTGGTGACGATAACTAAGGAAGTTAGATTCCAGGACTCCTGGCGGTGTTGATGACAATGCCCATGAGTAAGTGAAATCTGAGAACACTTTCTGCCATTGGCACTTATGTGATTGTTTGCTTTCAGTAGGATTTTTCACATTGAAATTCTCAAACTCGAGTGTTTTTTATCTTCTCAAAAGTACAGAAAAAAAGATGTTTATTCCCACTGTAAATTGCATAGAGTTTCCAATTCTTTGACTCAAATGCAGCTTATAAGAGTTGTCCATTTTGGAAGTTTACAATGATTTCTAAAAGGACTTTCCCCACAGACTACCAAGCTTCATCTGGTATGTAATGTAATTATTGATTTCTGAATCTATAAGTATTCCATAATCTGCATATATTTCTAATTTTCTTTTAAAAGCTTTATACAGGAACTACCCACTGAATTTTCTCTAAATCTTATACATTTGGTACATATTTCTTCACATAGTTTATACTAGCATCGAAGATGGATTTTCCTCTCCTTTCTGTGGTTTCTACTTTGTAGAATACTGTTTATGCTACTGCTAAGAGTTTCAAAGTTAAAAAACATTTAGTCTACTAACAAATATTAATAATGTAGTTTTCAAGCATCTGAATATTTAATTCAAGATTTTACTTAATTTGTATCTTCTAACCTTACAATAAAAGTTGCCTTATCTATAATTCCTGAATTAAAATTGATGTAATAAATTGATGAAAAGAAAAAGCAAATAATTTCCCCATTATCAGTCTTCTTTGGTGATCCAATAAAGGCATATCAAACATTCAGTTTCCCAAATTAATAGTAGTTGTCAAGTTTAAAGTATAGTTCTTCATATCTCTCAACATTGTCATGTCATTCAAGAAAGATTTATGAAATGACAGGCTTTCCCAGAATAAAGTACAATGTGTCAAGAAGCTATTCTTTAGTTCCTGTCCAATGGGAATTTAAGAAATCATTTTGAAAAGGAATAAAAACAGAAATAAATTTTGAATTGCTTTGTAGGTGACAAATACATCTAATACCCTGCATACATCATATTTTCAAAGAGTTTTTATATACTGAAAATTATTAACATATTGTTCTATGTTTTGGGAACTTGCAAAATAATATAGATCAAGTGGTCATGTTTTATTGGCATAAAACTTTATATACAAAGATTATAATTTAATGTGATTTTCCTGTTAATTTGCAAGGTTATTATTTTATTCTTTCCCACTTAATTCTTAAATTTTGATGTCATACCATAAATATATACACATCAATATGAATTCTTACAAATGCAAAAACTATAACATATTCATTAAACTTCTAAAAGCATCAGTTGTAAAAGTATGATCAATTAAATGGTGTTTTAAGGAAAAAATGTCTACGGTTTATGTTGAAATTGATGATAAGCCATAAGTATATTCCAGAAATACTGAAATGTGAAATAATATGTCTCAGAAACTAGACATATGTAAACCAATGTTGACATACAAAACTCTTCACATATATGGTCATTCTTGAATTCAATTTATTCCTACATCAGTTCTGATAAGTAAGGACTTTTCTCTCAGTTTTATACAGGAAGTGACTGGGGATTAGGAATGTTGAGTAACTGACAAAGGGAGTACTGCTTGGAAATAGCAGAACAGAAATACAGATTTGGAAGCCAAAGTTCTTTTTACTGTATTTGCTATCTGTATAAGAAGACATTACATAACAATAATGTCTGTGAATGTTTCAACCAATGGGGGAAAAAGGTTATGAGTTTGGATGACTATATACCAAATATCAATAATGTCAAGCCAGTATATTAATGAAGCTTTTGAAGTTAGGTGAACCAGTTATATAGCTCTGTCAAACTGAAAAACTTATTAAAGTACCTCTTGGTATATTAAAGAAGCAATCCATTTAAGCATATATCTATTTATTTACTTTTAACACAATTACCAAGATTTATTCAAACACATTTCTTGACAGGTTAAGCTAAACTTTAAAATAAATGCAGAAAGTTTATTAAAAAATATTTTATCTTTGTTTAAAAATAATTACCACTCAAATTAATGCAAGCACAAGCTGTTAATTTCAGTTTTGCAAAGCCAAATGAAGAATAATATAGTCAAACAATTTTTCATGCCAAAGAACACAGATCATCATTTCCTTTTCTTCTAGATGTAAGCGTTGACTTACAAAAACTTAAGCATTCTACTAAAGTTTGTTTAAGTGGCATGCAGATAAGTGTGCAGCAGTAAAAAATACCCTTACAAAGCAGAGACTCCAAGCAGCTTAAAATATGTACATAAAATAATAAAACTTCTTAATCTAGTTCATAATCTTTCATCTTAACAGAGAAAATTGAAGTGTAATTTTCTCAAGAAAAGTTAACAGTATATAATATTCACTATTCACATATTCTTTTACATGAAAATTTTACCTATTAATTGCAGAGTAGTAAAAAGTAACTACATGGTTTAGTAAAGTGATGAAAAAGTCAGAAGCAACTTTTACAGCAGACAGTCCCTCAAGTAATATTTTAACAGGGGTGAACAAATGTATTTCAATCTGTCATATCCTAATATGTATGAGCTATGAAGCATTGTACAAAGCCATGCGAAATGGATAGAAGGATGGCTACTTACCCACAGGGCGAGCTGTAGACATTACAATGGTGTGGTGAGAACATAAAAAAGAAATTAAAAAAAAAGAAAGAAAAGAAAATTATCAGAATGCATGATGTGTAATGTTACATTTAAGTATGGACAGTAGGGTGATTTCTAGTGTCATTATTCAAGTATGAACAGGATGTCCTAGCTTGATAAAAACTGAACATTATAAATAGAAGTCTAAGAAAACAATTACTTTGCATGCTGAGATTAACTCTAAGCAGTTTGACAGATATTATACATGAGGTCTTATCATCATCATCACTTACTACAGTTATTATTTCAAAGATCTTTTTAAACAGCCTTGTGTTATCCCAAAGTTAAGAACCTGATGAATATAACTATTCAAGTCACAGACTAGCAAATGTCATGTCAATAAAAGAAGGTCTCACTGTCTGATTTAAATAGCAATTGGATTTTAGGCATGGTTAGTCAGAACCATTACAGGGACTACAGAAAAAGCCCCTGACGCTGCTTTTCAGCCAGTAATAAGTTAAGATCACATCACTTTTCATCCGTGGACAGGGTGGATGAAAATATAACAAATAGGTTGGAACTCCTTAGAGATTTCAACTGAGTAGCTCTCTAACCACTGTTAAGCTCTTTTCTTTTTTTGGCAGAGGGCAGGAAACAATGACTGACAAATTGATTCTTGTTCACACTGAGAATGGCTTTCAAACTGCTGCTTCAACAAATTATTATTTTTTATTATTCCATAACTTTCAATCACTAAAATCAGTTGAAATAGGCAACCCTTTTTATAAATGCACAGAAATTGAAGGAGACACACATGGGCTTAATAATACTTTCTTTAAAAAGAATATTGCCAAATCAATTTAGATAGTAAACCACTTTGTATAAAAGCAATAGACAAATATAAAACATGTGGCCCCATTATTCAAAGGAAGAAGAAATCAATTTAGTAGCATTTGAACTTTTATGAAAACTTACATTTCAAAATATAAATTTATTCAACAAACAAGTGCTTCACCTCATACCCCAGTAGATAAAGCTCTAGTGCAAACACAATGTAACACTCAAACTTATGAGTAGTTTTGTCTTGATTTCTTCTTATGCATGGTGAGACAGATACAGCCATTGAAACCATATTTACAGACAGACATTCATTCACTCATTCAACAAATACATCACAATTCTAGCTCTGTGGAATCTTTGAAACTGTACTGGAACTTCTTCTCTATGAGATTCATGGTCTTAGGATATTATTCACAATTAAAAGGGCGAAGACCATTCAAAGAAGAATAAAGCAATTATAGCAACTGAATGAAAATTCAGCTTCGTGAAAGTTCAGCTTGGTGAAACTCTTAGTGTGTCCTAGAGTCTACAGAGGATTTACTACAGCAAGAGGAAGAAAGTAAGCTGAACTATACACAATAATTTCTGTTTTCGGAGGGGCACACAACCATAACAACTAAGAACACAAAAACAGACTAACATAATAAAGTTGTGCCATATTCTAACGAATAAGAGTTCTCAGTTTTGCAAATGTGTAGTAGAAAAAGAACTTAGTTTCTAATTTTATAATTTTATTTTTCAGGTGCCACTTTTGAATCTGAAAATAGTGTTTCCTTTAGAAACAAAAAGCCATTTTGGGTCTAAAGAGAGAAAAGAAAAAAAAAAGGGTAAGACATCATGCTTTCAAGAAAAAAAAATACATTTCTGTTTCAGTCTCAGGTAATTCCAAGAAAATTAGAACTTTATTGCTCTAGAAATAGTTTTTGAAATTGTTCAAGTTTTCCTAATGAAGCCTTGTTTAGGCAAAGCCAATTTAAGCAATTTAAAAAATGGGAAAAATGTGTTTACAAATATGTAGTTTGTGTTCACTTATTTTGGAGCCATGTTAAAAAGTTCTATCAGATCATGAATTACTTGATAAGAATATAAATATCAGGAGGCTTACTGTTGTCTAGAAATATTTTTCTAATTTTATGTTTGTCCAGTCAGCAAAGAGAACTACTTGCTATTATGTTTAATTTTATAGTCTATTTTCACCATATTTCTGAAGTGGAAAACAACTGAATAAGTCTGTTTCAGATGTTGATTATAAAACTTTCTTTCTTTTTCTTTTCCAAAATTGGATAGAGTAAATATCATGATAAAATTTCAGCAGAAATATCACAATAAACTTATTGTCTTTGTCACAAAGCAACATTTCATCCTGGAAAAAAAAAAACCCAAAAAATAGCAGGTGGATGTTTTCAAAATCAGCAAATTATACTAAACTGCGTCCTTGAGTTAAATGGATGAAAATGGATGTGGCCCTCTTTGGTCGGTTGACCCTGTTCTGATAAAACAATCCAGAGAAGGGTTGAACATTTCATTTACATGCACAGAAAAATGAGTGTAAAATACTAAGCTGCAGATAATATGTTTTTTTTTTCCCTGTTAACCTCTTAGCATGAGAAATCCCAACTGCTTTTCCTAATGTTTTTAAACAATTTTTACTCCCCAGTCTATTATATTATGGGGATTTTTATTCTTTAACCCTGTTTTTGACACATTAGTCAGATGAAAATAAATACCAAATAGATTAAACTCTCTAATGCATCTTTAGGACACACATCAGGGGAGAGATTATTAGGTTTTCTGCTTTTAAAAAAAGTCCTATTGAGAACAAACAACTCTTTCTATTTGTTTTGTACATTAGGTTCAAACATCCACTGAGGAGGAGCATGCTTTGCTAAATGAAATAGTAAACCTGAAACTTTCAACAAATTATGAAAATAATTAGCTGGGGAAGTATCTTAAAGCAAACAGACCACTTCAAATCTCATTCATCCAAGCATTCATATAAAAGGAACCCTCTTGCTTCCATAAACAAACAGCTCCTCACATTTCTAACCATTTGTTTGGTCAGCAAATATTTTTTGACTAGAACATTTCTTGGTGAGTTGTTTATTTTTTCCACTTACTTTAGAAAAAGTAAACAAACAAACTTTTGGGGAAATTTGGTCAAGTTAATTGCTTTTGCAAAGGGCTGACTAGATAAAAGCAAACATATATATATATAAAATCTACCAGAAAATGTAGATTAACCATAGTGAAGAGGCTTACAAAGCTCTCAGATTTTGCTCATATATTATCAGTATATACATATATATATATATTTTCAATTGGTATATGATCATAGCTTTTTAAAAAAATGAAAATATTTTTAAGCAACTGGCTTGCCAATTTTGTTTAAATTTATTCTGCATCTAAGTCCAACCTAGAATGTCTGGAAGGAGGAAAATGAATTAAGTGGAAGAGGAACAGAGTGAGAAGTTTGGAAATCACCAATATTTTTCTAGGTATCCAGAATCATCTAGACATTCAGAATGTCTCCTGATAGTTACCTGGAGGAAGATAAGTTTTTTTGTTTTTGTTTTTAATGATATGATGCCCAAATAATGTGTGTTAGCTGCTCAGTCATGCCTGACTCTCTGTGGCCCCTGCCTCCTCTGTCCATGAATTTTCCAGGCAAGAATACTGGAGTGGGTTACCATTTCCTCCTCCAGGGAATCTTCCCGACCCAAGGACTGAACCTGGGTCTCCTGCATTGCAGGCAGATTCTTTACCATCTGAGCCGCAAGGGAAGCCCAAATCATACGTCATGCAAAAATATTTTTCTTACCAGATAGAAGACCAGTCTGAGAATCCCTCACATACTTCTTGCCAATCCAAATTCTTCCAAGCCTTTCACCTAATCTCATGTAAACTGCGAGTCAAACTGCTCAAGGCTGAGGCAGTCTGACTAGACAAAGTGAAATACAACTGAGAGACAGGGATGTAAACTCACAGTCAAACTTCTATATTGAGAGTGATGGGAGGCGGAGGCATCAGTTGAGGGATGAAAGGCTGAAAGACTGAGCAATGGCTGTACTTGCCTATCTCTGTTAAGTCCCGTGAGTGTAAACAATGCCATGGGTAATATCTAGTTGGCAAAGGTAAGTGTAGCTGTGCACACGTACTATTTGGTACCTTGGGCTATATACTTTACTCCGCTGGATCAACATGCGCCACCAGGAAGACGCTTAATTCATTCTAGCTCGCTGTAGGGTTAAGTAATGCTTTCTTTCCCTTATAAGCAATGGCAGGGAGTCTGTAAATGGAAATTATTCCATGACTGAGAAAGTGCATGACACCCAGAAAGAGAAAGTTAATACAAGAGCAGCACTGACTATTTCAATTATTTAAGGCCAACGAACTTCACAGATCACTCTCCAAATCAGATTTCCTCAACGTGGGAGTTCCTTTTCCACCTTTGGAAGCAGTGTTAGTTTTTTTTTTTTTTTTTCAGATTGCTTTTTGAATGCTGAAATGAAAAAGAATTTCAAGAAAATTGTCTCCTAGTATAAAGTGACAATCTAGTAAACAAAAAACTGAGTATCTTTGAAACTAGTGACATTTAAAAGCTGTACTTAGATCAAAACAATGGAAACACAAAAGATCAGTGTACATCTTTTTTATTTTTAAGATTTAATTTTAAACTGTTAGCTGTTATTTATTAAATAAAAATTAATCACTTCCAATGCACATCCTTTCACATCCAAATTTGAAAGTAATTTTATTTCAATTAATAATTGAGAGGCATTTTATGTACTAATAAAACAGTGCAAGCTATTATTTTGATTATGAGTTCACTACCAATTTAACCAAATATTCGTCTGCTAGTTCAATTATATTTCATATCTTAAGTCTCTTACCTCTTACTGTGAGGGTAGCAGAAGCTTCTACTTTTCCAACCCGATTCTCAGCAATACACATATATGTGCCTTCATCTGTACTCATTGCTTTTTTAATTCTCAGTGTGTAATCATCTTTGATGTCATACCTGTGTAGAATATGGATTGGCTTTATTCAATAATATTCGTTGCATTTAGACAACACTTAGTATTCACCTTCATTTTTCTCTTTTATATTGTATTTTACCTAAAATAAAACACACACACACACACACACACACACAACATTCACTCATAAAGTATAACTACTTTGATTAAAGGTATTGCTAATAAGATCAATAATTTCATATCTGATCTCTAGCTGTTTGATTATCAATTACCTATAATTTAGGTATCTATACAACTGTGACTGCATCAAAACCATCAACAGCATTATTAATACTTTGGCTTTTTCTGATAGATCTTAGTATAATATTAGTGTGTGTTTCAGTTTCTTGGTGAGTTATAATTTGTAAGTTACACTACCTTCAAATATATGATTTATTTTAGGCACTGTGAATATAATAGAGCTGAAATATATTAAAGAAGAAAATTCTCTTTTTTTTTGGCAAACTGACAAAAGGGACTTTGGCTAAAATAATTAAGAAGGGGTAATCCTTTTTTAAATTAGCGACATTAACATTTAAAACATCAACATGACTTCGACTGATTTCTGGAAATGGACACCCTCAGCTCTTTAACAAACATTTACTGTCACACTTCTATTCTTTAACAAGAACCCTGACATATTAGTTCAGAAAAAAATTCTAAAAAATTTTAACATGAATTTTTAAGAGGTTGCATATGAATATGCTCATTAGATTCAAAGAAATTATTCAAATAAAGAAGGTATCTTTATATTCTTTTCATATCTGATTTTCTTCTTGATTTTCACTAATGGTATTTGTCATTTCACACACACAATTTTGCAATAGCTTCTAGTGATCACACTGACTGTCTTTGCCATACACACCACACTGTTAATGCTATACTTCCAAAATATTAGTTTAATTGGTTCTAGTTGATCACAAGTAACTGACTTTGTACTGCTTCAAGGACCAAGAAACATTTTAGGCTTTCAGTGAAGACTATTATAATTCGATTTTTTCTACTTCCAGCTTCAGCTAAAAGAATAAAACAGTTTATCATGATTTTCAAGTTGAGGCATGGACCTAATAAAAATTCTGTCTATGAACAGTACTGTTTATGAACCAAGCATGACAACTAAACTCAACAGTCCTTGCTCCTTCAGCCTCCATCCTCCAATTGTAGTGGTTGCTTTTCTGTCTGCATGTTTTGGGTTAAACTTTCACTGATTTACAATGTCATAAGTCATGAGGGAAGCCTTATTATCCATCACTCATGTTTGAAGCTATCCATTACCTCACTAGAAAACTATGATTATTCCCTCCTCAAAACAAAACAAACAAAACCTCACCACCAACCTCCAGAGAGCAAATGAACACACAAACAAAAAAAAAGGATTGCTACATCAATCATTTTGCACTTGCTCACATTTTGTATTATCTATTATAATAAACAAAATTTTGATAAAGGTGAGATCCTGTCTGCTTCACTCATTGCTACAGCCATAGTCCCAACACCGAGCTTTTAACATCGAAGAGCACAACCAAGTGTTTAAGAGCAGACTCTGACTTTCGAGACTTTCTGATGATGATCTATCCAACTTCTTGCTCACTTTCTTCTAACCACGTGGCCTTTTCCCCTTTGCTTAACATAACTACCTAATTATCACTGTCTCTTTGTACTTCTAATTTCAGGGAATGCCCTTCCCCTGCAGTGTTCATTGCTGATCATTTTTGACTTTCAAGATAGTCCAGGTATTCACTCAAAGATGTCTTCCTGTCCAAACCATGTAAAGTAGTTCTCTGCTCATCAGTTACATTCTAAAAATTTTAGTTGTTTTTATTCTTTGTTTTCATATTTTTGTTACATTTAATAGTTATATCTTCACAGAATATACCTCTATCAAGCATTTGCTTGCTTGTTTATTGTCTTCCTAGGTTTCGAGAGCACATATGCTCCATGAGAACAATAACTGGTTCTCTCTTGTTCCAAACCATATACCCCGAAGACCAGCAAATACACCTGACATCTTGGATATGCTAAGTGAATGCTTATTGAGTGTGTCATGAACCATCCAACAAACACTTAAAATTCTTCAGTAGTTCTTTCATAGCACGGTTATTAGTAAACTAAAAGGTAAATTAACATGAAATACAGAACTCTATTATATCAAGAAACAAAGTAACGTTATTAGTTTTATATATCAGCAATTAGTTCTGAAGTGTAGGTTAACTCAAACAAAATATTATAAATGTTAACACTCAGAAAACTTAATACATAAATGCTACTATGGAGATAGAGTTAAAATAAAGGAGTCAGCAAATCCTGACCAGCAATCTAGACACTTGAGTTACATATTATAAATTTCTGTATGTAAATCAGTAACATAAAAAACAAAACTCTCGGCACCAAAATAAATGAAATAATTCTAGAAGACTATTTTAAACAAATGTGAGGACTACAGGAGAACCAAGTAAAGTTTTCTGCTTTGTTGAATTCTTTTGAGTATATTAAAATTATTTCAGCAATTAGAGTGGTTTTAATTACATGTATTATTACAATAATGACAATAAAATGTATTTGCATGGTGTTCTTAAATATACTTTTTAATATATTCTCATAAAAATTTTGGTAGGTAAGGAATAAAGCTACTATATCCTATTTAGAAAATTAGGCAATTTAGGCATATAAACTTCAACCAGAAATTATATAGTTTATTTTTATACTTTTATAAAATATGGCATAGTAAAACTTGGAATATAATGTTCAGTTTTACTCCTTACATATCAAGAAAGGAAATACAGGCATAAAATTGAAAAGGTGACAATATTTCATGTGTAAAAATAATAACTTCAAAAAATACTATTTAAGTCTAGAAAACCATGAAGAATATGAATCTGGAACATGGAAATACTTAGAAAAATCCCCAAATATCAATATTAAAGAAGAATTCTTAAAGCTTAAATAAAATACTTTTAGGATAAGAGGGGGAAAAGGATGTTTAATTATGAAAACATAAGAGAATAGATGGATACTGGTTATTCCTAGAAACCAGATTATAAATTCTGAGACACAGGGAAAAATTGAAAAGTTATTGTATCTAGTATAATGTCCTCATTTTAAGACTATAAATATAACACTTTGCTATTCATTGTCTAGGAATTCATTGGTAGCAAAAGTTTAGACCATATTAAATACTAGCTCTCCTGGCACATTCTTCATCAACTATATTACAGTGGTTACAACTTTCAATGAGGAGAAAGTATAAAGATTCATTTTTTAAAAAGTCATGATAAATGATTCTACAGAGGGAAATTAAAAGGATATACTACCCAAATGGCAGCTGCTCCCACAAAATTGAGTTGTTACTAGAATTTCAAGCCTCATGGTATGAGTACAGAAATTTATACTAGATACTGTAAAATCCTAATTGCAATGTGCTCATTTGTGGACTGAAATCTGTATGAAAGCAAGTTGTGTGTGTGTGTGTGTGTGTGTGTGTGTGTCTGCTAATGTTTTAAAATGATTAAATAACTGATATTTAAAAATTTGACACTTTTACATAGAAATTTGGGATTCAAGGTCTGTCTTCCTCCAAAGTACACACTTTTTCATCTTCATGAAAGTGCCTATGGGGATCTAATTCAACTATACAACTGGAGAGAGCGCTGCTCCTTCCAACATGACTAAAGCACTGTGCCCGTCTGTAGCCTGAGCCCTGACATCAGCCACAATCCAGCAGACCAAGCCTGTCACGGGGCCTTTGTCAATTTCCACAGTAAGCTGCATCTCAGGTCAGAGAAATGATAAAAATGTATAATCGTGATCAAATCAGCTCTAACCTCCAAAAATTTAACATATATGAGGGTTGGTTTTAAAGAAATTATGTGTAAGTAGCTTCAAAAACCAGAAAGAAGTAAACTTTGGCTCATTGCTACTTTCACATTTAGGCAATCTGATAAAGTTCCTTTCCCAAGGCCACACGTGTTGAGACAACTATAGTCAGGGGGAAAATTGTCATGACTGTCTACTACCAGTCTCTGCTTTCTCTAACAGGTCACGATGTCTCTGAGACAATAATTTGCCTCCTAAAAGTACATGTTTCACAAGCAATTAGATGTCAAATATTTCCACAGGTCCAATAACTGTGACCTTATTTTTTTTATTTCTTTCTGGTAATAATAATCTCATTGATGCTTTACACTATTTGATTGGATAACTGGGGAAATATTAATTTTCCCTAAAGAGCAAATATTACTAATATAAATGATTATAAATAACAGATCCTTCTATTTAATGAGATCATTACAGTATACAGCTGAGATTCATATAAAATTTCACAGCAATAAATGACTTAGAGAAAATATCTATTTCCAAATACCATTTTATAAAAGAAGATACTGAGATTGTGGTCTCGAGTTATAAATAGATTGAAATCGATGTCCTGTGCATCACTGTCCATTCATTTTTTTCTAACACAGAGCAACACACATTTTTCATTTGATGTGTGTTTACTGCTCTGTGTGCATATGCTTTGGGCAGGTGTGTATTTCTGCATCAGACTCTGTATCTAAAAAGTCCAGAAAGTAACTTTTATCAATATTTTTTTCTCAGTATTACTCTAAAACCAACTGTAATCATAGAAGGTTCACAAGTGTGTTTCCCAAAATATATACAGTTTAAAATGACTTCTTTATTAAACAATCTAATGTAGCTAAAAGTTTCTGATTAGCTCTTAGCCTTCTTTACATTGCTGTTGTTTTGTCGCTAAGTCATATCTGACGCTTTTGCAACCCCATCGACTGTAGCCCACGAGGCTCCTCTGTCCGTGGGTTTCCCAGGCAAGATTGCAGGAGTAGGTTGCCATTTCCTTCTCCAGAGCTTCTTCCCAACCCAAGGATTGAACCCGTGTCTCCTCCATCTCCTGCATTGGAATTTTTTTTTTTTTTTTTTACCACAGAGCCACCTGGGAAGCCCCTTCTTCATAATAGAGAATAAATTTGTAGTAACCAAAGCATACTTTGGTATAAAAGAGCTAGTTTTCAGATATGATCAATATGCAGGAGGTATTTTCTGGTTTTAATCAAAAATAAGAAAAAAACAAGCGTGAAAAAACTTCACTGGTGAGGAAATCCTAACAAAAATTCGGTGATTCTGATTGTGAAATATGCCAGTCTCAGACCTGTATAAATGCAGTCATTGTTGCCAGGTTTGATTAATGATAGTGGTACAATCATGTGCTGACAGTCTCCACTATAAAGATATCTTTTCTTTTTTTGGCCTGATACGAAACATTGCTGAAAAATGTAACCCAATCATATCTGGCCCCTGGACATCATGTGCTATCATCACTGTACCGTGAATTGAGATTGATTGGTAACCAGCTGTGACAAAGTGGGAAAAGAAGCTCTGGTTTTTGTGCTGTTTTTTTCTTTTCCCCAAAAGAAAACAACAAGAGAAAAAGAGAACTGAACTGTGTCAAACCACTACCATCTGTTCTGCTAAATAATAAGCAAAGCAAAATAAATTTATTTTAATACTTAAAGCAACAGTTTGTATGCAATGTTATGTCTGTGTGTGATTTACATTGAATGAATAGTCTTAAAAGTGTGTCAAAAGAGAAAATATTATTGATTTTTAATAAATGAAGTACGTTCTTAAAGTATTCTAAAATCACTTTCAAATTTAAATGGAAGTATCTATCTTATTTCTTCCTGCTAAAGAAATCTTCTCTCACAACCAGTGGTAAGATTTCCTATAAATTTAAATTTACTTTGAAAATACCAAAAAAGGATTTTGGAAACTGGCAATATTTTACAACATAACGACATGTTATGCATTTCTCATACTTTGCAGTCCCCAATGTACTTAGGCTTCTAGAGTAGGGACTTCTAATGATTTTCTGAGTTTTATGAATATAATTAAGATAATATAAGGACCACTTCCTCCAAATCTTCCACAATGGGTATAGAACTTGGGAAGAGAAAAGACAAGAGGAAATACACTACATTTTCTATTACAAACTGGAATTCTACTACGTTCAGTTCAAGTCCTTGTATCTCATTGCCTTGTTTGAATTATGGGAGGGCTCTGCACTAATAACACTTCCTGAATGACTGTTCTCATCTCAAAAGCACCTTTGTTTTTCATGAAGGAAATTTATTTCCTCAGCATTTTTAGTTTTTGAAATCACCTACTGCTCCTTGTTATAAGATGTCTGGCTTCAATTCTAGAATGAGTGTTTTGAATCAGCACTTAAAATTTTATTATATATCTGCTTTATTAATCATTAAGTTGGCCAACTGTAAAAACTATGAATTGAACCAGGAAATATTTAATGTCTACAGAAGTAAATGTTTCTTTCCTTTTAGGGAGACTTGAAAAGTTTGTTTTCAATTTTCAAAGTACTTGCACTCAATCAAAAGAGCTGAAGGTCAACTGACACCCTTTAGGTTCTTTCAGAAAATAAAGAAACGTCTGCAACAATAGGCATTCTGTTATTCCAAATTCAATGAACATTTAACTATGGAGCTTTAATATGATAATGTTATTGCCTTGTTAAGATAAAGTCTATTGCCTTGTTTCAACAAAAGAGTTTTTATGATAAAAAAATCACTCACTAATCTAATGGAATCATTTACTAATAATTAGAGTCATACCGAGCAACTGATCAATACCACTATACAGATTACAGTGAACGGGCAGATGCAGCCAATTAGAACGCACTGATATGTTTCAGTTGCTCAAAAAGAGTACATATCAGAATCTCACAACTTCTCAAAGCATAAACCTTCTCAGAGAAATTTAAATCTTTTGCTTCTTTCACACTTGGCAGTTGAAAAAAGGAAAAGTGTTTCAATTTTCCTAAAATGATCTCTCTGATCACAATGTGTCAAAGAAAATCCTTCCATAGACTATACTTGAAACTGTTATTAAAACTAACATAAGCACTTCTTGGTAGCCTAGATCTCAGGTGACATTTACTTTAAATATTTAAAGTGTGTCCTAAAGTCGAGCTTTTAAATCACAGTTGAGAGCTGGAACCCTGAAATTAACACAATAAGCCATTCTTTTGCTGGCAAAGGGATATCAAGTGAAGTTGTCTGTATGTGATAGCCCATGAGGGTCACTCTCTTCTTTTTATCTACAATTACAATGCAGGCTAATGTTTACAGTTTGGGTGAACGAAACTTGATTCTTTCAGGTTTTGTAAGGAAGACTGAGCAAAGCACTTAAGAACAGTATGAAGAACAGATATCTTTTAAAAATTACAATTCACATAACATTCACTGAAGAAGGAAAGAAAACAAGATGTTCAGATTAGACTTGGGAAATTGTAGAGAAAAGTGGTCCCCGAGCAGAACTTGCTGTTCTTTTCTGGAAGCTTATACCGAAAGCTAAAATGAAACTTGAAACATGATACCACTCTGACTCTCTATCTTCATTAACCAAACAATATTTTACCCTTTTATTTTTCGCTTTCCATAAATGCTATCTTTGTCATCTTCATCTGCACCAAAGCTGGCTCCATCCTTGTGAGCTTGACCCACCAGTGAAAAATACCTCTTTTAGTCTCTTTAGAGACTGGAAGTTTCAGTGTTTTCTAACTAGAAAGCTAAGAGGAAAGAAGTAAACAAGAAAAGATATCTAAAATACCCATAAGAATATAACAACAGTTGACTTAACACAAAGCACATTTCAGACCATAGGATAACTTGGCCCGAACAACAAGGCCTTGAATGACTGCCAGGGATCCCAGACATTGACCATCTTGGAACCAGAGCCCCAGTCTGGAGATGGGGCAATTAAACCAAACTACAGCTGAGTCCTTCCACAAAGGCCAAAGCACCCTGCTCACCCCAAACTAAAAGTCCTCCAAGTTTGAATCACTGAAACTATGGCTGTCTGTTGAGTGTTCCTGTCACTTCCATCTTCACCTGTGGCAGACCTTGAAGACTCCAACAATTAATTCTCTTGGCAAACCTGTGGACACTTGTGTAATTCACAGCCGATATCCTTGGTCTCTATCCAAGTTTCCATATTTTCCTGTCATCTTATTCTCTCATTTTTACCTCCTCTGCAGTGAGTTTTGTCTCCTCTGATATAACCCCTCACAATTTTTTTTCTGTGGTCCTCTTCTTCGCAAAATTTTTCAGTGTGCTTCCTGAACTACCTGTTTGCTGATTAGTAAAACTTTCTTATATTCTATCGTTCTCAGATTTTCACCTTCACCTCCATGCATTAACGGAAATCTAGCTTTCTCCTGTGGGTCTGTGTATGGACGGAGGAAGAGAGAAAGCGAGAATATCTTCCAGCCATTCCAAATAATTACCAAGAGCCTGAGTTACTAAAAACATAATTTCTTTTTTTTTGGAAAGAGTTACATATCCTCAAAACAAAATTTTAAAAGCAAAACAAAAAGCCCTCTCCTATTGGACAGCAATCCTGTTATCCAGTTTTCAAATGGAATCTAGAATTTCTAGTTGACAAACATGACATTTAGTCTAAGGACCTACTTCCTAGGGCTGTTGTAAGGATTAAATGAGTTAATACATTCAGAGTGTTGAGACCTGAACCTGGCATATGGAAAATGCCCAATACACGCCATGTAAGATTTTCCACAGCTGCCCATCACTTCTCTCATGTCTGCCCTTCAGAGATGTCTCCATCTCCCTTTGCCATTGTCTCATAGCAAGATTCTGGAATCTGTCCTCAATTGGAATGGCTCTGCCTTTGAAATCTTAATGAAAGTTCAGATATCTGATTCTGTTAAAATTTTATATGATTCCTACTCTATTAATTACCTTTACAAACTGAAACTCTTCCTCCATATCTAGCACTCCTTCATAGCAACACTTTCATTGTCCCACTGCCTTTTGGTTGTATTTGCCTAGGATAACCTCTATTATGTATTGATATTGGGCTTCCCAGGTTGCACTAGTAGTAAAGAACCCTCCTGCCAATGCAAGAGACCTAAGAGACATGGGTTTGATCGCTGGGTTGGGAAGGTCCCCTGGAGGAGGGCATGGCAACCACTTCAGTATCCATGCCTGGAGAATCCCATGGACAGAGGAGTCCGGTGGGCTATGGTCTACGGAGCTGCAAAGAGTCGGACACTACTGAAGTGACTGAACATATTCATGCATAATAGTATACATATGTAAAGATATGTACCTATATACTATCAAATCGTGTACTCGTCTTTCCACACTCATAAAATTAAGTTCAAACCATTCTAGAGACATTGGGATTTTTATTTGGTTCATAATATCAGAAAGGAATGTTGAATTATTTTCAAGATTATCCTTAATACTCAAAGTATTATTGTAATAATTTTTCACTAACCATTAGAAGATTATTAAAATAATATCTGCAACACCTTAAGTACACTGCTTTTAAACACTTTTTAAAATACTGCAGGTATTATTTTAACTAATTAGAACAGAAATCTTCAGAGTAAAAAGTGCAAACATATCACAATTAATGACACCATGTTGGAACAAATGGATTGGTGAAGCTGCTTAAATTATCCTTCAATTTGAAAATAATCATTTTATTGGCATAAATGCACTTAAGACAATTTGGTTTTACTATAGGACTGGAAACTGCAACATCAGATTTGGAAAACTGGTATACCTCACAGTTATGTGTTTGGTTAGAAACTAATCTTAACTTCATGTCCGTTTAGAAAAGGATTTTAGAGATTAAATCTAAAATAGTCCACCGTAGTCACAGCTCAGACCAGACTTTTTGATGAGCAGTTCCCGCTCTTCTTGCACCCTTCTGAGTTGGGAATGAATTCTCTGCAGTAAGGATTGCAATTTGGGATAAAACAGACTTTCAAATTTGCCATCTACTTAGTGTCCTTGCAGTATGAACATATTCCTTCATTGGTATTCATTAGGCACAGGAAAGATTTCTACATCATCAGAGAGATGTTCATTTTGAGCAATGCTATGGAAGGTTCAAAAGGCTTTCTCTTCTTGCCTTCTGCCAACAGAATCCTCCTTGTGAAATGTTAATATAGAATAATCTAGAAATTCAGCTTAATGACTAGGAGCACTTATCATCAAATGTGTCACAAAACTTGCTGTTTGGTAGGTCTAATGAAAATGAAAGTTCAGACATTTTTCTAATTAAGCTACTAAACTAGTTTTATCAATTCAGCAAGTATTTAATGAGGAAAAATATAAAGAAAAATTCCCTGCCTCATATATTCTAGAAAATATGCAAAACTATACACCCATTCAAGTCATTAGTGAACTAAAGTGTCTTCCTTTGTTCAGAAATGACATCCTTATGTCAAATCCAATCATGGTATCTGCTGTCCATCTCACTGGTGTAACCTTCATAGTTAAGGCAATAAGAAAAGACTATTATCTTTGGAATCTATTTCTTTGAACTATCTTCTATTATTTTTGTCCTGACAAAATCGTATAAAATAGCACTGAGATGAGTAATGCCCGGATTCATCTTCTCCACTAAATCAAGTTTTTCAGCCTCAGCACTCCTGACATTTTGGGCAGATTTTTCTTCGCTGAGCATAATAACAGGACGTTGAGCAGCATTCTCAGTGGTGGTGGTGGTGTCTTACTCTTTGTGACCCCATGGACTGTAGCCTGCCAGGTTCCTCTGTTCATGGGATTTCTCAGGCAAGAATACCACAGTGGGTTGCTATTTTCTTCTCCAGGAGATCTTCCTGGCCCAGGGATCGAACCAGGGTCTTCTGTGTTGCAAGCAGATTCTTTACCAACTGAGCTACCACGGAAGCCTCTCCCAACTAGCTGACAGTAGCACCTATTCCCTCAAATGTAGCAACCAAAAGTGCCTTCAGACATTGTCAAATGTCCTTCTGAGAAAGGGAGAAGCATAAATCGTCCCAACTGAGAAGTACTGTACTACAGTGAGTGGGTATTTGGTGAGCCCCACATGTTAGATGCTGGATACTTGAGATGAGGTAGAGATAAATATGCTAAGGGAGTTAGGAAGTCCAGGAGAAAGAAAAACTGTTACAATAATGATGTCAGAGAGACCTGAGGGTGGACTCCAGCTCTGCCAACTGTGGGTCCTGTGACCTAAGTGTGTAAGTTCATCGGCTATAAGCTTTAGCGACTTCCTTTGTGAAAAGAAGAGATCCGTACTACAAGATTGTTGGAAAGATGAATTATGTGTAACAATGTATAACAACCTAACATGGAGAGAGACCTCAAAAATTATACTTCTAACTTATCTTAATATAATTTTCTTTAAAAACAAATCATGTTAGTATAGTAGTTAAAGGGAGTGGACTTTAGGGCTAAAGCACTTGAATTTAAATCTCTGTGGCCACTGAAATGTGCTCCACAGACTCCTCAACTATAAAATAAAGTCAGTATAAAAATATCTCTTTCATGAGGCAATTGTGATGATTGTTTAGTTAGCTGCATGTAAAGCATCTGTAAACATTAACTTCTACTCCCATCGTCAATTTTAAAACACACATCTTTTATATTTTAAATCTCTGAAATTAGAAATCATCTACCAGCATTACTATGCACAGAGCTAGTGGAGGTGATGGAATTTAGCTGAGTTATTTAAAATCCTAAACGATGTGCTGTAAAAGTGAGGCACTAGAGATGACATATCATAGTTGATTTGGCAATTTTTTTTCTGCTTAACTCAAAGAAAAAATACTCTTGGATCTCACAAGTATATAACTTGAATTCAGTTACATATGCTATTATATATGATTAAAAGTATTTAGATTAAATCTTTTGACTTATTATTCATCCAGGCACCCATTGGTGTAAACTTTAGTATTACTTTTAACTTCTTTTTATCCTACGAACCCTGATACAGTATCAATTCCTAGTTAAAAAAACAATACTTTTTTTTGTACTGCCACTTGCACTAATATCCATGTTTGTGTATTCACAAGAAATACTCTAATGTACCCACTAAACTACCTTTTTAACAACTTCCTACCAAGAGGCCTATGCCCAAACTTCCTCTACTCCAAGTTATACTGCATATAAATGTAGATATCAATTCTCTAAGCATAGATACAAGAAGATATCTCTATACACTGTGCTGAGTGAATCCCCATTCCACAGTGTGTTAGTATAATCACTTCAGTTGGAATTAGAAGCTTTCATAATAAAGCCTCAACTAACCTTACCAGCCTTAAGTGCCACTCCACTACGCTCCAGGGAAACCGAATCACTAATTGTTGGGCTATACTTCCACCACCAAAGCTTTTTCATCTTGTGTCCATCTCTTGGAATAGTCTTCTTTCCGTTTATAGAAATTCTATTCTTCCTTTCAGAGCCATCTCTAGTGTCACATGGGAACAGATAAGCTTTTATTTTCTGAAACCCTAAAGAGTCTTGTACATCATAGTCTGTATATAATTTTCCTTATTTAATAATTAATGATTTTTTATATCTTATACATTCCTCTAAAACTCTTACCTTCCTTCTCAAATTCTTGAGAGCAAACTCATTTACTTATGTTAGGTCTCAACACTAGAAATGTTTGATTAATGTCTATGGTTACTTTTGAAATAATTCATGGAAATATAATATTTTATTACTGTGCATTGAAGATTTTCATTATTCCTTTAAGGTAATGGATATCTTACTATAAATTATGTTCAGAGTATTTTCTTTCACACTCTTTATGAAATCTTTCAAATAAAGGTAAAAGGCCTGATTGACATTTTTTTGTTTCTGTTAAATATGCTATAAATATTTGGACATAATTATCAGAAAATATGAGTTAATAAATGGGTTATTTATAGTTTCTATTGAGCTTTTTATAACAAATGTTATATGTTGTATGAATTGCCATAATACAGAATACTCAATCAGATATTCTTTAAAGGTGACAAATGCCTATATATTTGATGAAATGAGTTTTAAGATATAATAACCTCTGCAATGGTGACAGTTATGCTCATAAGAATAGCAAAATTTCTGCACTGAGATTTTGTCACAAGGCTATTCCATATATCTGCATGATTGGTCAATCACCTTCTGAGAAGAAACTTCAAGTAGTTTAATTTCCTGGCAAGGGTTCACTGTGTCCCAATCACAGCTCCCCCTACCTAAATATGGTTTTTTAGGATGAAGCTCCAATGAGTAATACTAAATACCAACTAAAATAGATTTCACTAGGAATTGCTTCTTTTGTGGTAGAGTAGATTCTTATATGCTTTGGAAGCATTCTTTTATCTCTTATCCTTGGCAGCTGTATCTTTTTCACACACTAACAAAGATATAATCCTCATTTATCTTGTCACTGTAATACTGTTTCAATTTAGTATTTTTTTTTTCTCTTTTCTCTTTCAATTCATACCAGTTAACTTGAATATCTAGGTCAAACAGCAACCTTCCCAAAGGGACAATTATAAGAAGTAAAAAATATATATATATATGGGATTCCCTGGTGGCTCAAAGGTAAAGAATCTGCCTGCAATGTAGAGATGCAGGTTTGACCCCTGGGTTGGGAAGATCCCCTGGAGCATGGCAACCCACTCCAGTATTCTTGTCTTTAGAATCCCATGGACAGAGAAGGCTGGTGGGCTACAGTCATAAGGTTGCAGAGTTGGACACAATGAAGCAACCGAGCACGCATGCACATATATATATATAAACACATGTTTACACATGCTTTCCTACAAACATTTATGTTTGTGAAGTGAAAGTGAAAGTCGCTCAGTCATGTCTGACTCTGCAACCCCACAGACTATACAGTCCATGGGATTCTCCAGGCCAGAATACTGGAGTGGGTAGCCTATTCCTTCTCCAGCGGATTTTCTCGACCCAGGAATCGAACTGGTGTCTCCCGCATTACAGGCAGATTCTTTACCAACTGAGCTATCAGAGTATGTTTGTAGGAAATATAAAATCTGGAACACAGTTCAGCCTTTCAATTCATAACTGCCCATGGACCTGTTGATAATCAAATATTATCAAGAAAATATTCAAAAATACTCTTAGTAAATTCAAAAGTGGACTAAGAATGCAATGATGAGTTATATTATCATGTCCAAGACAAATTCATAGTTCTAGTATTTATTCTTTACGCATGCTATTTAATTCACCCAGCAAGCATTTCTGTAGCTTCTGATGTGCTTATTGTTACTTTTTCCCCTAGATACACGTTCAGAAGAACATGGATATATTAATTTAAAATATTCTTGTGAGAATGAAGATAGCTATAACTTTCAATTGGTGGTAGAGAACAGTAAATTTTTTGAAAATAAATTTATTTATTTGATATAATGAAATTATTGCTTATAAGTACCATTTTTAATGAAGAGTATAAAATCTTTGTTATGTACTTTACTACACAGATATATTTTGTGACTCTAATGAAAGCGACGCTTCTAAATGCTTCAAGCATTTCCAAGCTCTATTTTTCTAATCTTCAGTCCCAATGGAAAATGGACAAAAGTTGTTCCCATCCAGTACCCCAAAGTAGTGGTCAAGAGTGTAGATTTTAGAGCCAGAAATCCTTGATCCTCATTAGGCCTCATTTTTCTCATTTGCAATATTGGGAGAATGACAATATTTATATCATGTCCTGAAGGTAAGTATATTAACATAAAATGCCTAAAGTAGGCCTGATATAGAATAAACACTAAGTAAATATAATTTTTATTATTATATTTATGAGAAAGGAAAATGCAATTAAAAACAACTCTTTGATATCAGTACTAGGCTTTTTAAAGAAAGTCTAATAAACTCTTTAAATAAAGTTTTTAAATAGACTATTTAGACAAGAATTCAGGCAGGGTCAAAAACAATTTTGGATTAAAAAAAGTCCATTTACACATAGAAATCTGAGAAGATACATGCAAAACATAAAAAGTAGGCATCATTGATAATTGGTATAAAATTGATTTTAATATTATTTTAGGCTCATTCATTTCAAATCTTAGGGAAATTTTCCTACATAAAAGTATTAGCATACTTTCCAAATTGTTTTGCATTGTTGCTATTCATGGAGTCAGACCATTTCAGAATACAAGAGTTCTGCAGAAGTCATCCAGGGCAACCTACACATTTTGCAAATGTGGACTGTGGTACTCATACACATAATATACATTACTTAAGATAACTTGATGAGTTATGACAGAGTTAAGGTAAGAATGTTAGTCTCCTAAATTCTAGTTTACCTTAAGCTCCACATTACAATTCAGTTTCCTAATAATAACAATGGCAGCAAAAAACAACCAGAAATATATCTTAATTTGAAAAGCCCATGGAGTGATTAACTCATCTAAGTAATTCTAACCACAAATTGTCTTCTAAAGACAAAGATCTGTATTGATAAAGTCAATTATATAACTCTTTTCGTTTTACATTTTATTAAAGTAACAGCCCAGGTATGATGAGAAAGAGTGTCTCTAATAACACGTCCAGTATACCGACCCTTGGGATACGGTGTGATGTGATGACTACTCCTGATAAGCCTCTGGCTTGTCCTCCTGTTTGGGCTAAGGTCCCGACCTCAGCCTAGCTGAATGCTCTAACATGCCACACTTCGATGGAAGCAGCGCACCTGCTGCGCCTCCTGGTGGGATAGCACTCACATGCCAATGACAGGTGGCACTCAGGCAGATCCTTTGCCCTGCAAACTGGCACCCAGTCTTGGGTCTGCCCTCACACATCACAGGAGCTGCCAGTTAATGGACAGCACAGCATCTCTGACTTCAAGGCATTTCTTCTTCCAAGTATGCCCCAGCTTGTTAGCTGACCACTGGCCAGAACCCAAATTGTATGCCAGTTCCTGCATTGTTCTTGAGCAGAAATTCACAACAGATGGGCCACTGTGGTCACGGGATGAGACAACTTGCACTCCCCACCCTAGGTGGCAATTAGTTTTGTGTTAACAGCAAATATTAGCACCTATTTGATGAAAACACAGAAAGAGGTACCATGTTCGCATCCCTTTGAAAATTGCTAATTAATTCTATTTATAAATAAAATCTGTATTTTCAGCTTCCAAGGAGGAAACCTTGACTTGGTCCAAGTTAAGATTTTCAAAGCACCAGGACATTTTACATGTGGGTTATGAAACTGGTCTAAAAGCTACCCTCAATAGTAATGCTATATAGCATTCCTATAAAGTCATTCATAATATGGTGATTCTAACCAATTACCTAAGATTTTATCTAGAATGTAAAATTTGTAAGCAGCTGATTTCATAAACAATTCATAATCACATAATTAGAGTTCATTAGTTTAAAATACAGGTTTCATGTTAGATAGCTTCTAAGTGCTGTCAAGTCAAGACACACACATATTAATGTGTGTCTTTGGAAACAACTTTAACTTCTTATGTCACATCCTTCAAATGGGAGTATTATTATGCTGGGACAATATGGTTTAAAATAATGAAATTAATATATACAAAAGTCATTTAGAAGAATGTATGGCAAATAGTAAATCTTGCTTTTATCATTACATAATCTTCTTACAAAAATTATAAACAATGGTGGTTTCCTTATTATTGGCAGACAAATGGTACCAGGTAATGTGAGAAATTTGCATCAGATGTCTAATTACACTGGGGCTAGAATATAACATCTGAACCATGTATAGTCTCCCAAAGGTAGAGAAAGGGTGGCAACCTGTAAGCTTGGCAAACTGAATGGTAAAAGGTATAAATAAATCTATACAATTCAAAAGCAAATATGACATATCTTAAATCAATAATATTTTATGTGTTTCTATGAAAATCAATCAGCAAGACAGAGGAGAATGTGTATTCTATGAAATCACTTTATGTATTATATTTGTAAATTAACTATCTTTTCTTTATAGTTATCTACATAACTAATAAACACCATTAACCAGTCAGATTTATAAAATGGAGATACCTGTTACATGAACCCACTGTACAATGTTTCCAGTACTCTGAATTAGTTATATCATTTTAATAACCCTTTGAGGTAGAATGGATAGCATAATTATTCACCCTGTACAAATGAGTCAAAGCATAGGTCAATCATTAGTCCCATTACATTGCTCATCTATATATCTAGGATATAAAACACAGAGAGTTTAAATAGCTTCTTCAAGGTCACACTCCTAGTTAGTGGTAGAGAAATCTGTTGAACATCATTTCCAGAACATGCGAGTATAACTGAAGGGATAAATGATCAAACAGTGTCAGAGCAAGGCTAAAATCCAACATCCCTGACAATGACCTAAATATTCTTATGTTACTGGTAGCTGTATTAAAAGATCCCACAATAATGGTCCAGACAATTCTAATTCTTCTTTTTCCAAGCACAAACGGCAAAGACATCTGTATAGCTGAAAAATCATAGAATTCTCATTTACACTTTTCTTGTACTTCTGAATCTTAGGGATTAGTCTTTTTTTTTTTTTTTTACAAAAGCTATGAACAATATTTATTAACATTGCTTTTGTCTTGCTTTCAGTTTTTTTTTTGTCCTTTTTCTTTTTGAAAACTACTTTAATTGACCAATCTTGACCAGCCAGCCTAATCAGCATGGTTATTTATCATTAGCCTAAATTACCACATGTCCTTGAAACACACACTGTATGTGAAGAAGGCTAAGCTCCTCAGCAGGGTGGCTTAGCACCTGTTCAGCATCTCTGCATCCCAGAAGCAATGCTCTAAACAATGGAGTTCCAAACAATTAATATAAGAACATTTTCCAGGGCTAAGCAAAAAGAGCCACTGACTGTAAAAATGCCACAAAGGAGGAATTATAAGTGGTTCTATACAGTTCCTTTTCTTAAGGAATTATGTATTTATGTGAATCTCACATTTCATGGAATTAAGAACTCAAAGTCTCTCTTAAAATAGACTCGCACTTTAGAGAAAGGAATTTGTCAGTGGGTTCAGGAAAACAGATAGAATTTTGCATTATATATCTTGAAACTCTTTTTCTTTAGTCCCTTTTCTATTTTTATGAAATATTCATGAATTATATCCACTATAGGCAAGCCATCAACTGCATTTAGAATTCTCAGGCATACATAAGAAAGTAAATGACATTTTTTTAATGTGACAAAAATAATTGATACTACAAACATTCCTTTCTCTACTCTAGATCCTTATTGAGGAAGTTAGTGTCACTTGAGTTAGTGTTGAAAATAAACAAAAATGAATTAAAATATCTTGGAACTAACTAGTGGTGATATACTGATATCTGACTGATGCAAGATGTTAAATATCCTGTTTACCATTCTTTAAAACTTGCTTAATAATATCTGAAATACAAGCTCTAATGACAAGCCTAGATAAGAAAACTTAGTTAATTAATCCAACTGCTTCTTACCCAAATGCAGTGAAGAGGCATTTTTATTCTCTTCACAAATATTAAACTCTTGGTATATATCAATTTTATTGTTATGTCTTTGGTTGTGAATATATAGCATTATGTTTCTTTTATATTAATACATGCTATTTCTCATAAAGCTTCAGCATATGTATACTTTTTACATTAAAAAACGTACACTATTGCTATGATGGACCATGACAGAAAATGGAACATTCCCAATATGGGTAATTTCCATCACAAGAAACATTGTCAAAAGATGTATTGAAGGAATCTGATCACCAAGAGTACTAATTAGCAAAAAGCTCCAGGTTTGCCTGGAAGAAAAAGATGCAGCACCCGAGAAAGACACTAGAACTACTTCGGTTTTAACTTTCATTAATGGTTCAGTATGTGAATACTTTCCCACATCACTCACTTTGAGTAACATAAAATAAAAAAAAAAAATTGTATATTTACTTTGCTTTAAAGTGACTTGCTTTTTACAGACTATCAGTGGGAATTATAAATACAATAGGAACAACATAGGTAAAACTTAAAAGTATTTCTTCTACAATCTAAATTACACTTTGCAAAAAACTGTGCTTTTAAAACACATACTCATTATGAACTACAGAACATCTTTCCCTTTATTTCCTCATTTTGTTCTCCCTACCCACTTTATTTTCACAGTGGTGTGCCTAATAAATGAGCTGGTGTCAGCTTAGTTGAGCACATATATATTGAGAGTCTCTGGAGAAAAAGATATTGATACTAAGCACAATCACAAAAAAAAGCAATGACCTCCTTTTCCTTCCTGAAACTTTCAACTATGAAAACAGTAGTATCTTAGGATGTATCTCCAAGTGTGGCTGAAGAGGACCCTGTGGTGCTTTCCAGGGATATCAGCTTCCATATCCTATGCTTTAGTTCCTCTCTGAAGTACCAGGGTAAGTACCAAGTATGCACATTCATGAGTTGTTTTACAGATGCTAAAACTGCCCCCAAATGGAAGATGCTAACTACCCTTCTTCACCTGGATTTTTAAAGTGCTTTGCAGAAACCCCTGCAGGAGGTCCAGGCTTTTTAAGGCATGAGCCTTGCAAGGCCCTGAAGAAGAACTTTCTCTGGTCCTAACTCCCATGTTTTGGTTTGTTTGGCCTCACTGTATGTTGAGCACAGGGATAACACAAGCAATTAACATTTTAACAGGAGCTTATATAAAATGAGGGCTTCAGGAGAGCTGGGTTTGATCCTTCAGTTGGGAAGAATCCCTGGAGAAGGGAATGGTTACCCACTCCAGTATTCTTACCTGGAGAATTGCATTGATAGAGGAGGCTGGTAGGCTATAGTCCATGGGGTCCCAAAGAATCAAACATGACTGAGCAATGAACGCTTTCACACTTTTCACTACTTACATAAAATGAAGGGTCCTTTCAGTTGTCTCTTTGTCATATGGAAAATGTCCAGATAAATAACTTTTCCCTGGTTGGGTATCAAGGTTATTGTTATACATGGGGATTACTATTAACCAACCTCACTGAAATATTAAAGCAAAAATTGTCTTTAGTATAACTCACCAATGGTAAACTGTAATTTCATTAATGATAGTTACTGAGAAAGGTCAGAAATTTAGGGCTAAATCAAAGAAAGAGGTACATGGGTACTACTTTAAAATATTTTCACAGCAAAGAAAAAAATACTCTGTTAATTCATCTCTGGTTACTGAAAGGTTGGTACAGATATCTTTGTCTGTGTTGAAAGTTTAAATAGCTATTATAGCATTTCATAAATTTAAACTTGAACTGAAAAGCTTTCCTTGTCTCTGAAAGAAAAACAGTCACATATTACTTACATAGTAATTACAGGCTATGCAGCTGCCCTACAAAGCTTTACTATAAATGTTTTAAGCATGAACTACTACATAAACCTTATTCAAATTACATTAAATGTTAAGCCAAAGAAATGTCATCCTCCACACCACTCCACACAATGCTTACACAGAACAATGGCCATCTCCCTAGTCTGAAACCCAAATAATGTAATAGAATCCATGTTGTTGATTTAGGCTATGAGTGGTTAAAAGTCATTACTGTTATTCCTCACCAAGTAAAGAGGTCTCCTTCCCCCTCATTATGCAGAAGTGAAGCTTATGCTAATACATACAAAGCTAAGAATGAATAAGCTTCTTTGAAATACCATTTAAAGATTGAGATTTCAAGAAAAATTACATGGATTCTATCATGATAAAAATACTGACCTCAATTTCTACATTGCACTGATCCTTGCTTTAAGCCTTTCTAACATACAATTTTAAAGCTTACACAGCATTTCCATTTACCTAATACTTTAAAAATATTTAGCTGGTCACACAAAGCACTGTTCTCATCTCATGCCAGTAATAGAAGAATATAGAGGACAAACCTACAAATTGTTTCAAGGGAAGTTAGTAGAGGTATGATTTCAAAAATTTCAATTTTGCCTTTAGAGGTTTTTATATCAGACATTCATAAAATGCAGCTTTAATGCTGTTATTTGATTTACATGTATCATTTTGAGCTCTGAAACAAATGAATAGGGCAAGATTTGGAGAATATTGTGGCAAATACAGTTGTCAGGTTTATAACCTAACACCTAGAGCAATCTGGGAACAAATCAAACTAAGCTTAAGCTATATTTTCACTGAATTCAAACATATAGACTTATTAGAATGTAATACACCCTTACAACTCTATTTTTTCAACTTTTGTCCATAGGATCCTATTTAATGATTAAAAATATCAAGATCACCATGGAGGTAACGTGAATATTATGTAAACTTTGGTAATCATGGGACAGAAGTAGCACTCTTTGTAGCTTTCTTCCTAAAGTCCCAGAGAGCCAGTCTAATTATGAGAAAACACTTGACACATCCAGGTTTGGAAACATTCTTAGGATACCTGGCCAGAGCAGCTTAAGGTCCTAAAACGAGACCGAGAGCCTGTCATAGGACAGAGGAGCCTGGGAAACCACGACACTTAAGGCAATATCCTATAACATCCAACTAAAGTACCCCAGATAGGGTCCTGGAGGAAAAGGAAGGCTGGTGAAATCAAAATAGTGCATAAACTTTCATTATCATGTATCTGCATTTGTCAGTCATGAGTTATACACCTTTCACAGTTGTGTGGGGATTTTCTGAACTATCTCTTTGAATTTTCTCTGTGAATCCAAAATTATCCCTAAATGAGAGATGTTGTATGGACAAGCTGTTTATTTCTAGTAATTGAAAACTAATCTTTGTTTATGCTCATTTTACAATATTATTAATCTCTTAGTCTTACATCAACATTTTAAAATTATACACAAAGTACTGTCAAATTTGTGGAAAGTTAGAATATCTGTAGAAAATGGACTCCAGCAACTCAAATTCATCAATCACCTCTACTTGCTTTTCAACAGGCTTCTCCACTGGGAAAGTTTGAGGAGCTTCACGTGCAACAAACCTCTCCTAGCAGCATTCCTTTAAAACTAGATACCTGACTGTGCCCTGCTTAGTCGCTCAGTCGTGTCCAATCCCATGGACTGTAGCTCACCAGGCTCCTCTGTCCATGGGATTCTCCAGGCAAGAATACTGGAGTGGGTTGCCATGCCCTCCCCCAGGGGATCTTCCCAACCCAGGGATCAAACCCAGGTCTCCCACATTGCAGGCAGATTCTTTATCACCTGAGCTGCCAGGGAAGGCCTGGTGTCAGGAAGATATCTGACAGCAACATGAAAAATGAAACATAGAGTCTATTTCTCTACTATTTACGCTGAAAGCTAAGCAAATTAAAATTTTCACTTGTCTCATTCCTATAGTAGATTGCAAAGGAACCTCTCACTATTTAAAATGCTTGGTCCATTTCAAGTCAGTGCCGTTGATGATGTGATTTTAGAAAGTATAATGTCATAGACCTAGGGATATATAAAATTGAGATTTTGAAATGAATGTATACATTCAGGAAAGAATCAATAGCAGTGCCAGTGAAAGCACAAAAAAAGGCAATTTCTTTTCTGGAAAGTATGTTTATATTCAGACAGTTGAATGAAACCTAATTTCTTTTTTAGGAAAGAAAATTAGCAAAAAGGCAGGATATGAAATGTTTTGCAGATCATGATTTTAGTAGGTGTGATGCCTGTAGTTTCAGAAGACAGGACTAGGAGGAAGGCCAAACAAATTTATAGCTAAACTCACTTGTTACATAAGAATAAAAAAACCTGGCTGATTTATTTGATCGTAAAAGGCAAGGTCCTGGGAGAATTTAGACTACAAAAATGTTTTATATTTATTTTCAGAAAAGATTACAAACATCACGAGATGAGAGACTGGGTTTTGCAATAAAAAGAACAGAAAAGAGTTGGAAGAGTTCTCCATGAAGAGATGACAAATGAGAAAATGACAGGGAGTCCTTAAATGGAAATTCCCTCTGTGGATAGTGATATGCCTTTTCATTCTTGTATTGAATGAGATCTCTGTTTTATTGCAGACCCTACAATCCACTATACCCAGCAGCTTTCCGTAGCTTCGGCAACAGAGCAGTAGTTGAAGGCTATAGTTGGGCTGGGTGGGTCATTAGGAATTTAGCAGGAATATAATGGAAGACCTGGATAGGGCCATGAGAGAGAGAGAGAGTCCTTCAGGAATCCCTGATAGGCAGGGGTAACAGATGGAGTGAAGGGTCAAGTATTTTTGTGAAAATTCAATGAAAGAGTAACATCAAAAGCCTAGATGACTTCAGTATATAAAACAGCAGGTACTTGGCTTGCAAATGTAAAAGTCATGTGTGAAAATAATACACCAAAATATGAGTGTTTGGTGGTACAACTAATGCTGTCTTTTTCTTGTCTAATTATCCAATGGTCACCTGACAATTTCCCACACATACGGCATTCTTACCTTCCTCTCGGCAAGTCCGCATCATCCTTTTTCCACCGCACAGTTGGCTGAGGATCTCCCTGGACCTGACAACGGAACTCTACAGCTTCTTCCTCCAGCACCACTTGGTTAATTGGCCTCCTGAGAAATGTGGGTCGTTCTTGGGAAGAAAAAAAAGTAAAATGAAATGAATGTTGTCCATATTTAAGTGCACGATGAAAAAAGCATAAAAAACATGTGGTTTATTTTTGGCACATAAGTACCTAATTTTATAGCTCAATTGTCTTGATAAGGCTTCATGGAACCTATTAAAACACATAAATAGCTACGGTTGTATATGAATCCATTCTATTGGCTGGAAAATAAAATTGATTCTTCTGTGAATTTCTGAGCTAAATCATGTGGGTCTTGTCATAAAAATCTGAACACTGAATCCCACAGAAAAAAAGAAAAGAGATGAAAAAGATTATTTTCATCTATTACAATGGTTCAGAGTGGGAAAACTGAACGTTGAAACCAGTGGAAATATTAAAAAGGAAACAAATATTAATATTCTATCAACAATGCTAGAGAAAACAAAAGAGTTGTGTTCTCAACGTAAGCATATTTTTACTAAGGTTATCCATTTGATAAGGACCTAATACTTCCATGGGCTTCCCTGGTGGCTCAGAGGGTAAACCTTGCAATGCAGGAGACCCAGGTTCAATCCCTGGGTCAGGAAGATCCCCTGGATAAGGAAATGGCAACCCACTCCAGTACTCTTGCCTGAAGAATCCCATGGTTGAAGGAGCCTAGTAGGCTAAAGTCCATGGGGTCTCAGAGTTGGACAAGACTAAGCGACTTCACACTTACTTATAACACTTAACACTTCTATGAATGTTTTCACTTCATATGTGGAAAACTGTCTACTTGGTTTTTTTGTATGTCTGAAAAAAAATCTGTCAAACTAATTTTTCTTAAACAAAAAACCAATGTCATTAGTTAATTATTGTAAACTATTTACTGTCACACATAATTTTCTAAGGCTACTTCTAATTTTTCTCCTACATGCTCCAGCTATTTGTCCATTTTCTGAAAACATAATATATGCTTGCTTATTTCTCTAATATTGTTTTAGTGTTTCTGTTCTTTATTCTTTTGCTGTTAATCTGTACCTAGCACTGTTAATTTGGATTCTAGCACTCACTAAATAAAGCATGGAAAAAATAAATCCCTATCTATAAGAATATCACTACTGAAGAGAAGTATAAAACAAAATGTAGATTTATGTATCTATAAATACTTTGTGGTTTGTTCAGTTTCCTTTTTTTTTTATAATAACCTGATACAGAGAAAATTACCATTTAATTTTTTATTGGCCCAGGTCTCTCAATCATAGGCAAGTACAGTACTGCTACTTATTGAAGTAGAAAAAGAGGTCAAGTAAAAGAAAAATTAAATCCATAGGGAGTGGACACAATTTATCTGACCATATGGCTTTCTCTTAGAACTTTAGTTTCAAACCCAATTTAAAAACATGAATACAGTGGCACAAAAATTGAAACATATTCAGCAAGAAATCTTAAAGAAAAATACAACACATCAAATAACATGCGTTGAGTATAGACTGGATGTATATGATTTTACTGACTAAATTTAGACCCATATTTATAAAACAAATGTGTAAACTACAAAAGGATATTTTATTGCAATAAAGTTAACCATCATTGGTATTCAAAAGGAAGATAACTTCATCTCGCCACAGTGAAGTAGACAGTAGTGATCAATTTCTTTAAACACAGACCTGCACATACTCAAGTATTTGTACACTGGGGTCCCAAAATCCCAAGACATAAAACAAGGCTCATGGGACTTTATCATGAAGAGCTTTCAAATGCAGGATTTAGAAATAATCCAAAACACTTGTGGGAAAGTTTGCTTTAAAAGATTTTAGGTGGTCAGAATCAATTAGCTGTAAGTGTGCCCTTGCTGACAACAGGAGAAATCTGCAAGCTGGATAGAATTACTTAGTGTTATCCTTAGACGACTGACCACTATGTGCACCAGTCAAGTATTTCAGTTCTGGCATAGGTAATACTGTTATTAAGGATATTAAAAATAATATTGTTAACACAATATTTTTAAAAACAATAGCTATTGTTTTGGCAGTATATAATAGGCAATAGGATCAGTATCTTTTTGTGAAAGTGGAATATTAATAGAAAAAAAGGTTGGCATAGAAAGTAGGATTTTTCTTCTTTTTTTCACTATCACTTAGGGATATTCAGTCAGTTCATTCAAAAGCTGTAATAACCCAATATTAAAGGAGAACCAGGCTACTGTAGATATCACTAATGATTGAGAAATCCATTTTCCTTCTGGCTCCCTCTGATAAAACTTGGCATATGGATGAGCAAGCTAAGAGAAGTCTTTCCTTCATTCACCCCTTCATTCAGTATGTGTTAATGCAACTTCCCCTATGCCAGACTGTGAGTGTGGTAGCTGGTGAAGAGTCAGCAGCTTGGTTTCACCAGAAAAGTGGAGAGAGACGAAGTTACTTAGTTGGTAAATGGCAAGACTGTGACAGGCCTTGTGTGCCATGTCAAAGAATGTGAGTTCTGCACTTAAGGCAATAGAGAGATGTAGAAACATTTTAAGTAAGGAAGAATCATTTCTAATAACCATATGAAAAGGATCATGTTGGCAGATCTGTGAGAGATGAATTAGAAGAGAATACAAAACAGTGAAGGTCAAAATATTTATTGTAATAAATTATTTCAGTTTAGAACTGACACAGTGGTTCAAGGGATGTAGAAAGGGCACAGAATGAAGAGTTACCAGAAATGGGTGATCAATTAGATGTGGAAGGAAAAGTTTAGGAAGATTCTCAAATATCCATTTAGCACAATGGAACAAAATGGCAGGTAAGGTATGGATATGTGAATGTTTAGATCTTTTTATCTCAGAAATGGTGAGATGTGAAGAAAGATGTGAAAGATGAGGAAAAAATGGACCCCTCAACACTTAAGCCATTGTTAGCCTTCTGTTGCTTGAAGTCAAATGCATTCTTAATTAATATGGTAAACATATTACTATTTATAGAGAAGAGAAAATAAATATGCTCACACCTACAGACATAGAGAACCTGTTGGATTAAAACTTCTAAATAAAGAAGGAATCATAAGAAGCTTCTCATGCATGATGAAGACATTTTATCAGAAACTAAATGCAAAAATTCCTTTTTTAAAGTATATACTAAAGTCATGCCTATTACAATTGGGAACAAAAAGGACACGCTGACTTTAGTGATCAAAAAGGAAAAGAAGGAAAGTGTGAGTTTTGGGGAAGAACCAAAATACTCATTACTTGCAGACATTCTACAATACAAATAATACAGAAGAGTAACTTTGATCATAGATAACCGTGACAAAAGATAAGAACCACAGAAAATCATGGCAGCAATGCTGGTAGTATTGCAAATTTGGGGATTTTAGTATAAACTGTGGCAAATTCATACATTGAGATATTAATGCTATCTATTTATCTACCTCTCTAACATGGAAAATTTTCATGGCATGATGCTGACTACAAAATAAATTTCATAAGAGTATATAGATTAGTTCCATTAAAATACACATGGATATTTTCAGCAAAGTTTTTGTATGCTTCCATTAACATGCTACCAGTCTTGAAATCGCAACATGTATATATAATTAATTCAAACAACAAACTTTACATTAGACTTGTCACAAAAAAAAACTTGTCTCTTTGTTCAGGGTATAACATCAAGGTCCTTGAGGACTTTTTTGGTTACCATACTTGTTGTAAGTCCCACTGTTTTGTATGGAGATACATTGAAGCACATGATTCACAATTTCAAGAAGGAAGAAAGATACCGGATTTCCTGCTGATGTTCTGATGAACTCAGAAGGGGTGGTGAACTCTGCAATGAACTTAATTCTTTTCTGCCCTCAAGTAGAGTTTAGTTGCCTAGCAGCTAGATAACCACAGAACAGCTTTTGGCATAGAATTTTTGGGAGTCTAACACTGTTTGTAGTGGAAAATGCAATTCAATTCATTAAAAAAAAGAAAAAAAAAAAGGCGGGGGCAACACAAAGAATCAGCAATCCAGTTCAGTTCACTCAGTCGTGTCCGACTCTTTGCGACCCCATGGACTGCAGCACACCAGGTTTCCCTGTCCATCACCAACTCCTGGAGCTTGTTCAAACTTGTGTCCATTGACTAGGTGATGCCATCCAACCTTCTCATCCTTGTCATCCCCTTCTCCTCCAGCCTACAATCTTTCTCAGCATCAGGGTCTTTTCTAATGAGTCAGTTCTTTGCATCAGGTGGCCAGTGTATTGGAGCTGCAGCTTCAGCGTCAGTCTGTCCAATGAATATTCAGGACTGATTTCCTTTAGAATGGACTGGTTGGATCTCCTTGCTGTCCAAGGAACTCTCAAGAGTGTTCTCCAACACTACAGTTCAAAAGCATCAATTCTTCGGCACTCAGCTTTCTTTATAGTCCAACTTTTACATCCATACATGACTACTGGAAAAATAATAGCTTTGACTATATGGACCTTTGTCAGCAAAGTAATGTCTCTGCTTTTTAACACTAGGTTTGTCAGAGCTTTTCTTCCAAGAATCAAGTGTCTTTTAATTTCATGCTGGCAGTCACCATCTGCAGTGATTTTGGAGCCCCCAAAAATAAAGTCTGTTGCTATTTCCATTGTTTCTCCATTTATTTTCCATGGGGTCATGTGACCAGATGTCATGATCTTAGTTTTCTGAATGTTGAGTTTTAAGCCAACTTCTTCACTCTCCACTTTCACTTTCATCAAGAGGCGCTTTAATTCCTTTTTACTTTCTGCCATAAGGGTGGCGTCATCTGCATATCTGAGTTGATATTTCTCCGGGCAATCTTGATTCCAGCTTGTACTTCATCCAGTCCAACATTTTGCATGACATATTCTGCACAAAAGTTAAATAAGTAGGATGACAAAACACAGCCTTGATGTACTCCTTTCCCTGTTTGGAACCAGTCTGTTGTTCCATGTCCAGTTCTAACTATTGCTTCTTGACCTGCATACAGATTTCTCAGGAGGCATGTAAGGTGACCCGATATTACCATGTCTTTAAGAATTTTCCAGAATTTGTTGTGATCCACACAGTCAAAGGCTTTGGCTTAGTCAATAAAGCAGAGGTAGATGTCTTCTGGGACTCTCTTGCCTTTTCCAGGATCCAACAGATGTTGGCAGTTTGATCTCTGGTTCCTCTGCCTTTTCTAAATTAGCTTGAACATCTGGAAGTTTTTGGTTCACATACTGTTGAGACCTGGCTTGGAGAATTTTGAGCATTACTTTGCTAGAGTGTGAGATGAATGCAATTGTGTAGTAGCTTGAACATTCTTTGGTATTGTCTTTGGGATTGGAATGAAAACTGACCTTTTCCAGTCCTGTGGCCACTGCTGACTTTTCCAAATTTGCTGGTATATTGAGTGAGCACTTAAACAGCACTACCTTTTAGGACTTAAAATAGCTCAGCTGGAATTCCATCACCTCCACTAGTTTTGTTTGCAGTGATGCTTCCTAAGGCCCATCTAACTTTATAGACTCCAGGATGTCTGGCTCTAGATGAGTGATCACATCATTGTGGTTTTCCAGGTCATTAAGATATTGTTTTGTATATTTCTTCTATGTATTCCTGCCACCTTTTCTTAATATCTTCTGCTTCTCTTAGGTCCGTACTGTTTCTGTCCTTTATTGTGCCCATTAACACAAAGAATAACCCAGAAGAATGTCCTTTGCATATACATGGCACATTAGAAAAGGTTTATACCTGAGTATATTGAGGGTGTGCCTTACAAAAAAGTAACATCGAAATTTACCAGTTCATTGGTATTTGGTCACAACTTTAAAAAAACTGTTCTGAGAATTTCCATAGTATCTTTTGTGACAATTATCTCTAAATTGTGTTATTTGTTGTATCAATTGTTTTCTGCTCTTTATACTAAGTTCACTTTTATTTTGTAATTTTAACTGCCTACAAAGAACAGCATGTTAAAAATAGTAGTGTTGCTTACCATTTATTTAAATGGTAAGAAACATTTTCAGTTTCCTTAACTAGGCTTTATTTCCAGAAAATTTAAGACTCAAACACGAATATTAAAGACTAAAGGATTGTACACGTAGAAATGTATTTTAAATGCTTTGCCTTTGCAAGTGCTACTGTTATCATATGTCAAACACAAAGTCACACTTCTTTCATACACACATTCCAAAAACTACAAGGAATTACCTTGGAGTTTTGTGTCAAATCATCTGCAAATAAATGTATTTAGAAGGATTAGAAAGTAAAATGATAAGAGAAACATCAGGTTGATAACTGACCTCATTCAATACTCATTAATACCCCCATGAAATTTGTATTCTATGAAGATCTGAACAGCTAAAATAAATATACATAAAAAATCTTGAACTACTGTCTAACAAGTTAACCTAATTTTAACACATGTCAAAATAAGGTCAATGATTTTTCCATATTATCACCTTATGTCTGATCATATATTGAAACATAAGGGGAGAAATCTCAAGGGCTATTTGCTGACTGCTTATCAATTAGATTAGAGTCCCTCTGAATGACTTGATTCCTAATTATACAGCCATAGAGTGATCAGAGACAATGTCTTTGCCAATGCAATTAACTTTTTTGTGTGTGAGATTAACTGGATTTGATTCACCTGCATAACTTGCTTACAAGGTTAATCTCTCTTGAGACAGTAGTATTGTTTGGCAGTGAGGTACTATGTAAAGAACAGCTCTCAAGTAGTCAGGTCAATTTAGTAACAAACTGGCATCGTGGAAAAATCCAACTTTGTATGCAACTGTAATAAAATCAAACGACAAGTCTCCTTGTAGTTACGTCAATAATATTCAGAAAGCAGATTCAATTTAACTCCCAAATCATAAATCTGAAATGTGGTTGCATAATATATCTAAAGTTTCTTACTTACACGCTACATTGAAGGAAATTAAGTGCCCAGAGAATTTCTCTTTTCAACTGTATTCAGTCAGTGAATAGGACTATAAAATTGGCAAAGGCTGTGCCGTGACAGCTATTACTACGACAACCTTAACAATTTAAAAATAAGCTTTGTTTGACATTATAAAAGCAGCATTATGACACTCATTAGATAGGTAGAGTCCTTCAAGTTCTCTAAGACCAAAGCTATGCAGTAAAAGCACATGAGACCTAACCACTGCTTATAAATCTTATCTCAACTTCAGCTGACCCAAGAGGATCCACCACCCAGTCGTGCCCATTAGAAAGTCAGAAGCTAGTCCTAGTGTTATTTAAACAGGTATGTATGAGGGGCAGGGGTTATGACAGCCATTGAATGTGAATTACTGTGCCCTTCCAAAACAGACTGGATGATAACAATCAGTCTGCCTGACTGTGATTAAATAAATCCTGGCTGCACTAATTTCTTTTCTTGCCAAGAATTTTCTTTGTCTGAGAGAAACCATCCTGTGAAGCAAAAACAAACATAGGTAAATGTTCTCAGAGGGAGAAAATAAATGCCTTTCTCACCATTTTTAGAGGCAAAGTTTCATGTTATTGCTGATATGAGTCATGCTGGGAACAGGGGACCTGTCTATTCATTTTCTACCCTAGTTAAACACTTATCGAGCTTGGCACATAGTAGGTGTTCAAGGGATATTTGTTAAATAAGTGAACAAATAAATATTTTGTTGTTTTAAGGTTTGCAGATTAATATTATTTAAAAGAACTAGATTTTATCTTTAACAATTATATTGATTTCGGTAACACCTTATGTTTTGAATTCTTAAATGAAGGGCACATTATCAATAAAGCACAGGTATATCCTAAGGTACATTATGAGAAAATTTTATTTAGAAAAGAATATTAGTAAAATCCTGAAATGCAAGAGAAGTTAAAAATCCATGAAATAACAAGATGCTATAAATAAGAAATAATTCAGAAAAAGAAAGACCTAGGAGATTTAACGTCTAATTAATAAATTTATGCTTGACAGAAAATTAGAATAGATAAAAATGAACAGTGTATTTCACTGAGTTGTTTGAATACAGCATTTTTAGATAAGATGCTCACTAAGTGTCTAACTAGTAAGAGAAAAAAGTGCCAAAAGGCATGGTATTGAAACATTTCAGAACCATGGGATGAAGATAAAGTACTGAGTAAAGCTGAAAGAAAAAGAAAAGAAAAATGATCACAAAGGAATCAAAAGTACAGCAGACTTCTCAAGATTAACAGTACAAACAAAATGATACTTAAATGACAACTTTAATATTCTAAGCAAAAAATATTTTTTAAAATAGAATTCTATAACCAGCCAAAGTATCCATTGTTTTGGATAGAATAGAAACAGTTCGGTCTGGAACATACTGTAGGTTCCAGTCAAGGAGAAATCTGGAGAAAAATACCATTCTGAATACAAGAGGTAACTAAGAAAAAATACAAATACGGGATACAGGAAACAGGGCATCTAGCAGCAGAGGAAAGGGGAGATGAATGTCAGAATGAAGTTTCTGGGGTAGATCTAAACAGCATCCACCCTGGTTGGACAGAGTAGAAAGTCTAAGGCCTCCAGAAAGGGTGTAGCAAGAGTGGACTTAATAGCTAAACAGAATTTGGAGAAATTTAAATCTCTTGTTTCACTTTCAAGAATTCATGACAGGTATAGGTAAACACAAGTAAAAGGAAAAATGGACTTATTATAAACACATTATTGATAGGGGAGATTTTAGCAGAAACTACCACCTCTGGCGTTAATATGTCTACGGTCAATAATGTGTTAATTGAAAGAAGACCGAATATAAAGCCAGAAAAGTAATGCTATTATGATAGCATAACACTTAGGTCACAGTCCATATTTACAATATTATAACTTAAGTTATTGATATTAATATAATCAATGTTTCTGAAGTCAATATACTGAAAGGACAAAAAGACAGTGAGTGCTGGTGAGAAATTGGGGAACAAGGTACTGGTAGGCCAAATCATCATCTTCCAAAATAAGAAGTCAAAATAATGTATAAAATTGCAGAATAAGCACAAAGAAATATGAGAGCATCCCAGAAGAAAAAGCAAAACAGGCTTATAGAAATGTTCAAAGATGAGAACTGTATGTGTGTCTACATGAGGATATGTGTGTTGGGAGGAGAGGGCAAGATATTTCTGCATTTCATTGTAAGATTTGTAATACTTCTAACATCTGTAAGAAATATAGTATACAAAATCATTTTTATCTATCATTTCTTTCAGTTCAGTTGCTCAGTCATGTCCGACTCTTTGCAACCCCATGAATCGCAGCACGCCAGGCCTCCCTGTCCATCACNACTGAAGAAGGCTTTCTTATCTCTTCTTGCTATTCTTTGGAACTCTGCATTCAGATGCTTATATCTTTCCTTTTCTCCTTGGCTTTTTGCTTCTCTTCTTTTCACAGCTATTTGTAAGGCCTCCTTAGACAGCCATTTTGCTTTTTTGCATTTCTTTTCCATGGGGATGGTCTTGATCCCTGTCTCCTGTACAATGTCACGAACCTCATTCCATAGTTCATCAGGCACTCTATCTATCAAATCTAGGCCCTTAAATCTATTTCTCAGTTCCACTGTATAATCAAATCACTGGGAAAATTTTTCTTATTTTTTGGTTGTTTTTTAATGACAGTTAAATTCTACATAATGGATATCTCTAGCTACCCATAATTGGAAATTTAATTATGTACTTCAACTCTAGTTTTTTATTTGTCTTCAGGAACTCTAGAAGTTAATTAACATTTGTAAATTGCTTGAAAGTATTTTTTATGAAGACATCATGGCTTCCCAGGTAGTTCAGTGGTATACTGCCTGCCAAGCAGTAGATGCAGCTTTAATTCCTGGGATTGGAAGGTCCCTTGGAACAGGAATTGGCATTCTATTCCAGTATTCTTGCCTGGGAAACTCCACGGAAAAAGGAGCCTGAAGGGCTACACTCCACTGGGTCACAAAAGTGTTGGACATGACTTAGCAACTAAAGAGCAGCAGCAGACTGTGTTAAAGATTTTAGTGTCCTTCTATATTAGGATGCCTACTTCTAATTTTCACATCTGGGACTGCCTCTTAACTAGGATGCTATTTTCAAGTCAGCAAATTATTAAAGAAAAACACCATAAAAGAGCAGTCGAGAGGAGATTCCCCACGTCCAAGGTCAGAGAAATCCCAGTAAGACAGTAGTTGCTGTAGCGGCTGTGAGGAGATATCCCACGGCCAAGTGCAAAGGAGAAGCCCTAGCAAGACGGCTTGGTTCAGTCGCTCAGTCATGTCCGACTCTTTGCGACCCCATGAATCGCAGCACGTCAGGCCTCCCTGTTCACCACCAACTCCCGGAGTTCACTCAAACTCACATCCATCACGTCAGAGATGCCATCCAGCCATCTCATCCTCGGTTGTCCCCTACTCCTCCTGCCCCCAATCCCTCCCAGCATCAGGGTCTTTTCCAATGAGTCAACTCTTCGCATGAGGTGGCCAAAGTACTGGAGTTTCAGCTTTAACATCATTCCTTCCAAAGAACACCCAGGACTGATCTCCTTCAGAATGGACTGGTTGGATCTCCTTGCAGTGCAAGGGACTCTCAAGAGTCTTCTCCAACACCACAGTTCGAAAGCATCAGTTCTTTGGCGCTCAGCCTTCTTCACAGTCCAACTCTCACATCCATACATGACCGCAGGAAAAACCATAGCCTTGACTAGACGGACCTTTGTTGGCAAAGTAATGTCTCTGGTTTTGAATATGCTATCTAGGTTTTTTTTTTTTTTTTATCTAGGTTGGTCATAGCTTTTCTTTCAAGGAGTAAGTGTCTTCTGTTGGTGGGAATGCAAATTAGTACAGCCACTATGGAAAACAGTGTGGAGATTCCTTAAAAAATTGCAAATAGAACTGCCTTATGATCCAGCGATCCCACTGCTGGGCATACACACCGAGGAAACCAGAATTGAAAGAGACACGTGTACCCCAATGTTCATCGCGGCACTGTTTGTAATAGCCAGGACATGGAAGCAACCTAGATGTCCATCAGCAGATGAATGGATAAGAAAGCTGTGGTACATATACACAATGGAGTATTACTCAGCTATTAAAAAGAATACATTTGAATCAGTTTTAATGAGGTGGATGACGCTGGAGCCGATTATACAGAGTGAAGTAAGCCAGAAAGAAAAACATCAATACAGTATACTTACACATATATATGGAATTTAGAATGATGGTAATGATAAACCTGTACG